>LS904088.1:16831-95161 GCA_900490955.1 Micoletzkya japonica | reverse complement strand
CGCCCCCCCCCTCCTTCCGCATTTTACTAACTCCCATTTCCTAGCCTATTCCCATTATTGGGAAGGCTACGTAATCAGTTTCTATAATATGAACCTATCTCTAAACTACCCGTACTTCTGCTTGGTCCCCTTCTATCGTTGCTCTAAAAGTAATGGGCATCGAATGTGTTTGCACTGCAGCCCATTCCTATATCTATAATGTATGTGTGCGATACGAAAAGTGCTTGGTGCCAACTGTGAAGGAACGAACGATACTCGCCGCGCCCCATTGACAAAATCACCACTCCAAAATCATCGCGTATTCTCAGCACCGCGGCTTAGTCCGTCACCTTCGTCGTATCATTTCTCGCATTAACTCTTTCTCTTGCTTTCCATCTGTGAGCAAACGTTGTTAGTCATCGAAATACAGAAACATAGGTACGTGCTGAAAATCGCTGCCACGCTTGCTTTGCCTAAAGGGGGGAGGGGGCGGCGGAAATAGCTGTTTTCCCCGCCTAAAAACGGACGCGCACCCGACACGCTGGCCATTTCGTGTGTTGGGGAACAATGGGACGACCGAAGACTGTGCGCTCCATGGAGATTCCTTCCCCCCTCCGGCTTTCCGATGTCTCGTTAGTCTCCTTCTCCCCCTCCTTTCTCCTCTCTCCCCTCCGCATTCCTCCATTTCTCGCTTTTCCTGGGTCCTCTCAAAAGTCGGACCCCTCCGTTTCATTGCTGTTCGGTTCGCGTTGTTGACAACAGGCTGAATCACTTTTCGGATCCGCCCCCCCCCCCCTATGCCCCCTCCCAAGGGGAGCTTCATCAAGACGCAGCATAGACTACTCCCCCCGTCCATTCGTCTACTCCAACTTTCTCAAGCGTATGACAATTGTGCAGCAACCATCTCCCATCCACTTGGGTCCTCTTCCATGTCCTTTCCAACATTCATGCCATCTCAGACCCTCCACCCCTTGCCTACCTAAACAGCCCATTTCACCAATCTCATTTCCCAATTGTCATAGCCGTCCGCTCTTCGCCCCCCCCCCCTTCCCATCTTCGCAATGCCTCCATCCCATACACTAATCATCGTCAATCTACTCTAACTGATTCTTTCTCGATTGTAATTCTCGCCTTCTCGCCTCTATCGCTTCTGTTTACTCTTCCGTCTGATAAACTACGCACAGCCTTCTATAACTTATGTCACCTTATGCCACCTGCAGGTGCTATTCTCCCCCCTTGTTCCTAGTCCCTTCCCCTACTCAACTTCCTCATGCGATGCCTGCAATCCATGTCTCCCCTCCCTAACCCCCCCCCCACTACTCCGTTCTCTGGTCTTCTCTTTTCTGCTTCTCCCTCGCTTTCGAGTCTAGTTCTCCAACGGATGTTTCTAGCTATCTCACGAGCCAGATTGTGCCAATTTCCCCAGCCGAGCGGTCGCCTTCCCCCAATCTGTCTCTGCCTTAAGGATGTAATGAGGTCGGCGTGGGCCGGTCGTAGGCTGTTGTACGGAGTGCTTCTAGTAGCGACGGCACTCTATCTCTGGCACCAACGCGCCGGAAGCGAGGTGGGAAGAAGAGTGATGGCGAATGGGGTATAGTGTCATAAACAACGGAACCACAACAACAACACCCTTGCTCTGTGGTTTCGTAGCAAATCAAGTAGAATAGTAGAATAGCTATAAATATATCGGCTAATATTTAATAGAATTATTGAAAACCGACTTTAGCCTATATATCTTGCAGGAGGCGACCTCGATTAAACGGTTGGAGGAGGAACTAGCGGTGCTCAAAAGGAGCCATGCACAGGTACTAGACATCAGATAATACAACGCATTTTGTAGCTTTATAGTACTCACGCTGGGAGAATTATTGCTGTGCTGCTAGTAATTGATATGTGTTGCTTGTGAGAAAAGGAAATGTTTGTCATGCGAATTTCAACTCTGGATATTGTGATATTTTCCGGACTCTCTGTTTAGTGCACGTTGGGCGGAGACAGGCGGCAGCCTGAGTCCTATCAGGAGGGGATCACCTTTCGAAACGGGAAATGAATTGCGTTTCCTGTTTGCGGAAGAGATAGAGGGGTGGGGAGAGCGAACACGAAGAGGGTTTGTTTGAGCAAACGAAAGCACCCGCTCATGATAGAACCTCTTCCTCCTCTCTCGGGCCCCACATTACCGCCGAGTTGCCTCGAGCGAGATCTCTCAAGTGGTATGAGATTCGCTGCTGCAGACGTTGCTCGAAGAGATGGATGAAGTGTCGTGTTTTTGCGCATAACAAGTCGGAGTGAGAAGGCAGTATGACAAGAACAAATAGTCGTGAGATATGACTTGTTTACAGCGCCTCCTCCAGGAGTATACCGATGTGGCAGCGGGAGACTCGGAACAAGTGCAGGTAATCGGGAAATTGACATCATATATACATACAAGATAGTTCATTAAGTTTACATAAGATAAAAAGAATAGAAAGCTATATCAAGCTCAGTAACGTAGGCAGACTTTCAGCTGTTCCTGCCGTCGATGGTTGATATCTTTCCGCACCTGATGGACCTCCGTGATCTCAAGTCTCTCAATCCGGCCTTCCGCCTTCCGGACAGGAAACTGTCGAATGTCGATGTGGTAAGCGTGATACCAATCATATCTCTTACTTATACACACACTTATGGACTATCCAGCACTTCCTTTGTGTATTTTAATCATGCTACCCTTGTATCTATCTTATATCTAATTTGTAAGCTTGATGGAAGTTTATCGCAAAGTCTTGTCGCACATTGAAACTAGCTTATAAGCGTGGAGTAAATTGAAAGAAGCAAAAAGCTAATCAAGCTTCCAGGTGATGGGCATCCCTGCAGTGGAGCGCGGCAACGCCACGTATCTCATCAAAACGCTAAACATGCTAATATCGTTAGTTTTTCTCCCTCTTTTCTTAGTTTCAATCTGAAGCCATTCATTGAAGAGGGGGTACTCGACGAGCAGAGTGCTCTTCACTCGCTCATCTTTGGTGCCATTTCGTGTTAAGATCAAGTAAATGCCCTAAGAAGTGAAACTCGGGGATGCAAGGAAATTCGGGGTTAATGAAGTGAGTTTTAGCCGGGCGCGTCCGCAAGACATGGGCCGAATTCGGTTCGTTGTTATGCTGTCGCACGAAGAGGGAACCGAGTCGGCCTTCGTCAAGAAGACCTCACTACAACTGCAAGACGAGTTTAAGCGCTACATCGACAGTGGAATCGTACAGGTTTACTTTTGGCTGCGATAGAGCTACCTCCTCATCTCTCAGTTGTATAACTTTCCTATATGATAAATAAACGAATGAATGAATGGCTCATCCATAGATCTTCCTTATCACTGGTCCATTCAGATCATAGTCCCGCCAAAATCGTGGTTTCCCCGAGACCTTCACGAGATCATACCCACCTTCGGCGACACCGAAAAGCGGTAAGAGCTATCGAAAACGCACTTCGAATGTTGTTCATTGCTTCTGCACATGCAAAATTTACCCATGAAAAGGTGTAGTGGTTGGCAAGTTGTAGCCGTAAGAGCCAAGAGTGTTTCCGTGTTAGTCTACTTTGTGAGTAGTTAGACTCTCTCTGGCTGAGTGACAAGCTTGAGTACTAGTTGGAGGGCAACAATCTACCCGTCACTCGCAGGATGTACTGGCGAACGAAGCAGAATCTCGACTATGCGTACCTGATGATGTACGCGGCACGCCAGGGAACATTCTACATGCAGTTGGAGGACGATATCGAGACGATCGAGGGATACACGTTAGTAGTATTAATACACATTTACATACGGACCAAGCTAACATTTTTGGCTGTCTGGCTTTTTAACAATGATAATAGCCAGACAATACGCGTTATTCGGAATCTCATGTTACAGTGTTTTTACCTGAACGAAGTGTTCTATATATGGTTAATCACATTATACTTATTTTGGATATTCCCAACACCTCGTCTCTCCCCTCTGTCTCCCCTCACTCGTCTCCTCATTCCCTTGTCTGAATAAACCCAGTGTGGCTGCTCCCTCTTCTCGTCCTCCACACCCTATCCTCCAGAAGGATCCCTTGTCGTTCTCTATTCCCTCCTCTGCCTCCTACCATCTCAATACTCCACCCCTACCGTCCTACCCTTAGAACATAACACAAAGGAACATTTTCGGCTGTCTGGCTTTTTGTCGTCCGCTCTGACAATGAGGGTCAGATGATTGAGACACAATCCTACATCTTTCTAGCTGAAACATTAATTGTATCTAATCTACCGTAAGCAGACAGTTACTCATTCGCAAAGGATGTCTGGGAAGAAGCAATGATTGGTGTCTTAATATAAACTGAGCTTTTTTGCAGAGGCCAGATAATGAACATCGTTGATGACGAAACACACAAGTTCTTTCTCGTCGACTTTTCGACCCTTGGATTCATCGGAAAGCTCATGCGGAGCCAAGATACGATCACGTTTACAGGTTCGCATTGAATGTGCTCCCAAAGATTTTTTTTGGTTTTTTTGCCAAGTTTTTTTTGCTTTCACGCTGAAGTTTTTACACACGTCAATCATACAAATTTTGTTATTTTACTTAGGAAGTTCTGAAATCCTGAAAATGGCTACTTCTTTCAGTGCATATCCTTCTCAACTACCGGTACAAGCCTATCGATTGGCTGCTGTCCGATTTTATCAACAATCGTTTGTGCAGTCCAGAGATGAATTCCAAGAAGTGCTTGAGGGTATTTTATTCAAAATTATTGCTCACGTCCTTCCTTTCCTGCAGCGTAAAAAATTCGGAGGGTATATCAACGCGTGTAATACTTTATCATCGCAAAGTGCTCTCTCCTAAGTAGTCATAAGGCTTATCTAGATCAACAAGATCGCGCTAGCTCAGAAGCGCGATTACTTCGTTTCAAATCTCGCACTCCAATAGCTGACTACAATTCGCCAACAAATCGCAGAATCACATATCAGTATCCCGTATTCTTCGCAAAGTACAGCACATTTGGGAGCATTCTGCAGCGTACCTGCAAGGTCTCCTTGCACTCTGTCAATTCCCTAAATTGTTCGATTAATGCGCGTCTCTACTATAGAAGACGCAGAGAGGCGGCCTCTTCCCAGAAGCAGGCAGAGTAGTACTACGTCTCTCCATTGTGCTTCCTCCACCTCCTCCGCTTTCCCTCACGTGCACCCTTCTGATATCTCCGCAATTAGCAGTGTCTGCCACCTGCTTTCCCCTCACAATCCCTCTCAGTAGTATGCCCGCCCCCTCTCCTTACTATCACTCCTACTCATCTCTCGCCTTCTCTCCGCGCATATTACATGCACCTTAGATGGGGTTGCTTATCAATTTCCGGTGTTTTGACAGCCGCGGCTCTAAGCAGATTAGTTACGGTCAATTAGCGCGTCTGTGTAGAGTCTACTCCCCTGCCCCTCCCCCCCCCTCCCCCGACGTTCCTTCCGAAGCCCCCCTCGTTTAAGGCGAATCGCGAGCAGCGCAAGGCCGTCAAACCCTCCGTCTTCCAGCATATCGGATTATTCTCATCCCTTCCCGGGAAGATACAAAAGCTCAAGGATAAGGTACGCTGCGTGACGTAGGCACTCGCTCATACGAGTGGCGTGAGAGGCGGTATCCCTCTTGATTGCCTGTGCAGGCCTTTCGGAAGAGCAACGCCCGCATCGAAGACACGAAGATGGTGACGAACACGAAGGCTGGCAATCCCGGTGCCAAGGTATCACAGCAAATAACGCATTGTCCAAACCTAGCTGCATAATGCACCATTCACACGAAACATGTGCATTGTGTGGCGTGCAACGTTGTCTATGAAAGTACAATTTCTCCATCCTGATTCAATGCATAGTGAAGCGTTGCTTGAGTATATTTCGCCTCTGATCCGCGTCCTTCCCGCTTCCCTTCATATTGTGGTAATGAGTTCAGGTGTCGACGTCGATGACCTCCTACCTCAGCTACTCCGTCTCGGGAGCGTATTCGGGCCACACGATGGCTTGGCTCATCGACCCCACCAAGGACGACTACATCGCCTTTACCTTTGAAAAGCCGGTCGCCATTTCGTGTAAGTCACCTTATCATCTTCTTTTTTCCTTTTCACAAATTTCCTTTGAACACAGTTCAGCATTTTGCAGAGAGGAAAAAATCGTTTTTTTTTCCTGAGAACGAGATAATGGATCTTTTGCTTGGAACGAAAGTCAAAGCGATGAAAAATGGCGGTTGAGCTGTCAAAGTCGAGACGGGAACGGACGAGCACGAATCGGATCTGTTCGGGCCAGAGACGAAGGTCGTAGCAACCTTTCAGGGAGTAGAACAGCCGGAGGCCATCGGGACCTTCGAGGTAATGATGACAAAGCTTTCAGCCCGGTGCAGAATCTATCTAATCTGCACCAAACCTTTTTTCAGCACGGTTCACGGTTTGCCTAAAAATGGGATGCTATGCGCAACAGGAAGTACTATTATAGGATTTCATATCCGTGACGGCTGTGTTGCTCTTTGAAAATGAAGTATAGCCGTAAGTCTAGCCTAAGCTGATGTGAGATTGATTGTCCTGTTAAGCTGGAGATTTTCCATTCATTAGCCAGTACAAGAGCTTATCCTGTTATTAAAATCGTAGCTCACTACAGGTGCATAGGCGAAAGTCCCTCTCTGGAATAAATGTAGGAGGGATTGGTAGTGTTCCACTCTGACTAATCACAGTGCTTAACTGTTCAGCTCGCGTTTCCTTGGTATTACAATCCCAATAAGTTGCGAAGAAGCAAGCGCTGAAAAAGATAATGCTACCAATTTATAGGAACCTCAAGCATGCGTACACAATAGCAAACATGGTGATAAAAATGGTATCGTCTTATATTATAGGTAACCGGTGAGTTGTTCTCCTCTGTGGTGCGCACTGAACCCGTAACGGAACTGCGAATCGTCGTCCAGGAACCCATCCGGCACTGGGTCATCATACGGTCTATCACGGTTACGCCGAAGTAGCCGCTCGCATGTTATCAATACTAGTCCTCGCTTCTCCAGCGCGGTTGCTCCCCTTTGCTTAGGCCATACACTGATTCTACGGTTGGGAAACCTGAACGTTTTGGAACACGGTCGGTCATTTTTCTATAGAATTTCTCAACCGAGTGTGCAAACACGTGAACCAACACATTCGTAAATCAGTTCACATTCCCAACCTTATCTTGTACGTTTGTTGTATATGTGTTTGAATGTCTGTCTCTGATTCCGTTGCAAAGAACTTGTCCAGCGTACATTTCATGCTTAGTTCATCCCGTTCTTCCGATGTCCATCTTTCAGTGATACAATATCCTCATATCTCAATCCCCTTGAGCATAGTAATTCGAAGCAATAATTCCATCATTCGTCATGCGTCCTGTTTTTGTCACTACCTTTATCGAAGAACATTATAAAAATCCTTTACAATGGTTCCGGTGTTTGCGAGAGCATAGCTACAGTTAGATGGGAAAACAGCATCACATAAAGGATGGAAAGAGGAGTGGTAAGAGAGGAGGGAGGGAGTGGGTACCTACGAAGGGATAGACATATTAAAGAGAGATAGAGAGAGAACGGAGACTGCCTTGGTTAGATAGACGAGAACATTTAACGTACACATATATGGAACGGGAGAGAGTATGGAATACACACACAAATATTATTGTTTTGCGAGAATTAGATGGGACGAGAGAGTGGGGGTGAGAATTAGAAGAGAAAGGGGGGGGGGGTCGAAGTCCTCGCACGGAGCAGGACAGCGACCTTATGCTTGCTTTACAGGATGAGGAGAGCGAGAAACAACACACACACCAAATTGGAGACGGCTCACAACTTTTTACTGGAACTGTTGAGAGAACGAATGGGGAGGAGCTAAGGGGAGGGGTACACCGAGCGAACGGTCTCCTACCGCACACGCAGGGATGTCCCTCGAAAGGAGTTACATTTAGAGGAGCGGCTCTCTCGCGGGATGGGGATTGTTCACTCAGCGCCATAGTTTAGGGAGCCGGGGGGGGCGTCGCATGACAGCAATGCGAGTAACCGATTGTACGAGATGGGAGGGACAGGATAGGAAGAGTAGCATATGAGGAGTAACGAGAGGGTATGCGAGATTACGGATGGGCGTGGTGGTTCTTTCATGGTTTGTGGATCCTGCTGCGGGAAATGGTTGTGGAGAACGGGTGAAACGGTGTAACAACGTGGTTAGAATAGGGGAGGGATGGGGAGGGGAGGGGTTATCTAAGCCTTGGAGTCGAAGAAGGAGTACGTGGGGTTCTCGTAGCCGTTGACCTGCATGCCGTTGATGTGACGCTCCTCGGGGGCGCACACGTCGACCTTAAGGATCAAAGATCAAGATCTAGAGATCAAAGATCAAAGATCAAACCTCGACGAAGCGGATGTGGCGGCGGCGGTGGCGGATGCCGACGGCAACGAAGAGGAGGAAGCAGGCGAAGGCGATGGCCGAGAAGGCGAAGACGTAGCCGGAGGCAGAGAAGGGCCAGTAGCTGTCCTACAATAAGGAACCATTAAGATCACTTCCAGAAAATCGATGGTCTACAGTCGTTCAAGGCAAATTTTTCTACATCGTTGAAGGTATCGAAGGTATGCTGGAGATTTGGTGCACTGATACGAACTCTCACATGGAAAGGCATTTTGACCCAAACATTTTGGCTCGTTCGCTTAGCTATTAGAATAGATACTTAAAACATATACATAGAGATGTGAGGTACTTAGATCGATAAACATACAGATCGCGAGAGCTTGGTGTGGCGGTAGTACGAGGGCAGGATGTGCACAGCCTTGTCCTCGATAATCGGCTCGATGTCGACGCGAAGCTCCTTGCGAGAGGACTTAAGGACATATTTTTATAATAAATCTAATTTCATCACAATAATGCTTCTTTCTAGAAGTTGTACAGCTATGTCTTTCGTGATAAGGACTAGAATGATCGAGAACATTCTCTTCTTCTCTTTTTTCGCTTCTCATACAGTAGGAAAATGATAGAAAGAAAGGCATCAATCTACATCTGTCTGCCTTTTTCACCTTTTCTTTTCTGTTTTGCTCGCCTTTGTCTAGATTACGCTCCATTCATTTGCTGATCATTGTCAACGTACTTGTCAACGTACTGTATGGATCATCCTTTTGTCCTTTGTAGCATCGAACAAAGGCCGATTTTCCGTCCTATTCTCATTAGTACAGTACACATCGGGACGAAAACAGCTAATGCGGAAGTTCCTTTTCATCATTCAGAAAAATGATCTGAGATGCGTCGCGAAGTCCTATCAGCTTTGAGGGATGCTCTTTAAGTTGCGGGGGCGAAAAGTCAGATATCTTGTCTTCTTTTCAAGGATCACTGTGCAAAACGACACGCACATCCACAAAACACCGCGATCTCTGTGCAACTATTTCACAGTTCACAGTCGATTTCCGCGTACTCCTAATGATTTCTTGTGGAATTTTCACAGGTAGTCTTATTGATATTTGATGTTATCCGAGTCTTCCCCTCCCCTCACCACAGTCTTGTCATCGTCGTCGTCCTCATCACTGTCACTGTCCTCCTCCTCGTCGTCTTCGTCAACCTTGGCTGGCTTCACAATCGGCTTCTTCTCCAGTTCCTTCTCCTCCGTCTTCGTGTCCAGCTCAGCCTTGGTCACCTGCACCTGAACCACTCACTAATCTTGGAACAATATCCTAACTTCTTCGTTAGTCTTTCTTTGCCTTTCAAACTCCATGATATTCCTCGTCACCCCTATGCTAAACCGTTGTGGCATCCCTCACTATAATTATCGTTATTATTTTTATCTTCGTGCATTATTTCCATTGTAATTCTATCGTACCTTGATGAGCGGATCCTTCTTCTCCTTCTTCAGCTCCTCATCGTTTTCGTCCTCATAATAACTGTCGTTCTCCTCCTCCGAATCGTCCTCCTTGTCGTTCGGCAGGATCTTAAGAAGTATTTTTTGATTTATTTAATTTTTAATTATTTTTTTTTTAAATTCTCACTCTGGCGGCCTCGACCGTGGGCGCGGGCTTAGGTGTCGTGAACTTGGAAGCCTCGAACTTGGTGTAGCTCGGCATCTGAACATTTTCATTTTTAGTGAAAGTTGTTCCGAGTGAGTTCCGAGTTGTGATAAACAAGTTATTAATCTCATAAGCTCGAAAATACGTAAGAACTGCTTATCCTAATTACTGTTGGAGATAAGCCATTTATCTGTCATGCGTCGGATTAGTTCCTTACGCGTGATCAACTATTGCACTTGTTTATCACGTTTAGGAATTTTTCACTTTATTATTTTTGGTTGTTCCCTTGATTATACCTTGATGTGGAGGAATGCCTCCGGCACGCGCTGCCTGTACTGTTCCTGGTAGAACTCGACCAGCTTGAGGTCCTTCTCCTCCGGAGTGAGTCCCTGAATAAAACATATTATATTTCATCTTTCTTGGTATTTCATCATTTATTCATTAAATTTATCTATTTAGGCCTATGACAAACCTCCATCTCCTTCCACGTCTTGTCCGTGATGTCGGGTGTGTTCTCACGACGGAAGTCATTCCAGAACTCGGCTTAAATGGTCATATTACTATTTTGGTTTATAATATAATGATATTGTTAACTCACTAGCAATCGGACGCAATTGCTTCTCCAGTTCGGGGAAGTCGATGAGCATGGCGATGGTTCCGTTGATGCGCAGGTCGATGTATCTAAGGCGGGAAGTTCAAAACGGATTACGGTAGTTTAGCTTTGGCGTCATTCTTCTTCGTATTCTTTGCAATTTTTCAAGTATTCTTCTAGTAAAAGAGTATTCATCGTATTCATCCGATGAATACTGCCTCTGACTCATTTTTCAATGCGAGTACCGTAATCTCGAGCCTGTTAATACCACTATTCTATTGTTACTGTGACACAACCTACGAGACTAATGAAAAGGAAACATCACAAAGTCAAGATTACGATTAGGCAGTCAATGCATTATTAATATTATTGTTATTATTAATTATTAAAATCGGCCGCTTCTTCACCGCTGAGGATTAAATAGGTTTTTCGGCTGGCAATTTGATGGAAATAATGTGTTTCCTCAATTTTCCTGATTTTCCTGCCAACCTGAGTCTGTGGACGGTGAAGGCCTTAACGTTCATGGCCTGCTGCAGGTCACTGTGCAGCAAGTGGCGGAAGCGGTTCAGCGTATGGATACGGTCCTTCTCCTCCGAACGGATATACGCCTCAAATTCATTATATTTAATTGTTTACTATTTTTATAATAATATTATATCATGAATCCTATACCTTGAGCGTCTTCAGGATGCGGTGCTTGTTCGGGTTCGAGACGGCCTCGCTCAGCGCCTGGCGGTAGGCGTGGGTGGCCTGCAATATTTTATAGTTTTGTAAATAAAAAAATAAAATTATTAACTAATTAAAGTAAATCGATAACTGACCACTCGCTTCTTCTCGTTCATGGCCGACTGGACGCGTTCCTCGTGCACCTCCTCGATTTCCTTGCGCAACTTGCGGTGTTCCTCCTCCTGGGCGGCGACGGTCGTCTACAAGCTTGGATTATACGATCAAGAAATCGATCATTCAAATTGCATTATAAGCTTAGATCATAAAACTAGAAATCGATAATGTTGCGACGATCTTTTACAACGTTGCCCAGCCCTCAAACCATGCTCATAGCGACCTGGAAGCGGTTGGTCATCTCCTTCTTGAAGAGCTCCGCGTTGATCGGATCCTCGTGCTTCATCTTGTTGTACTTGGCATCGAGCTCGTTCCATTCCTTCATCACCTTAATTCCCAGATGAAAACACCTTTCTAATGTGCACGTAACGTAAACTCGGTAGTTTGTGCATACACAATTTTCTTCTGAACCGAAATTTGTCTGTTTCCGTGATACGATGGACGCGGTGTATAGTTCCATCAAGATATGTGCGAAGACGTGCGGCCGAATCACTAATTCATCTCCCTTCCTTCCCGTCGCTTCTGTATACTTCCTTCACATCTTCCCATCTAATCCCCCCGCCGAGATGCTTACACATGCATAAGTAAGAGCGAGCGCCACAACATTTCCCTCGCTTCTCTCCCCCCCCCTCCGTCCCTCCCTCCGTCCCTCCCTAACTCTCTCCTAGCCGTGGCCTAATTAATGGCTAGCCGGACACTTGTTGGAAGGAATGCGTAATGAGCACGAAGGTGTACTGTAGGCACATGATGAGGCTTGTTTTGCTGAGAGAAAGGTGAGATGACCCTGGGGAGATTACGGTAGGCGAGGGGGATCATCACGGGCAAGAAATGTCATGAATGACAAGAAGGTGTCATTATGCCGCGACCGTGACAAAAGAGAGGCAAAAAGCGGCAAGAAATGGACGCGTCCAATCAAGGTCATGCGGAAATATTCTCTCGTCTTCACAAAGATCTCAGCGCTCGAAGCACCAAGGTTATCTAAAGGAGGGCTGGACTGATATGTACGTATGTCTTACCTTGTTGACCTTGACGCGGTGTCGCTGCTCCATCCTATCAAGGGCCTCCTGGTAGTTCTCGTGTTCCCTCGCGAGGTCCTTCGAGTGCGACGTGAAGTACTCGTCCCTCTTCTCCGTCGGCGTCTTCGCCGTCTGACGGTCGCGCACTGAATTCACTTTGTAGTATCGATCTTCTCTTCTCCTCCTCTTCTTGAGTGTAGGTGTATATTATCAGACATCCCACAGAAAAAACGGCTGATTTCGGTAAGAAGCTTTGGCTTTTTCACTTACAATAACATTGTGCCCCATATGCTCGATAAACTCACTCTCGTTGTCCTCGTCATCGTAGTTGTCCGCATCGTCATCTTCCTCCTTCTCTACCTCGGCGTCCTTGCTGTCCTCATCCGACTCTTCATCGTCATCCTTCGAGATGAGTGCCTTGTCGGCTGAAAAACCTCCCCCATCCTCAAGCCAGCCTCGGACCTCTCGAAATTGCATATTATACTTTCCTACTTTCCTGTCTGTGATAACTCTGGATACTGTAGCGTATTCTTAGTCGCGCACAGAAGACAACATCTTTGCACGGATATCATGTGATTAACGAGGACAAAGAAATCCCGCGCACTTGTTATTCACGGCAAGCCTAGGTACTGTAATGAGGCTTGGGTTCAAGAGATCATTCTTTCCCCTTTCTTTGTACTTTGGGCATGCAATCACATCTTCCTCTTCCTGCTCAGATGACCTTCCCATCCACCCACCCATACTATGCATATCCAATGAAGGCACCGCGCGAGATTGCCTCGTTCGCTGCCCGAACATTCTCCGAAAAAACTAGAAGAGGATGTCGCGAACTATGAAGAACCAAGCTACATATATACACAAAAATATGCATAGAATCCCATTAATTCAATGGCAGTTTGCTATGTCGACTGAAAGATGGTGAATAATGTGCATAGAGTAGGCAAAACAATGCTATGTAGCTTTTTCTAGGCATCACCCTACTCGTCTCGTAAATCTCCTCAAACGTTTGTGATGACTAGATCCCCTCGCCTGTCGCCTCTCATTCCCTTTCACTTGCTTCCCATCTCTTCGCTTCGCCTAATCTTACTTCTCCTCCATTCCCATCTCATCTTCCCCCTTCTCCTTCTTATCTACTTGTCCTTGGTTCATGGCACCCGACGGAACTCTTTCCCCCTACCGTTCTCCCCTTACTCTCTTTCTTCTTTCCCCCCCTTTTCCTTCTCGATCATTCGCCTTTCCCTTCCTCTGCCAGTATTCGCAGTCGGGGTCATCGGCACTTCTCAGAGCTAAGAAGGGGGAACTCAAGGCCGTTCGATTCTCTTTCTCTCTCCCCCCACCGACTCCTCTCATTTTCCGTTCAAAAAGAACCAAGGATGAGGCGACCTGGAGACGATTTGACGCACTTTTTGCGCGCGTTATGGGAAGGATGGGGTTACTGTAATGAGACCCTTCGGATGGTGGCGGGGAGATGTACTGTAGTGAGTGAGGGAATACGAAGGCAAGCAGCCCGTGGGACCAACGAGCGAGGAATATATACATGGGAAAAGGCTTCCGGTGCCGGGAAGGGCTTGATTACTTGACTTATAGTTGGCTGGGAACGGCCAAATGCGCAGATTACGATATAATTCAGCATAGGATGATGAAATTAGCGAATGATTAGCTCACCGTCGTCCTCCTTGGGACAGCAGACGTACTCGACGCCCGTGAAGAGGTCCAGGCCGCACGGCTCGAGCATAGCGAACGAACGGACGGTCATCATGCGACCGGTCGTCTCGTCCTTCTGCAAATCATGATCAATGTATCTCATGAAGCTTCAAGGAGCGCTACTGCGTGATGAAAATCGTTGTTATCCTATCGTCCTAGCATGTCCATAGATACTACCTTGTTTCAGTACTGATAGTTTTATGCATTTTAACGGGTCATTTTATCCAGTTTATACTTCTCAGTAAAGTACCTTCTGTCCGCACAGTACTCCGGCCTCCCTCTTCCAGTGCTCGTAGTCATTGCACGTCGACCGCGCATTTTCGTGGTTGAAGCGGCAGTTGTGCGGCACTTGCAGGGCTTCCGAGTGGAACTCGCCGACTGAAACCCCCCGTATCATGTCAGCCATGATAATATTGCATAATATTATGGTTTATTTCATCATAGTTCGAAATACGCTTCTTTTCATGATTATTTGCCTACCAATGCAGCGGAAGGGCCGGACGGTGAGGGTCTTGGAGCACCGGTCGCCCTCCTCTCTGCACCAGTCGGCCAGGGTGACCTCGTGCGCGTACTCGACGATGTTCGTGACGTTGAGCGAGGGGTAGGTCTGCAATGTCATTGTCATTGTCATGGTCATTGTCAAAGTCATTGTCATTGTCATTGTCATGGTCATTGTCAAAGTCATTGTCATTGTCATTGTCATGGTCATGGTCATGGTCATAGTCATTGTCAAAGTCATTGTCTTTGGCATATTCCCTATCAGCATTCCATGTGCCTAGTATTGTCAGGTACGATCGAATCCAACATTGACCGTAATTTTTCAGTTCCTTATCTCTCTGTGTTTATCATATGTCAATACTCTCCTGGTCTACTCGGACCAAGGCCAATCCTTGCTCTACATCCAATCTTTCCCGCAGAGATCACGGGCTCGAGACGCTTTCGCAGAAGCGCTCAATCATCCCAAATGTTTTCTGTATACTGTAATCCGCGGCCTGCGTCACAGTGCCTCTACAGTATTCCTCTCGCTACCGCCTGGCACGCGCGTGTTCGATTCACAGGGGCTCTGCTATTAACACCTGTACTTTAGCATGGGAACGTCGAAGAAAGGCTGTTTGCTAAACGGCAGACCATCACGACTAATGGTCTTCGCTGCCCTCTGCATTGCCTTGAAATAGTACGCATCTCCTATGTTCAGTACCTTCCACTAAAATATGTTCTCCGCGAATCTATCTATTCTAGTCAACGCGGATGTCTTCGCTTTCGCGTAGCCTACAAACGGCTGTTCTACATTCTACTACGTGACGGTACTGCCTTTTCGGAGTGACGCTATGCTCGCGAAAATAACTGGCAGTTCGCAGTTATTTTCGCCTCTCGCTTTCCGCGCATAGAGAGAGAGTCTTTCCTCAAGGGAGACATTGGCAGTAGCGAGCCAGAGTTTGCCTACATCATCATAGTCTACATCCGCCCTTCGATAAAGAGAGAACTCCCGGTATGCTCCCCCACTCGTGATATTATCATATCACATTCATCTACGAGCCAGACGCTTCTAACAGCTGTTTGCTCCCTGCACAATTGGCCAAATGTCAGCGGCTCCACAGTTTCCATGGGAACGAGAGGGAAAGGGAGTCTTCGACCTTGAGCCTTTCAGATAGACACACACACATTTCCCTCCGGAAGGAGGTGAAGAAGTGTTGCTATAGCAATACTACGGTAGGCAGGCTGTTCGATTCTCAGAGGGATGTTCGGGAACTCTACGTGGGGGAATAGCCGCCTCATTAGTCTCGAGTATTTTCAGATTTTATATAGGCAGCCTTGAGAGGTTTTCATTCCCGAGAAGGCTATTACGTTCTCGCTATAAGAAGTTGCACACGACGAATGGCATACAAGCAACAACGAATGAGATGGCGTTAGGGTGGGAATACAGTCTCGTGATATCGCATACAGGATTGTACGGCGTAAAAATAACCATTTCCTGATATAATTACGTTGTTCGACAATAGCAAAACGCTCTGTTCTCTGACGGGATCGGAACCACGGTTGTCTGTGTGTGATGGACTTTTTAACCCACTTCGCCATGTTTAAAAAGCTCGGAAAACCGACCTTTTTGCAGTACTTGAGGATGTCGAGCTTGCCCTCCATGCACGTCGCGTACTTGTTCTCGTCGGAGACCCACGATCCGTTCTCGGACATGAACCGGTTACGGTAGCCGCACTGCAATCGCAAACTGATTTTTGGAAGACCCGATGAGGTTACCTCGAAAGCGACCAGGGGCACGAACTTTTCGTGGTCAAAGCGGTCTGCAGTTGCCTGAATGATATTATTGTAGAATCCATAGATTTTATGGTATTGTCATGATGATATTATTGTAGACTATAGATTTTATGATATTTAAGTATCGTGTTTATATCCTCTAAGATAGGAGAACCTTCATGCGCGACTCTCTGCACAGCTTGTTATCCCCCTAGGCCACACCATCTATCACGAGGGGGAATAGCCCCATTCTCGCTGTTTATGCGAGTTCCCCTTGCTGCAGCGGGTTTGCTTCGTAGGCTGCGTTCATTCGGTGTTATGCCACTTCAGGCAGTCGCTCCAGGCTATATATTATATAGAAACTTGATCAGTCTGCTATTGAACTATGCAACTTGGGCGATTTCTTCGCGAGAAGTAGCTGGATGGCGAAGCTTCGCCCAGTGGCAGTGCAATCATACTCAACTCTCAGCTAACTCGTGCGCTCTTCCATCTCCCAAGAGGGAAGAAGGGGGGGGCTGTATGAAGAAGGAGGAAAATCTCTAAGTTGGCCGACTTCTCTCGAATATTCTCTCTCCCTCTTCCCTTTCTTGACTCTTCTAACTCTCTCCCTCGTATCTCTCTCTCTCTCTCCCTCTCTCCAATTCCCATAATGCGTAGAAGAGGGAGAGGTGCAGAATTAATGTGTGTGTGTGTGCCTCGCGTAGGAAAGACGAATAGAACGAGGACGTCGGACATTCATAATTTGTCCAATCAGCGCCTCCCTTTTTCTCCTTATTATAGGGGGAAAAAGGCGAGGAGGCGTCCCGCGGGCTAATCAGGCGTTCATGTGAAATGCAGCTGGGAAATAGCTTCCGGCTGAGGGCCGAACATATACATATTTACTACGCCTAAGAAGAACACCCACACACACGCTCCCGATCTTTTCTGCCCCCCCTAGACAAGTTTCGGCCAGAGGCATCTCGGGTTACAGAGTTCGATTGGCGACCCGCGGCATTTGGGGGAACGTGGAATTCAGAAACGGCGAAAGAAGTTACAGTAGTCTGGTTCAGTGAGGATGTTATTATAGAGTTATTGATATATTATAGCGTAATTATGTAAATTTAGGGGGGAAACGACTCACGATGGTCGCCGCTGCGGCGAGAAAGCAGGCGGCTAAGCCGCACGCGAAACCCATATTCTGAAATTGTAAATTACAGAAATTATGAATGAATAAACTGATAAAGGAGTGCTCGCGGAACGAGAACAAAACGTTCGAGTGAAATGGCGGAAAGCAAGGAGAGGAAAGGAACACGGAGGGGTCAAGTGTGATAAGGTGACCCTTTATCGGTTTGGGGGAATGAGTCTGTGTTTGCTCGGGATGATAGCGTAAGTACGGTAGGGAGGCGATCGATCTGAGTGGCACTTAGCCTGTGACGGAGAAATCTTCGACGATGGCCGAAGATGTATGTGTCTAATGTGAGGAGGATAAGGAGAGAGGGAGGGACGGGGGAAGGGGAGGGATATAATAGATGAACACGGGGGGATTGCACTGGCAGGGGCGGGGTTTAGTCTCGAGATTCCGAGAGAGGGAGGGAGGCAGGGAGAAGGAGAGAGGGTAGAGGCGGAGGGAGTGCCAAGAACCTTGCGAGTTCCCAGCCAATTTGTAGCTGCGCATGCGAGAAAGTCGACAGAGGGAGAGAGTGATTTACTACTGTACACCTTGCGGTTGATGTATTGCTAGCCACTTGCACTTTCACTACTAAGCTTGTACAGGTCATCGTGAACTTCTACATAGTTGTATTGAAATGTGGCTTTCTAAATCATTCCTCGTGCGCCAACTATTCCAAGTGGCGGGGCACAATAAACGCTCAGCAGACAAAACGAAGCGTGAAAGGAGAAGAAAAAGAAGACGAAGAGGGAAGGAATGCAGTAGTAAATATCGAGAGGAGGAAGAGTAACGAATAATTTCCTGTGTATACGATAGACCGAGAAGGGGAGATGAAGAAGAAGAAGACTGAGGGGCGAATGGGGAAAAAAGGGAAATGGCACAATCTCCGTGAGAGGGAAGAGGTAAGTGAACTAATTACATGGACACAGGCAGAGAGAGAGAGAGTTTGTGTTAGAGTTGAAGGTGTGCAGGATATTGGAATGGCCGGATTGTGGGAAGGCATCGAATGTACCAGCCTGAGTTTAGTTGACTAATTCTACGTCATCAACTAGTCTTTCAGCAAAATTGAGGAAATTACTGTCTGCCACGAGGTTCGTATAGGGATAATTTATTAAAATATGGGTTGCTAAACGATTAGGTGGATGTCTACCGAAAAGAGTCGAAGCCTAATAAGGTTTGGGTACGCCAGGTTGCGGAGTCTGCATGCCAGTATTCCCTTTTGCGATAGGTTACGATATTGCAATAAGATGTAATTTGGCGTTGTCATTATGATTCACACCTCCGATACTGATCACCGCGGAATTGCGAATTTCGAATGAACGGGAAAAGGGGAATGAAATCGTAATGGTATGACTAAGCCGTTGAAGGGAGGGAAGGGAAACACTGAGAGTAACGGAGGACTGATCAAACGAGCCATTGTGAGGGGAGGATGATAGGGAGAGGGGCGAGAGAGAGAGAGAGGGGAGAGAGAGAAAGAGAGAGATTGAAGATAGAACGACGCGCGCGTCCTACATACACACAACACATACACCGGTCCCCCGTCATTTAAAGGGGCAAAAAGAACTGTTGGGGATTTAGGTCATGTCGAATGGTCGCCAAAGCGCCATTAAACACACGAAATTTTCTTTTTTTTAAAGCGGAAATGCGAATTGAGTGGAAGAAAAACTACAAATATCATGGATGTGCCGTGCAAGGGACATGCATAGAGATGAGTCAGAATGGGGAAGAGGAGAGGGGAGGGCGAGGGGAGCACTACCGAAGAGAGGGAGGGGTGGAGAGCTGCGCAGGGGAGGAGGGAGAGAGTTGTATGATCGATCGATCGGACCGTGCGAGCACTGTACAAGGGGAGGGAGAGCGAGGGGAGGCGTAAAGAGAGAGACTAGGAGGCAAAACGCACAAAGTGAGGATTAGAGCACGCGATCGGTCTACCTGGGAACGTTAATGGTACTGTAGAAAGGGGAAGGTGTCTCAGAGTTTGCAAAAGGTTGACTGAAGACTCTTTCTCCCTCTATGTGGCAAACAATACAACTAAGCGCACGGGTCCAGGAAGGAAAATATGTTGGAGGAAGGAGAGGATAGGGGGAATGAAGAGGGAGAGAGAGGGAGAGAGAGAGAGACCAGAGAGAGACAGAGAAAGAGAGAGACCAGAGAGAAAGCTGAAACACGAGGCGAGGAGTAGAGCAAACAGAGACGATGAAGGCCCCCTCGGGCAGGTGAGGGAAGAAGAAGGGAAGGATGGATTACAGAAGGATGAAGGGAGCGAGGGGGAGAGAAGCAGGTAGAAGGTAAGGGGGAGAGGGGAAGATGTTCGGATGATTGCTAGGAGGTAAAAGGTAGTTAGTGAATGTGAGGAGGTATAAGGTAGGTAGAGAATGTGAGGAGGTAAAGGGCAGGGCCGAGCGAGAGAGTTTCCTAGGTGACAACACGGGAGAGAGGGAGTTCGCTAGAAGGAAGGAAGGGACGGGGGAAAGGCTCGAGGAGGGCCGTACACGGAAACGATGATTTACTGAAGGAAAATGGCAGCTGGAAGGGGGGGAGGGGAAGATGATTGGATGAGGAAGTGGTCTGTGCTAGGAGGGCTGAAGATGCTAAGATCAATCTCCGGCTCTCTCCCTCCCTCCGTCCCTCCTTAACTCATGTTCCATTTAGAGGTCTCAGACAAAGCGCGCATCTCCTCTAACCGGTTTCTTCTCTGCCCCCTCCACCCCTCTCCCTCTCTCTCTCTCTCCATACAACATGTCATCAGTATCGATAATGCATCCCATTCCTTGGTCGGTGTCTCCAACCTTCTCCCCCTCTCTTAACCCCTTCTCCCTCCCTCTATCACTCCCCCCCCTCTCGACTCTTCCTCATTCTTTTCTTGTCTCTTCGAGTGCCTCGCATGAGCATGTTAATCATGTCTCCCTTTTCCCTTGTTTCTTTGCAAAACACCAACAGTGGTTCTTTCTTCTCCCCTTTCTGCTTCCCCTAAGATAATCGCTGAGACTCTTCTGCATTCACGAGACCGAAAGGAAGGATGAAAAGAAGAGAAGCATGTGACAAGCATCCCGAAAGGAAATGAACGGAAGTAATCTATCACTTATGAAGGGTTGAAATGAAAGTAGAGGAGAGAGGGAGGAGGGAGAGAGGGAGCCCCCTCTCCCCTCTCCTAAACCTGATTACATCTCTTACCGGCCGCAATCAATTGGCCTGCCCGAGTGTTGTAGCAATGGCACTGTTTGTTTAGTGTGCCACGACAACGGTAATAGCACAGGAATTGGGGGGGACTCTCTCTTAGATGAGACGAACTAGAACGATCGCGAACTGATACCGAACATAGGGAAATCTTGCCGAAAATCAGACTGGAACCGATGACTAACTATCGTAGAGCTTAGGACGTGATAAATCGAAGATTAGGAATTAATACTGAGAAAGGTCTGGCGAACGTCCGTAAGCCTTTGGATACGGTAGGCCCGCAAGTTGTTGCAGCATCATCTATTCGGAGAATATTGTATTCGTCAAAGAGTTTTCCCAGAAAACATGTAGCTCTAAGCAGTATTGCTACAGCGGCATACGGTAGGCGCAACTTTGCGCACTCTTTCAGTACCATTGTTTCTGGGAATATTGTAGTCAACAAGGGGTTTCTGAAAAAGAAGCCTAATGCGACCAAGTAAAATGCTCCAATACCCGTACCTCTCACAAGTCAACATGTTCGCGTTCTCTATGTGTACTACAGCCGATTAGCAGGGAAAAGACGGGAAATAGAATGTGGGGAAGGAAGGGAAGGAATTGGAGTGCCGCCTGTTGTTGGTACGATGAAAGAGTTGCTGGACAAATACGGTAGTCGGAGAGGGCTAATTAGTATGGTAGATAAGAACTAAAGTGGAACTGGCAGAGTGGAATGGGATTTATAATTATTGTCCAATGAGACTTTGTGTGTAGCAATCGCGAATTTAAAAGGGGGGAGGGTGCAGTGGTTTGATCTTATGCCCAAGGAAAAGTTCGAAAGCGCTCACATGATTACGGGTGGAGGCCGCACTTACTTTGCACTTTGCCATAATCTATTGGCTTAATGGCGCGCTCGAATGGAGAGGTTCGACCGTAGACGGTACCGACTACAAATCGGCTCCTTGGCCGAAGAAGCTACAGTACACCTATCTATCAACGAGTTGCTAGGCGACTACGATCGTATTGTATCGAGAGAGAAGCCAGACGGTTAAGAAGAGTTGCAAAGCCCAAGAGGCGGACACTCAAAAGCTCAACGCTTAGAGAAGTCTTCAAGGGACCTTATTACTACATAATTTAAATGAGAAAAGGATAAAATTAATAAAGGATTAGCTTGAAGGCTCAGAATAACTAAAGATGGATGTATAAAGTGGCGGGATCGGATGGGCATTGTTGTTTTGTGCCTGCTCCATGAATGGCTAAGGGGGGGGGGAAGAGGAACGGAGGGGAAGGGAGAAGAGAAGAGAAGACTGATACTACGAGTAGTTAGCCATGCCGCATCATGAATACTACAGAGGGAGGGGAGAGAGATGGTGAGAGACTGAATGGGGGAGGATGAGGAGGGAACAGGCGACAGAAGGGAAAGGGAGAGATAGAGAGAGTGAGAAGGGAGACCCCCCAGAATGAGAGAGGAGGAGGAGGACATGAATGCTAATGTCAAGCTGGCACTTCATAGCTCGCCTCTCCCTGTCCCCCCTCCCTTCCCTTCCCTTTCCTGGTCCTCCCCAGGGACCGTAAACTAAAAGCCGATCACGTCGCTATCAAAGGACGCGTATTAGTCAACTCGTCCAAGGGCCGACTACGATTCCGAAGATTTCCTCTGCAGCCTAGCTCACTTACACGATATATAAGAGAAAAACTAGCGTTTTTTTTTTAAATTCCAGCCGTCAATTCGTCAACCATAATCGGCACATTATTAGTGAACAATAGATGCTATGAAATGGATGTCGAGAGCTGACGATGTGCCATCCCATTAATATTTGGCAGAAAACCATAAGATATTGTCTAAAACGAAACCAGCGAATTCCATCTCAGCATATTTTGCCCAACCAAGATTCTGTTGTGCCCCGCGGGTCCCTCTGAAACGGAAAGCTAAGGGACGGACGGGGTTGTTATGTCGTCCGTAGCAAAATACGACGAAAACGAGCGCGACCACCCGTAATAGGCGGGCGAACAGCGAATGAAAGGGACTCCCGCAGAGCGGAGAGAAAGGTACGTGTGGGGATTGAGAGGACCTTCCCAGGGAGCCTTTCCGCGTGAAATATCTCCCCCTTGTCCCCTCCCTCCCTTATTCTCCTTCTCCCTTCTTAGCCTCCCAAAGTAGCATGTACTCTCAGCCTTGACGCGTGCATAAGCTTGTGGAAGGAGGCGACCTAGAGAAGGTTAGGAAGAGCGATTATTGCAAAGACTTGGGAAATGGCCCACTTATTTATTCTAAAATTATTCTAAAAAATGCTTCATTTATTCTAAAAAAATGAAAAGGCGCTAGATTTATCGCTCTCGAAAGCATTGGTATACATTACGGACAATGAAATAAGAGCGGATAGAACTTTTGAGATACTAGATAAGCAGGAAAAGAGGAGGAGTGAGAGAGAGAGAGAGCCAAAGCAGATTAGGTACTCCAATCACACGGGGGGACATTTGCATTGCGAGGGCAGTTGGAGCTGCGATAATTCGTATAGCGAGAAAGGTGAGTTATACCGGAGGAAGAGGCTTAGCGATACGGTGAAGGGTGATAACGTTATCCTAATAACGCTACGACACAGTAAAATTGTCAAATCCATTCTATAATAGTCTTATTCGCAATTCTACGTCAATCGCGCAAACTTTCTGTAGTTTAGCAGAAGGAATGGAAGGCTAAGGGAGGCTAGTCACAAGTTAGACCTAGACACGAAAGAAGTAGGAGAGAACGGGAATGGAGAAAGAATGAGACTGAGTATCAGTCTCTCCTTCTCTTTCCCCTCTCTTTTCCTCACTCTAAGCTTTTTCCTTGGGTCTATCGAAAGTGGAGACCCCGAGAAAAGGAAGGGAGTTAGAGAGGTAAGAGGAAGAGAGAGAAGGGAGAGAGAAAGTAGTCCCATTTACTCGCATGCCTAGAGTTGGGCCTCGAGAGAAGTAGCACACTGAATGGCATCTATAGAGAGCGAGAGAAGATCGCGACGAAAACAGAATAGAGAGACGCGGGCCTTGAGGAAATAACAGTTTACGCGACCGACCGCTCACACTTGTATTTTCACGGATGAAATTATGATATACCAAGACCGCGGTAAAAGAACCGTGAGTTCAACGGGAGGAGTTTCTCAGACCAAGTTGAGATGAATGCATCGCTATGCTACTTTCCAGCAAAATATCGGAGGTTGAGTATAGGAATGGAGGGGGGGAGAGGCTCGATTGCGGGTCTATTTAGGGAGAAGCCAAGAGACTCGCGACGTGTATGTCTAGGCCTTACCTAGATGACGCAAATACACATACACGATATAGCATGAATCGGGTGGGATGCGAATAACATGCGACTAAAGAAGGGGAGTTAGGAGGGAAGTGAGGGAGAGAGAGGGGATAGATAGAGAGAAGAGTAGTGCATGGATAACGATGTTTCCCCACGGAGTCAACGGGGGCCTTCCCCTCTTCTCTTCCTTTTCCTTTCTCTTCTTCTCTTGAGGTACGCGCATGCATAGTGGATAAAGGGGAGGGGATGAGACTCCCCCTGAGTGAGAGGGAGACTTGTTCGATACGGATTGAGAGGGGAGGTAAAGGGGAGGTTAGGAGGTAGAAGACGGAGTGAGAGAGGGTTGAGAGGTAGAGGGGAGGGGAGCGGACAACGCCAGACAAGCAATTCGAGATATGCGCATAAGCTTCTTCCTCTCTCTCTCCGAGGGGAGGCGACAGCACACCAATTACTGAGGATTGACATGGCTATTTGCCGCACGGCCGCGAATGGAATAGAGGGGAGAGGGAGGAGGGAGGGAGGGATGGAGAGAAGCCCGCTCGCGAAGAACGAGCGAATAACGCGCGGTTGGAACGAGATACTAGTGGGCATGCAACGGGCGATGGATGTCGTACATATACTAGTCACACGATGAGAGGAGGAAATAATACTGAGGGAGAGGGGCGGGGGGATCGAAGACAGTTTGGGAGAAGTGGGAAATGGCGACTTGTGGTTTTGCACTTTATCGCCCGGATATTGGGAGTTATGACTAGGAAGTTAATGGTAGAGTGCGGCTAAAGTTACTATAACATAGCCATTAGTCCTAAGGGGGGTACAATGTGGGGTGTTCCTTATAGAGTCTAAATGCGTATCAGAGCAGTGCAAAATAGCCTCTGATGATGTGTGGTCGTGCTATATGCAAATGGCTGGCCGAAGCGCCTTGAAGAGGGCATTTTAGAGAGATGAGGAGAGAGAGAGACTCCAAAGCGAGTTACGCTCTTCCTGTCCTTCCGAGAAGAAGTTCGCTCGATTGCAGACAATCTTCGGTCTCTCTCAGCCAATTCGATGATCCAGACCGCTCGTCATGTAAGGTTACAACACGGACTGAAACGGCCGGGAAATGGGCGGTCGTAAACAAGGGAAGAAGGGGGTACAGAGGAGACATTTCGTGTGTCGTTTCACATAGTGGACCACCTGTCGAGATGAGGGACGAGTATTGGGTTGGAGAAGCATACGGGACTGAGATGCATGCTAGAATTAGGAACACCCGTGATTTGCATATATGCTAATTTTAGGTTCGGGCTCAGTTCATGCAGTAGTTGCGGAACTCTGAGTAATGGTAGTATCACAACTACTTCATTTATTATATAGGGAGTATGCCTGAAGAGGCATAAAGAATGCCGGAGTCTTCCTTATGCCAACTGTAGAGTGTTGGCTGGGCAGGTTTCGCATATTGGTCGAGTCGAAACGAAGCACATGGAATACTTCAGTATCAGAACATCCGTTCAGTACTGAACCAGATAGTATATATCTGGTTCAGTACTGACGGGATGTCCAGAGTCCAAAGAAGGTTACCTCGCCTCCCCTGCTCTAACGTTGTTTACGGGTTCGTTTCACTCGTTCGGGGGGTTCGTCCCAAAGTCCTCGGAATCCCTCTCGGCAATCTCTTAGGGGAGAAGAAAAGGGAGAGGAGAGGGAGAGAATCGAGGCAAGTGAAGCATATTTGTATGGAGTAAGTGATGATGGATGCCGTCTCTAGAGAGAGGAAATTTCATGGAAGGAACGAACGACGAATCCGAGAGGAGTTTGCTGACGAATTCCAGGATTTTTTAACCGGGGATCTGAATTTCCCGCTTCTAAATCTTGGTAATAATATCATAGTCTCGTAGTCATTATGCGAATTTGTATTAGGGAGTTACGCTACTATCGCTTCAGTTCCTCAATATTTCGGGAATTTGCAGCTTTCGCTGAGAGTATTCTTCGCTTGGAGGCAGACCGAAAGTTCTGAAAAGGTGCGAAAGAAACTTGCGTTCTTTCATACACAGACACTCACTCTACTGAAGCCGCTCTGCTAGCGAGGCATCCGCATGCATCAGTGGACAATATCACATTGAGAGTGGTGGACCATGAATGGAGAGAGATAGAGAGAGCTAGGAAAGAAAGAATGAAGTGGACTGAATCATGCGGTATAGAGGAGGAGGGACCGTGGGCGACAAAGGAAAAGAAAGACGACGAAGAAGGAGAATGCTGAGGAAGGGAATTAATTATTGACACGGGGCCGGACTTATTATAGAGAAGCAGGCCTTATTAGCGAGGCGCGAAGTACGACCTTCGCGGGATGAACTTTAAAGGCGGATATGAGAAGCGAACTAGGGACGAAATAAGGGCTCTCTACTGTCTTGAAAAAAACAAGGTTTTTAATCACATTATGAGTCCGAGAGAGTGATCAGAAGCATGAAAGAATCAAGAGATTAATACGACAAATACACAAATCGTGCTTGGCTTTCAAGCCCCACTGTCTACAGCAAGACTTTGCCTGGGCGAAAGGCGCGTTTCTTGATATGCCAACGAAGAATTTTAAATACCGTACACTATTTACAGCGAAGATCAGCGCATCGAAGTGTTGCGAAGGTTAACGGAGAGATAGGGGGGAGGGAGATAAGTGACTACGAGACACCGGAACCGAGAGGAGAGCTCGGAAAGAGCGATAATTGATATATAACCACTCGCTGGTCACTGCTCTCCGCCGAGATTGTAGCCAATAATATCTACTAGCTACGAGTGTCGGGACGGATAGACTACGAGACTATTCCCGTCTCTAGACCTATGATGGTTTACTATTTACCGAATAAGCTGTCCATGATATGGTGTGGAAAAGGCAAGGTGTGTTCCGACTCCAATCATTGTGGTTTCCTGGAAGTGTGGTTATCAAGCACTAGGTGGCCTTCACTCGCAATCAATGTTTGCGCTTCGAACCGCGTATATTTCAATCAAAAGGCACTTGAGAGGAGATGGAGCTGTCAGAGTGAGAGGTGGAGAGGTTGAGAGAGGGAGAGAGCGAGAGAGCACACTCATTCCATTCTCAAGAGTATCATCATGTCCACTCAGTCTACTACGAGCGGGGTGTAATGCCCTCTCACTATGTGTGTGTGTGCATGCTTGTGATAGCCTCGAGAGTTGGGATGGCCCCCCCACGCACACAAACACAGTGGAGAAACCATTCACGAGAGAGGAAGACAGAAGAGTGACACTACTATATGAGGTTGTTGTCAACTACAGCAATCCTCGGTTGGGGTTGATGCGTTGAAGGGATAACAGTATCTAAAAAGAAGAGAGTGAGACGAGAGCATCGAAATTTGAGAGACGCAGAAAGTGGGAACAATTCGGGCACATTGTCATGGATGAGAGAACTTGTATGGCAGTGGTGTGATGTCTTCGAAAAAATTGCAATAAATCTGTCTATCTATGTCAGCACCTTTATATCCCTAAAAATCTTTAGGTTAGCATATACCATAACTCGGGAAGGACCAAATACTCTACTGACATCCCCTGTCAAAAGTGAAGGGTTCCGCCGCGCACAAAAGTTCGCATGAACTACTCCGACAATGTCTATCATTCTTTTCCTCCTCCTCTCTCTCTCTTTCTCTCTTCTCTCTCCCTCCCTCCATCTCCCACACCCTCTTGAATACAACGCACTCTCCGCCTAAGCAATGGAACCGGTCGCGCGATATTCACATTTGGAATCAATGTGAAGAGGTGGTGGGGGCGACTACGGTAGGCAATAAGGGAAGGGGTGAGTGGTCTTCGAATTACCGAATCGACGACCTTTGTGAGTCAGCCCCCCCTCTATGATTGCCGTAGACATATTGGCTTCGTCAGCCGGAGCAATAAGTGTGAGAATGACGATAATGGATTATGGGAAGGCGTCATTACACAGGGCAATCCGACGGCCGTATAGCTGATTCGCATTAGGGGACCCTACATGGTCTACGGGACCAACCTCTTGTTTGTGAGAATACTTACTCGGTAGTTTTGACAAATATTAGATCGCAACATTATAATATTCAAAGTAGCAAAACTTACCAAAGAACTGGGTACTGGCACAGAGGGCAAGTGTACAGGACGCGTAATAAGAGGGGTGAAAAGGGGTATAACTCCGTAAAAGATAAATAAATAAATAAAGAAATAAAATAAAAGCCACGGAAATGTCGCCGGGATGGTGCATATCCCTCGATGCCTTGCGGCTGCCTCGCTTAATCTTGCGTCGAACCTAAGCGAATGTCGAACGGCCCTACGAGGTTAGCGAGGAGAGAGAGACCTCCTGATTGCGGTTGGGAGACGACTCTCTCTCTCTCTCTCTTTCTGCTCGTTTCCTTAGATTCCTGCTATTCTCAATCTTAGATCTCCTTTTCCTGTTCTCAAACACAACGCTCGCGCACACACTCTCTCTTGCATTGCGTGATCAACGAGGTAAACATTAGGAGGAGAAGGAATTGAGAGGAACGTCGAATTGGCATCGACCGAGGAATGAAGAGGCGAAGTTGGGAAGGGAGGGAAGAAGAGGGGGGAATAGGGAGGGAGGGAGGGTGGGTAAAGAGAGAAGGTGAATGCAAATAAAGAGAGGGTTGAGTGAGTGAGGTGGGGGGACTCTCACTGTGCTATTTGGCACTACTGGGAAAAGCAGAGGGAAGGAGATCGGATGAGGAGACGATGGAGCGGGTGGTACGGCGATCGATACTGGGACGATTGAGAGAGTAATTGGCGGACACGAAAACTATGAAGATTTACCTCAAATACCGTTATAGACCCAAAGTAAAGGGGTCAGACTAGAATAGGCTTGTGCTGTCGGCGATATAGAGTCTCTTCGCGTAACATTTCCATGAAATGATCCTGATAAGCGAGTGGTAAACAACCGATGTTTCGACCAGGCCGTATTGGATTATCGTTTGGACTTTGTTCAGGCTATGTTTTACGCTTCCACGAAAGCTCAGCTTGCGTAAATGCTTCATAATGATTACGAAAAAAGAGTAGACCACAAAACCTTGTCGTGATTGTCCTATCACAGGGCTGAGAAAGACGTTCGTGTTGCGGTGAAGCTTAGTCGGTGTCTGCACTGGCACATGACGTTCGAACGCAAGAAGCAACTAGAGTCGGATTCCAGCACCACAGTGTATGATGATGATCCTTGCTGCTACTTTTGTTTGGCTTCCCTGGGAGACGATCTTGTGTTACCGGTACGCGAATATATTCACGGATTCCGGAACGGAAACTCTTTATCGCTCTGGTAGGATCATTTCGGAGAATATTTCCTCGTGAAAAGCGATAAGGGAAGGCAATTCGACGAGAGGCGAATCGAATGAGGATGCTTCGATGCTCACTCC
Source organism: Micoletzkya japonica (assembly GCA_900490955.1). Taxonomy (NCBI): domain Eukaryota; kingdom Metazoa; phylum Nematoda; class Chromadorea; order Rhabditida; family Diplogasteridae; genus Micoletzkya; species Micoletzkya japonica. The sequence goes on along the minus strand of LS904088.1, from coordinate 65,852 downwards.
CAAGAAGGGACTTATTTACTGGACGAGCCGTTGTGGATTTGCTTTCGTATGTCACGGGATTACTACGATACGATTTGCCCTCGAATTCGAGGGATTGAAAACAACCTGAGAAGGGTGAAATACACTTGATTGTCATAAAATAATTCGGCCCAGCCATGAAGAACAGCGAAACTCTCTTTCGCTCTAGTATTCGCTGGTATTTAGCCCGATTTCTCGAGCAAAGTATGCTTGTCCAATGTTTATGGGCTCATTCAACTCGATTTTCAATGAAACATCGAATATTCGCAATATTCGGCAAATCAGCATCCAAAATCTACAGTAACATCGAGGAAAAAGGCGCGAGTTATAGATCTGACCCAGCGAACCGCTTCGAATTCTTTGAGACTCTCACCACGAAAGAAGCCGCGAGGCGCTAGGCCCTCCACCGGCGTTCGGTTCAAATCTCGTTCGAGCGGGTGGTACACCGCGTCTCTGTCCCCCCTCGCTGCTCTAGCTTCCTTACCTTTTTCCCTGTTCATTCCCTTCCATTCCGTGATCGTCGTAAGTCCCCTGATTAGTTGCTGCCCTTATTGTTTAGCGAGAGAACAGCCTTTCACGACCTTAGCTAAGTGCCTGCTTCAGTGTATTTCCATTGCATTCGCAACCATTTCTCCATCATTCGCAAGCGTTTTGTCATCACTCGCAATCCTGGCGCTTTCCCAACGGGGTCTTGGCATCGCGCCAAACACGCTGCCCCTCTCTGGTTCGATCATTGCGCCCAATCGCCCGCTACTGCGTTTAGCGGGCTGATCGCTCGGACGCGTCGCGTGCTCGCGTCCCCCTTCTCACCCTTTCCCCCCTGGCGGCGCCCTGATCTCCGCGTGTTTGCCGCGCTCGCATTCAAACTGGGACCCAAGCTATCCCTGCCCTTCCTCTCGCTCCCTTCTCCGCTTGATGCCTTCCTCTCGTGGTTATTGCCATGTGTCCAAACACAAGGTCTCCTTTAGTTTATCAACTTCGGGTCCGCGAGCCTCTCGTGTCTCGTCCAGTCTCAGTCATGGCTTCGTCCACTGCGGCGCCGGTGCCAACGAACGGCGAGTCATCGACTGGAAACGGACAAGGTACGCTCTTTCCCCATCATTATCCTCTCCCCCCAAATGCCTAATATTCGTAAATGCAAAGGCTACCGTGAAGCAACATACACTGCCTAGTCATTGACTGGTTTTGTCTGTTTCCCGCTAAAATGAGCCTTACGTGTATTACGTTGTGTCGGAGACACCCGTTGGCTTCGCACTAGCTCCGCAATCGGTAGTGACTGCCCTAAAAACTAGTGAGGCTCTTGATTGACTCCTTACAGCAGCGGCTCGTCGGGAGCCCTTCAAATTCACGGAAGGTAAGCTGCGACTACACACAGAGTGGCTACCGTAATCCACTTGGCTTCGTGGTCCAACTAGGTCAGAGAGACGATCCCGGGTGGTTAAGGTGTGCAACTGCGGGCGCGCGGGACGCTCCAGTCGAACGCGCCGAGACAGCGACTGCCGCCGGTTACGGATCCCTTCGCAAAGTGCTCAGTAAGTTACTTTTCCTATTCAGGTTAACAAAATCACCTTTAGCTGTAAATCCCCATAAAGATCGCTCCGTTTACTGTAGAAGCTAAAAAATAAAACGCAACTTCTCGATATAAGATGTTCCATTTTCAGGGCTGTTCCATCGAACTCTCGGGCTTCCTCACGGACAACCCCTCGTCGACGAAGTGCGTCATTCTGTTGTGCGGCCATGTCACTTGCCCGGAGTGCGCCTATCGATGGAGTGAGTACGCATTCCTTGCCTAGATCTGCCGATGACCGGCCATTTCCATCGCAACATGTATGTCGCATTCTCGACTAAGGAGCAGTGGTCAACTTCATTCCCGGTTCATTCATCTATCATAGATGCCATTGCCTTCCAATCGATCAACCAAAGCGGGTCATTCCAGAGCTGAACAGCAGTTCCCGGGCTGGGACCTTCTTCAACTGCTGTGTGTGCCAGCAACAAGTCGTCGATCACATCCTGCCCAGCCGTCAGGAAGCCATCGATAGGTACATATTATGCTAATTTCCTGATTTATGCTAATTTCCCTAGAATCAGGCCCTAATTTAATATTATAAGCGTAAAACGTCTTTGCAGAGCCTGCGAGGAGGCCAACTGTCGCTTCCGCGACCGGTTCCCCTCTACGCTATTCTGCAACCACTGCCGTCGGCGAATGTGCAACCCGTGCGGCCAGGAACACCACAACCTCTACGGGAACCACAACGTCGTACAAATGGTGAGTCGGGACGACAATCTGCGAGAAAACTGGAATGTTTAGTCCGTAGGTGCCAAAAGCGGATATTTAAGTGGTACGTTTCAGTCTGGCCTGCAAGCGGTGCAGAAGAACAAGCCGCCGGGTTGCATGTCGAAGCGGCACATTTCGTGCAAGACGCACAATATCCCCCTAAAGTACCGCTGCTCCTGTGGAGAGGTAGGCCGTGCTACTATTGAACAATATTCTTCTTCTGGTCCATGGTCAGACACCGATAATATCCTCTATTTCAGCTCCAATGCGAGAAGTGCCCACTGAGCAAGGATCCGGCGATGTTGAACGGACACCCGGTAAGCTGAGCTCTGTCTTTTCTAGCTGTAAATAATATAGAGATAAATCAAATCCATCTGTTCCAGGTGACCCATCATCGCAATCTCATCAGTGAGCCGGAACTCGTGCTCGAGGACAAGTTCATGAACACAGTCGGGCTACAGACGAAGCTCCGGGAACGGTAAGCATATCTTAGAAATATGCAAATTTCTTGCTAATTTAGGGATTATATCCATAAATTTGCATATTTGCAGGATCGCGACAATCCAGAAGCAACGCGACACGCTCGCCGCCAACCTCAACCTCGTGAGCAACGAAGTGTGCGTGCAGTTCAACCAGATGATGCTCATGGTAGGTTTTCTTTTTTAGCAATTAAATAAAATATAAAGAAAATGTTTTTAAGGCCGTCATATGCGCGAAGCAGACGCTGCTGAAGATCCAGGAACTCGGGAACTACCACATCAAGCAGCAGAATCACGCGTTGCGAATGCTAGAACAGAACGCGAGGAGAATCGATGTGGTCAGTGAACAGATTAAAGAACACTTCAGGGGAACGTATGCCTAACAGTCGCACATTATGTTACGAGCTCATTCCAGGGCCTGGAACTCGATGAGCGGTCGCGTGATCCTACCGTACTCTCCGACAACACAGCCTCGGACATCTTCCGGTCCCTGTCCTACGGCATGCTGAGGCCCACCGAATCGGTGGGTTATCGATCGATTGTCATCAGTTTCTTGTATTGGGTCACTGAATCCCTATAGCTGTAACAGATTATACGAAGCTACTATGCTATATCTCCTCATAGCTTCGTTCCCTTCAGAATCTCATCAACCTCACGCAGCCGATCGTCGACCAGAAGCTGAGCTTCGAGTTCAACTACGACACCCAGGCGATCATGGAAATGGTAAGGGAGTACGGTAGCCACGGGCTATTGCGAACTGACTTTGTAGATGTCGAAGTGGTGCACGGAGATCACTACGAATATGGGAAGTTCCGGAGATAAGATCCTCCTGCAGCCGGCACCGTTGGCTGACCACTCGTTCAATGGGTAAGTGTGGAATAAACAAAAATGCATGATTAAGGAACAAGACATGAATAGTTATTTTGCAGTACGAAGCTGGCCAACTTCAACATGAAGGGCACGATCAAGCTGGGCGAGGTCATTCCGCGGCAGTACGCGCAGGGAGACGAACTGGGCCATCTGACCGACTTCCAGCAACGCTTCCAGAGGGTACGCTTCTCAGCCGCAGAAGACCAATCCGAGTAACAGCAATATATGTTCACTCTAACGAACTGCTTTCCACATATACGGACAACTTGTATAATAACATATTATTATTATTATTATTAAGTATTCATTTAAACTGAGGATGACGAAATCGACCTTGCAGATGGACCAGGCGGTGCACGCGGCTCGGCAGGGAACGGCCAGCTTGGCGGCAGAGACGGCGAATGCCAGGTGTGCCCCGCCTCCCTCGAGACAGCAAGTGGAGCAAGCGAAGAGGGCCGCCGCCGCCAAGAGCAGTGGTCAGTATTGATTTATGCATATGTAGTCATAAATATATAATATATAAGATTATATATATATATATATATATATATATATATATATATATATATATATATATATATATATATATATATATATATATATATATATATATATAAGAACATAAGGATATATATAAACATAAGAATATATATTGGAATAAATATATAGATGTAGAGCATGATAGCCATAGAATATAATATAATAGTATGCTCACTTCAGCCATGCTCTCCTACCAGCCCATCGCGCCGAACACTCGGACCGTCCCGGTTCCGATCCCGGGACAGCGGCCTCAGGTGCCCGTGATCAACCAGAACATGAGCAGGCACGTCGTGAACGGAACGAGGTTGGCTACCGGACAGAAAACTAAAGCCCTAACAATTACAAGACTTTTGTGAAAGCATAAACTTGAATATATCTTGGGAAACGGGCATGCTTAAGGGTCCCCCAGCCGAGTGCGCCGGTGCCGATTCGCCCTTCGCTTGACCAGCACCCTGTCGCTTCCCCTCAACGAGGGCCCATGGATGCCCAGCGAATGGTGGGACAGAGAAACGCTGAAATCAGGCTGAAGTGCAATGCCGAAAGACTGTTCTCCATAAGGGTGACTGAAGAGGTGAAAAGAAACAACTGATTTCAGCAGCAGATGCGAGCTCAGCAGCAGCAAGTGCACCAGAGCTCGCGGCCGAGAGTGTAAGCTAACTTATTGATTTTTCGGAATAGATATTGATTACTGGCACGTCCAGCACTCGATGTTGTCCTGAGATACATAGGACTAGTGTGATAGCATGGATGATACGGTAGAGAAAGTAAGCGAATGGCAACGACGAAATGAGAATTACAAAATAGAAGGTGAAATAACTAGACTAAGTCATGATATCGTTCCCTTCAGTCCCGCCCAGCCCGCTGCTCCCGTGTGCTCCCTTCCTTCACGTCCGTTCGGCACCACCCCTATGGGATCCACCCCCTCTGCCACGGCCACTGCCATCGTTACTGGACCCGCGAGTGGTAAGATTATGATAGTTCTCAATAAGGGTGAAGCATTCATTCTAGGGAGTTAGCTGTAATAACCACCATCTAAAGCACGAATTTCGCCATGTGATGCAATATTGCAGCGGTTCCGCCGATCAAGCTGCTCATTCCCCGCAGCCGGCTCGTGAGTAGCGACGAGGAGGGCAAGTCGCGAAAGTCGTCAAATGGATCCCCCGCCTCGTCCTCCACCACTGCCGCCCGACCCGCTCTCGTGAGCGAAGTGCAGGACGAACTCAGGAGTGAGTTTACTTGAGAGAAGGAGTTCTCCTTGGTAGTTATACATATACGGGCAGACTAGCGCTGGGGCAATGAAGAGAAATACGTGAGATTTGGCCAAAATTGCAGAGGAGGAGCGATCGCCGATCGAGATGGACACCGATGGAAGCCACAACGTGTGCTACTGTTGCAGGGATGACGGGAAGCAGTCCGGAGCAAAGGTAAGCGATTGCGAGAGGGCAAGTGACCTGCAGGATCAGGATAGAGCTGTCTAAATAGAGATCTTTGACAAGAAACTAATGAAAGCACTAAGGAATGACAAGGAAAAGAAATAATGCAGTTGTGAGTGACGGCTCGTTGAAGCGCCCGAAAATCTGCACGCCTACCGTAATCTTACCGAAATATACAGGGTTTTCGTGGTGGGAGCCGTTACAAAATATTTGAATGCCCGTTTTTATCCGGTGCAATTTCAACGGGCGGTTTGTTTATAAACCAAATTAAACGCGCATTTCAACGAGCCATAAATGATATCTTGAGGGTTGCTGCGACGGATGCCCCCGCATCTACCATCCCGACTGCCACGTGCCCCGCATCAGCATGGGCTTCGAGCAACTACCGTAAGCCGACTATTGCGTAATACTAATGAGTTAGCTAATATCGATCATTTGAAAGAAAATATCACAAGACATTGTTCAGGGACGATTGGAAGTGCACTCTTTGCCAGACAGGAAGGCCCATTTCCGAGCCGGCGGAGCAGCTGGATGACAATGCGTGTCTGGTGAGATATTAGACTTTCATGAATGTTTAGTATAGTAAGATAATGACGAAATATTATGATAATAATGCTTTAGATGATGTCCAAGGTTCTCATGGCGTGCTACGAACGCCACTCGTACGTCAAGTACTTCATCTATGCCGTTTCGGAGAGGGAGGCACCCGGATACAGAGCGGTACGACAACTTCGTTGAGATCCGACACTTAGATGATTCATGCAGTGTCGTAGCCTGACCACCGTGCAAGCACAGTAAACTGCGACTTGTTTAGATCATCACTCATCCCATGTGGTTCGCGCGCATCAACAAGCGTCTGGCCAACACGATTTCCATGTGGCACGGTGACGTCCTGGGGTGAGTCATAATATCTATAAAAGGAGGGAAAGCACGGTAATAGAAGGAAGCAATGGCCGATCTGCAGTTATCCAAAAGAGTGAAAAAATAATAGAAAAGAAATCGACTTTTAGCTATCCCGAGGAGATCATCTACGCAACCGTCGACAACTTCATCGATGACATGAACCAGGTCTTCAAGAACGGCTCGCTCTACAATCCGGTAAGCACATTTTCCGGAATCCATAAATTATCAAAATTATATAGAGTATGATATCTCATAGCACAGTAAAACTATTAGCTCGCAATGCGGGGGTTTTAAACAAGATTTATACTCCCACTTTCTACATCAAACCTCATTCCAGTACAGATAAGCGGAGTGGAACTTAAAGCCGTACATATTATAGTATTATGCAAATCTAATCTATTCAATTCAGCCTTCGTCGCCCGTTGCCCGCGCCTGTATGGCCGTATGGAGCATGTACCAGAAGGCAACGCGCGAGTACCTACCCAGCTACACCAAGGGCATCTGGATCTACTCCTCGTGCTTCAAGGCGCCTAAGGTATCTTGAAATTATGCAAATTTATGCAAATTAATAAATATTCCAGGCTACGCCTCAGCAGCGTAAGCGCAAGGCCGAGGCGGGTCCGAGCACCAGTCAGGCAGTATCGGCATCGGGACGACCCAAGCGGTCCTCGGTTACGGTTCGTACTTTCGTCGCTTTCTAATACTTTTAGTTTCTTAAATATTATGCATATAATTAAGTATGCGTATGCATTATATATATATATATATATATATATATATATATATATATATATATATATTTTCAATTCAGCAGCCCAAGCGCTACGACGACTTCATCAAGAGTGAGATGGACTGAGCGGTGACCCTCAGTCGTCGGCTACTCCACCCATCCTACTCTCATCGTCGATCACCGCAATCTCACTTGAACTATGTATTATTTTGATTCACTGTGATATTACCCTCTAAACGAATAGTCTACCGTTAACTGTACAATCAACCAATATTTCGTAGATCCTAGCATTATCCTTTAGCTTTATGTATTCCTTGTACTATTCTCCTCTACATTTCATTATTGAGCGTCGATCTGCACTCATATTCCGAGCCTTGTACTTTAGTCATACTCGTTCCTTGTATCCTATAGCTTCACTTTCGCTCTCAACAAAACCTATCCCAGTCGTCCTTCACTTCCTTCGTATCCTATCCACCGATTGCCCCCGTTGCAGCTTCGTTTTATCCCGTTCCGCATCATACCCGTCATCAATACTAGCTAGCGACGTCATGGCTCGATACTCTCTTTGCTTATGCTCCCCCAGCCCTAATCAATCTCTCAACTGGTTGCCCACCGCTCACCACACGTATACCGTAGCTACAGCGAAGATTATGGCTTGTTTTGGTTATTGCCGCTTGTTTATTAGGCTGAGCGTTATGCTTTTTGAGATTGCCACGATAGTGCATCCGTATTCAATCAAGAATGCGACTAGTTACGCATTCCATGTTATTGCAGCGCTATCGTTGTGTATTTAGGCCACCTCTATTTTGTTGTGAGGAATTTTGGTTATTCTGTGAATAAAGTAATCTGTAAAAACGTTTGTCTTCAACTCGGTCTATAAGGACAGAAAGAGAGTCAACATGGATGAGCGATACCGCTTTCAAGTTGTGTTTGCAGGGTCAGAGCAGCAACTTTCCGAAAGCAGTGCAGAAGGTAAGCGAACGAGACAAAAGTACCACTGATTTCGGTCTCTCGGACGGAAAGCTATTTGGGCGCGAAATTGGGATTTGGGAATTTGGGAAGTAGAAAACATAGTATTCTGTTTTGTGAAGCAATAAAGTTCTTTTTGAAATTTTCGAAAGCTACAGTATCCATACGCTTCTGCTCAACTCTCAGGGTCTCCTACAACGATCCCTGTCTTACGGTCACAGTTGTTATGGCGCTTTTATTTAAATTTGAATTTTTCCAGTGATGAAGGACCTTATTTACTTAAATTCTCCATTTTTCATACTACTATGGCTATTTTATGTTTTAGCTTATTATTTCTTTGATTCTCTAACTTGCGCTATGCAAGTTGACACCCTTTCCAGATGGGACTAAGGTCCTAAAATGAATAGAGCAGGTTTTCCCTCTTTACTGTGTGATCTGGTAATACGGAGTTTCATGGACATTTTATCCGTTTATTTACAAATGATTTTTCCCTTTACTTGTTTTCCCTTCGCACGCCCTTTCGTGCGAAGCTTACTAACACGTTTCTTTGCTAACAGTCTCTGGGCTGTTCCTCACTATCGTTCTTCCGTAATATGAAAGATGTTCAGATGATTGAGGGAGTCAATTTCGACTACCTATTTAGCATCATTGAGAAGGAGGAACATCTCGAAGCAAAGAACTTGGTATGTTTCACCCCATCCCCCCACCCAGCACGATGGTCTCGCTACGGATGGCATGCTCTTACCCGTGGTTACTACTAAAAAGGGGAGGCAAGGTTTCATTGTATGGACTGAAGCCATGCGCAAATCTTCAAGGAATCCGATGGAAGCGATTTGGAAGGTCCCATGTTGTCCCCATGGCCGCTGCCCGTCGGATTCTTGCCGTTCAACACTTCCAGGCGAGATTCTACTCTTCTCAAACTCGTCCTTCTGGGTTCCATCTCAATATGGCTTCCTCTTCTCGCCGTCTTCACGCCTTCATCCCATCCCTGATCTTGTCCATTTACCATATCTCCAGACTCCCACCCCTTGTGTTTACTCACTAATAATACAGGCGAGAGGCAGTCATCAACGTCATGCTTCGTTTAACCTGCTGTTCCATCTCTAGCCCCATTGGTTTCCTACTACCGTAATCTTGAAGATATTACTAACCTTACGGGAGGCCTTGGTGATTGCACATTCTCGAACTTTCGTTTCTTTAGTTTGTTGACGTCGTGTGGCTTTGTAGTTGTGATAGACCTGATGCAGAGGGCCGTGATCTATGTAGACCTTGCTCTTGTATGATTTGGGAGGAGTGTGAAGGTGACAAGACCGTTACTTGGTTCAAGTCGTGTTTCGTACAAACTAACAAGCAAGCGAGGACATCGTTCGACCTGTTGATTAATGCTCGACGATCACTAATCAATAGATCAATTGAGGGACTCGCATCCAATACTGTGAGCACCACTACGGATGTGCTGCTTCCTTAGCATGTCGGCTTCAGCCAATGACTTCGGGCTCGCCCACAAACACTCCTCATTCAGGAATCAACCGCCATCAGAGTGAGAGATGAATTCGCCCGATATCAACTGCAGGTCCTAGCTTGAAATTTGCGAAAATGTCAATTTTTTGTCATTTTTTAAACATTTTTTAAATGTCAAAAATAAAAGGTTTCTTTTACACCATCTTTGATTTTTGCAGAATAGACCAGCTTCGAAACGGCTCCAATCTCAATACGCACAACGAGGTATGCTCCTTGTTCCTTGTTAACGGTAGCAGAGTCACAGCTACCGGTGGTACGATAGTGAGGGGACAGACAAAAGTCTGTTCGGGGGGGGGGAGGGGTGACCCCTCGCTCTCGCGCTTCCATTGAAACGAGAGAGGAACGCAGCCGGGAAAGCGGGCCTTTCGAGCCTTGTCTCCCCATTCCCCCTTTATCTCTATTATATAAACACGCGTCGCTCTGCAGACTGGCCCGACTGAGACATCCGGCAATCAATCGATTCTTCCAATGGCTTTCGTCGATACTTCCCACGGCGACACTCGGCGAGAGGGTAAGGTCCTCGACTATTTCTCCTCTACTCGAATCACTAATTGTGGTAGCATCACAAATCTTTACACCTTCCATCATTTGACCGCATCACCATACGGTCTCCTGCAACGAACTTGACAGCTTGCCAATTTTCAAAATTTAGGAAACGAAGAACTGCGACCGCGAGGGACGCTGCAGTCGACGGCCAAGAGGGAGAGGCTGCCGCCGTACCTGGATCCGTTTGAAATGTGCTCGGTGAGTCTGCAATATGTACCTTGGATAACTGTAAACGCTTAGCACAAATACAGTAAGCGAACGGTGCGTTAACCTTATAGTAGAGGAATTTGCGGTAGCTAGATATTTAGATCGAAACCTAGGTTCCATTACACAGAGAGTAGAGTGCCATAAGATTGTAAATTCCGTAATATGCTCAGTTTGTCCAACGCCAATCGTTGTGTCTGTTTCTGAGGCTTCTCTAATTAGACCGTTGAAGCGTTGCGGAACTGATCTGGGTGGATTCCTCAAGGGTAGAGGGAAGTGCACGATACTGACGTGCGGACACGTAGCATGCAGAGAATGCGTGGAGAGATGGAGTGAGTATTACGTCATCCGGCTTGTCATTGCCGTTTGTTACGTGTCGTTGCTATTGCAGTATTTCGCCCTGACCGTATCACTAGTGAGTGGATAATTCATCTGGTAGTGCCTTCAACATACATTGCAGAGCGGAGGACTGCGTCGGATGCCAGCTTCTTCACGTGCGGTGTTTGCAAGCAGCGCGTCATCGGCTACGAACTCCTCAGTGATGAAAAAGTCATCGATCGGTAAGAGATGTTAACTTAGTAAACCGCCATTTAAACATTATTACACAACGGAAAACGAATCTTTGACAGGGTGGGAGGAGAGAATTCGAATGATCGAATCGTTTGCACGACGCACAAACTGTCGCTCAAATACCGCTGCACATGCGGAGAGGTAGGCAAGCCAGCAAAAAGACAGTCAGGGAGACGTTTATAAAGATGGCTCCATCAATATATTATATAATTCGCTAAACGTATGTCCGTGGACAAGACCAAAGAACGCTCATATAGATGTTTCGCAAATTTGTAAAAAATCCTCCACATAGCGGGGTTTGAACCCGCACACTTCCGCTCTATTGTCAGCCAGCTTCCCAATTGACCTAAACTGACACGTTCACGGTCGATGCGGAGATTGTACATGACTGCAATTGACGCCGCGCCGCCTATTTGCGCCTGTTTTTGTGCACCAATAGCAAAGCTTATCGTTGAGAAAAGAGATATTGGTTGGACAAACATAGAGTAAATCGTTCAGAGACCAGTCTTATACACAGTGTTCTGACAGCAGTCAAAATGTTAAGCGAACGAGATGCCGCAAAAATAACCCTGATTTCGGTAGGAACTCTCGCACGGAAAACACCGTATCCTAAGCATTTTGGCTCGTTCGCTTAGCATTTAGAACATTGTGTATATGGAGAAGAGGGTGTATAGCACTGCCAAAGAGTAGAGAGGAGAAATATAGTAGAGGATCGAGGGATAGTTTCTAATTGTAAGACGTGAAGTTATTGCCCCGCTTCAACTACCGAGACCCTATTGAGGGGAAATTCTAGAACTAGAACTTTTTGTGTGGATAAAGGGGCAATGAAACGTTACTTCAAAGAAATTTCTAGATATCAACTTTCAAAATATCTTATTTTTAGTGGACGCGCAGATAAACAAAAAGCCAAGACACTGCATGAAAAGAACCTGATGAATAATCAATCATCAACACTTTAAAATATGCAGAGATCTAGCCAAGAATTCTCGGACACGCCAGTCGGGCGAACCGCAGCGAAGCGGCGCCTAGCCCGGCTGGTTGTTTATATCGGAAAAGGTACCGTTTCAGCTCCAGTGCGAGATGTGCCCGGAAAGGGAGGGCTCGGTATGCATCAATGGACAAGAGGTAAGGCATAAGCCGTGGACCATTCTGAAACACCATACCGCTCGTCTGGCTTGCATATGACAATTTGGGAATTTATAAATTCTATGCAATGAAATCCAAAAAGATATAGAATCTAGCGAAATTAATAATAATATTTATGCGATTTCACAGAGAAATGCGAGAACAAAGAGAAAACAGAAAAAGGAGCAGTGAAAGAAAGAAAGACTATATGGACTACTAACAATAAGCACGATAATTACGTAGTTGATAAACGGTCAGCGTTAAAGGATCTGGCTGAACGTATGAAAAAGCTGTTTGTTCTATAGTTCTGGCTCTTACATGAATATGCAAGCATGAAACCAGGCTCTCTGCACCTAGTAGCACGAATATTGTAGTGATGACTTGTATTATTAGATAGCCGTGTTTTCCGGTAAACTAGATTGAGCAGCATTTTGGAATCAATCATTTTTCTTCTGCCCTCTAAACTTTCCAGCTGTAGTTCAGTGTTTCTAAGGTCATGACCGGGCATATCGTTCCACGACTTATTGAGACGTCGTTAAAAAACCCTTCTAGTGAAGTAATTCTGAACTTTGTCGAGTGCAATTATATCTTTCTTTTGATATGGGCTATAAACAGTTGTACCACTATCCAAAATGGGTCGAATATATATTGTATACGCACTAATGAGAAAAAATCGTTTTACGTTCGAGACAACTTACGGACAGGTTTTCATCCTATTGAGGCATGATCATAGTCGTTGAAGCATAGTCGTTCCAGATCACTCATCGCCGCACTCTCATCAGCGAACCCGACCTGGCTATGGAGGACAAGTTCATGGATACTAAAGAACGGCAGAGGCAGCAACGCGAACGGTTTCACGATTTCCTGCTAATTAATTGTACATGCTAATTTAGTGGCATATTTGCAGGATTTTCGACATCATGCACCATGAAGATGTACTGCACAACAACATTGAGCTCATGAAAATCCAAGTCATCGGTCATTTCAACAACATAATGCTCAAGGTACCTCTTAAAGTACTCCCCTGAGTGTAAAAGTTAAAATCATAATTTTCTATGTAAGGTATCTAAGGTAAGGTAATCTATCTAAGGTAATCGACAGCGCGAGAAGAGCACTTGTTAATGTGGAAGACATTGGGAACATGAACTTGAAGAATCACAAAGAAGCCATCCGATGTCTGGATCAGGCAGCACGAAGAATAGATGTGGTAAGGATAATTACGAATCTTGCACAGAAAACTGCTCGCTCAAACACGCTAGAGTGATTAATTGCGAAAGACAGCTGACATCTATTCTATACATCTATTACATTTATTAATATGACGAATTTAGCATGCTAATGTTTGCATAATTTCAGGGACTGGAACTGGATGAGCTGTCTCGCGATCCTGCCGTAGTCGCGGACAACAGCGCTTCGGAAGTCCTTCGTTCGCTCTCCTATGGCATCTTGAGACCCACGATGGAGGGACCCGAGCAGCAGGTATACCCATATCTAAGCATAGTACCTCGTCTTCACTTGGGCTGTGCGCCACTGTCTCTCGAATTCACATTCTCTCTACCTCGAGGTGTACCTCGAGGGACGCCGCACTTTGCGAGAGAGTATGTGAAAAGAGGAGGCTGCTGCCAAATTTAGAGGTTCTGCGAGCACCTTATGGGATGTCTCTACGTTCACCTTGATCAAATCGCCCTCTCACTCTGATCAATCATCTCCTAGAGTCCGTTGTTATTTAATCTCTTCATTATTTGATGTCGAAAACAAAACTGATCGTCGTAAACGTTAATTGTGAACATTATTCCGTTCAGGCTCTGACAGAACTCGTCGATCTTACTAAGCCTATTGGAGACCAGAATCTGTGCTTGAAGTTGGAATATAATATGAAGGGAGAACTGAATGAGGTAAGGAAAGAACTACGTTACCTTCATCTATGGCGAACTGTCTTTGAGATTGCAAAATGGTACTTTATCCCACAAAAACAGTTACAGATGAAACAACTTCGAATTATCTGCCCTTTAACGATATTGCTAAATATTTGTTCAGGAAGTCTGCAGCCGCTCGCAGAATGAGATCGACAAGAAGCCAAGATGGAACATGTATCGTGATACGAAGCGAGTCATCGAAAAGGTAACGGATTACGGTAACTTTACCTATCGCGAACTGACTTGAAGGTGGACGAGTGGTGGAAGGAGATCGCTGCGAATTGTGTTACGGGAGAGACGATCCTCCACCCTTACATTCAGCTTGAAGATAATAACTTCAATGTGTAAGAGTAGATTTGGAGCGGATGGCTTTATCAAGAAATAGAATATTCATGTTAAACTTTTCACATCTTTGCTATGCACATCATTTTGTAGTTAGCGCTATAGGCGAGAGAACAAGTTCAACAACCGTATGAAGGGTTAATCGAAAATGATCAATTTACGGAAGGAGATCGCTAGGAATTTCAAGGAAGGCTGAAAAACAACAAAAAAACAACAAATTTAGGACGAAGCTGAACGACTTCCGCCTGAAGGGTACGATCAGTCTGGACCAGGTGGTTCTGAAGAACTACGCTCCACATGACGATGAACTCGACCATCTGAGCAATTTCAAGGACAGATCCAAGGAACAAGAGACGGTACGTCACACGCATACTTTGAGCAAAAACTGTGACAAATTTTCATAACATAGATTACGTATCCACACAAATGATGTAGTTCAATCCAATAAATCACGGCTAAAGTCGTCCAGTAAAGATTCAACAAGAAACGCCGAACGTCAATTATCAAAAGAATGTCATCATAAAGAAGTGTATAACTAAATTTTTAAATGGAAATTCAGTTCAATCGAGTTATCGCGGCGTCTGCCGACTTCGCTAAAATGCCGAGTACTGCGGGTCAGTTATTTCAATACTTTACTTAACTTTCGCTAATGCACCAAACCCTTACTCTACAAACACCGAACCACATTACACGGATTAACAGTGACGTTAGTTCACTCCGGTCAAGATTTGGTGAGGAGAGCGAGAGGGACCAAGTATGCTGCTTCAGACTCTCATGAGCCGGTCGAACTTCCCGCAATCGCTGATTCCGTACCTGCGAAGAGACGGCGACTGTACGAAAATGACGAATCTTATTAGCATGATCTGTCTATGCTCGACCTCTTGATCGATAATAATGTGCACTATTCATTCGTTTCTTGACCTCCTTCATTGTCATACATAGTGTGCACGTTTAGCCCCTCCCCGTTCTTGCTATCCTCAACATGACCTGTGCCACCACTACACCCCGTCCAGTTGTCCTGTACCGTTGTAATCAGTACATATTGCCCCAATCCCATGCACGACCGTTAGTCCTGTTAAGTAGAATCTCTTGTTGCATCATGTCGTTCAAAACCTTTTTATCTCAACGTCTGTCGATCTCCTATGCTCTTCCTGCATTATAATGAACAAGCACGCCTTGTGAAGTATTTTTGTGAGGTTTTGCTTACTTTATTAATAAAGTAATCTAACCACCTACTGTCTAAGGTTGTCAAACATATATATTACGGTTTGTCTCCACTCTGATTTTGACAATTGTTCTGTAGGTCTTATTCAGGTTATCTTACATAGAATGGCCAACAGCAACGATAGCTACTACTCAATCGTAGTTCGCATCATACCATATCGTTTATCCGTGTTACTAAGCAGTTACAAAAAGTTGCTATTGGAAAAGCTCATAGTGGAACAAATACGTAATAAGTTTGAGAGCTATTATTCTTTACATTATGCCTGTATATTCAACCTATGCGCAGCCGATGTCCTTCCGCGCCCTTTTCTATTCCCCTGGCTCTATTAATTTGCACTAACACTTCTTATTCGAAGTGTTTCATGCAAAATCTTAGACCCCTCTGCAGGTCCTTACAATGCTGCCTTCCTCTACCGTTTGCCAAGCATCTTCGAATGGTCAAGGTGAGCTTATTCAATCTCCATAACTATAACAATTGAAGACCTCGTTCCGAATTATCGATTTGTCTTCTCTTTTCCTCTTTCTGTGGCCTGCATTCGCTTTGTCGAGTCGAATGGAGCCTCAATTGTTCGGTGACCGGTCGATCAGCCTCTTAGCGCAGAAAGCGGATACAGTAACCTTTTGGTCCAAGTTCAATAAGGTCAGATACATTCGGAGGGGTTAAGGGCAACCTCTCGGGTCGAACGAACAGACACCGCGACCTAACCCGGACCTCTTCGAAATATGCTCCGTGAGTTCTTTTGACCTTCATTACGATCTCATATACCGTATACCGATGCCACATAGCTGCCACCTTATGCACCTTATCCTTATCTTATAACACCTTATGCATACTTACACCGTTGTCTGATGTTCTTGTGTTTTTAGAGCTACAGTATGCACCGTAGGCTGCTCAATTTGTGGAGGCATTTCGTAAATTTCTAATTTTGCTATTAGTAAGCCACTGTTATAGGTATGCGAAGACGATCTTTCGAGCGTCGTGGGAAGCGAAAGATTGGAAAGTCATTGCCTGCTACTTATGTGTGGGCACGCCTTCTGCCCGGAATGCGCCCTTGTACTAAGTGAGGACTACCTTTTAAGCATAATCTGAAACATGTCTCAATGTCGTCGTATTGTTCCTTTTGCAAAATTTAATCATGAGCAGTTCACCCGTTTTTCCTTAACCACGGGCGTTTACCATGAGCAAGTTGAGAAAGAGTCGTTACATCGCGCTTTCCACGCTCTGCGAGACATTTCCTCCTTTTCATTCGGATCCTCCATAAAAGGAAATGCAATGAAGTAAAAGCTCGCGGATTACGGTAGCCCGTGATCTGAGCATTCAGATAATCATATCCCCGTTAATTTGAAGTCCCTTTGGAGCCTAATATGAGGCTTTCTAAGATTACGATTTTGCAATTTCGTTTCTTCCGCTCTATTTGCATTTTCTTAAACGGGCTGTATTTTCAGAGATGGAAACTTCAAAGGACGAGGCATTTGTTGAATGCGGTATCTGTAAAAAGATTGTGATGGGGTACACCCTACCCGACAAGGAGAACCACTTTATGAGGTCACACATATCTCTAATTATATTTTTTTCAAACATGTTTCAGTTAAATTTATTATTCCCTAGAAAAAATACGCTTTACAGTACACCCGAAGCACCGAAAGCCGGCATCACGTGTGAAAGGCACCAGCTTAGCCTGAAGTTCGGATATCATTGCGGAGAGGTAATTATTCCGGGATGGAAAGAACACAGTCATGTATATCCGCATATGTAGATATGCTCTAAAGCAATTGTAGATTTAAAAAAGATGTTAAATTTCAGTTGGTGTGTGAGAAATGCTGGAGAACGGGAGCAGAGTTGATTAACGGACAGTCGGTAAGGCCTTTCTCGGGACTAAAAATAAAATATTGCAGATATTGCATCACCGTCATGCAATTGGCATGCACAATCCTAGACGGGAGAACAAGCTCCTGAATACTATCGAACTACGGACCAAGCTGCGAGAACGGTAATAATATTTCGAATGTGCTTAAAACTAATTTGAATATTTGCAGGACCTCGCAGATCGAAATGCAACGTGAAACGCTTCAGAAGAACATCCAGCTCGTGACAAATGAAGTTTGCGCGCATTTCATGCAGATGATACAAATGGTAGGTCTGTTCAAGTGTTTCATAAATGCAAAATAAGGAGTAAAATTTGAGGCCTTCAAATCGGCAAGACATACGATGCAGAAGATCGAAGAATTGGGACACTACCACCTCAACCAGCAGACGGAGGCGCTGAAATTGCTTGAACAGTCCTCGAGGAGAATCGATGTAACACTTACTTATGATCTGAACGAATAAGACTACCTTCCTGAAAAGTTCTTCAGAACTGCGACTCTCCTTTTTTTCATTTTGGAGCTTCTTTTTGTCTCACACACTATGTAGTATTGCATATTACATGCCATGAACTGATTCCAGGATCTGGAACCCGAGCGCTCGCGTGACCCTACCGGACTTTCCGGGAACCTCGCTTCGCAATTTGAGAACTCTTGGTCATACGGAATCCTAAGTTCTACTCCTAGAATACGACTGGATGAACTTGCCGTGAGTTTTTGCATCAAGCTAAGCGCTTCATTTCGAAGCGAAATGTATCAAAATTTATGGTTATAAAATTGTAACGTAGGTAGGCTTAGCGTTTGTTCATGTAATGTTTGATGAGGTTTGCTTCGTTCAGAATCTCATCACTCTCACGCAGCCAATCGTCGAAAAGAAGCTGAGCCTGCGGTTCGACTACAACACTGAGGCTATCATGGAACTTGTAGGCGGTTCATTCAACGACACGCTACCACAAACTGACTTTGAGATGTCGAAGTGGTGTGCGGAGATAACTACGAGTATGGGACCTTCGGGAGATGTGGTCGTCCTAGAGCCCGTACCTCTCGAAGCACACTCGCACAAAGGGTAAGTAGAGTGAAATAATCCTTACTAAAAAAATTTTTTTCCGATAATCATATTTCAGGGTTTCAACCAGTTTTTTTCAGTACAAAGCTAACCAACTTCAACATGAAGGGTACGATCAAGCTGGGCGAGGTGGCTCCACGGGATTCTGGATCGGGAAGGGAACTGGAATATCTAGAGTTCTTCCGAAAACAATTTCAAAGGGTAGATTCTAAAGCGAGAGATGAAAAAGCGGAAGACGAGAGAGTATGCGAATGTGAATCTATAATGGATTTTGCAAAAAGCGCGTTGCTTTTTGCGCCTTCAATACCCCGCGGATAGTGAATGAAATCGCGTAAGATTCGGAATACCCGTTCAAAAATCATTTGGAAGAGTGACATATAGGGTAGGGTTCCAACCCGTTTTTTAACGTCAATTCGTTTGACGTATCAAGGCAAAAGGCAAGAAGTATACGAAAATTTCATGGGAGAACTCGACCGTTTTGGATTACTCAACTGCACAAATATAAGCGTATGAAGGATAAAGTTATTTTGACCTTACTTGCAGATGGACGCTACGGCGAAAGCGACTGCGAGTGGTGCGAGTACTAGGGGTGGTCAGTTGTGCAAATTATCAGTAGCAATATGTAAAGTGACAGAAAAATTGAGAATTGTGTACAGATGAGTGTGATCGGCCAGCCGTCGTGTCCAACAATTCCAACGATGCTCACTCCTCCAACTTCACAAAAAAGACTGAGTGAGTGTTCCCGCCGTGTCTACTTCTATTATAATTATGTTTTATGTTTAATTAATAAACATACATATTGCAGACTCAACGGAAACGGCGTCCATCCGCGTTTGGAAAGGGGAGAACGAACGGTGAGAGCATGCAACTATGAGAGAAAGGTTCGATAATGGGATAATTGGCGAAACTCACATGCATGTTTCGAGGAACCGGCCCCATAGACATGAGTGTTGATAATTTACCGCTTTCTAGCAAATGACTGCAATCTTTTTTCGCCTGTCTGCGTTTATGCATGAGTACCTCGCACAATTTAACCTACTATAGAGGCAGACTACCCCACATCTATGCGAGAGATATAGGGAACCATTTCTGTATGGGTAAGGGGGAAATACTAACAATAACGCCTTGACTGCAATGTGACTTGCCAACAATTTCATTGCACTTTTGTAGGTGTGTAGGACATTACGAAAAAATAAATAATTCAATTTCTAAATTACACAGCCGCACATAGGAACATTTCGTTTTCAGATGAACGCATCGATACCGGGCAATGAGAGTGTTGCTAGCGCGCTCCCCGGCAAGTCTAACATATTGCCTAGGATCCTACGAATATCCAAGTGAGTGCTCACGATGTGTCACTGTTAAGGCCAAAAACTCATCTTTGTTCCCCGTGCATCATATTTTTACTTTATAATTTTCTTATCTATGCTATCTTGAGATAACTAAACGTAAGTACTGAATATAGCTACTGTAGGATCAAGAGAAACTTCGATCATAAATTTAGTGGGTTAGAGTAACTATTGAGCGATGTATGTATTAATGAGGAACTGATGGACAATAGACAGCGTGTTATCAGGACGAAGCTGACGAACCCGAACATGAAGAGTACGATGAAGCCGGAGGAGCGGGTCATTGCAAGGAAGGACGGAACGGGAGAGGCATCGCCCATCCGATACCGAACTCCAAGGGTAAGTAATAACAGGAGCTAAATATTGATTCTGGTCTATCACCTTCATCAGGACTAACATTTGATGGGGGTCCAAAGGAGAGGTCATTTGATATAGATGGGAGAGGTCGGGGACTTCAAATCTTTTTTCAAAATTACTCACTGTCCGAGGTGCCGATAGATCTTGAGTATTCCTCGTGATCCTCGTTTGGAACTACTCCCCCCGTGCTCCAAGTCTTCAGGGGGAGGATCCATGCTCTTTTCCGCGATTGAATAGGCGTGGGGCACTTGCTTGACAGACGAAAATGAGAGCCGACCACGCGAGAGGGTCTATGGTAGTATACAAAATATTGGTAGTATCCAAAATGAGAGGGGGACATCTTCGAGTACAGTGGTCTCTTAGTAGAGAATTGTCACTTCTTGCTTCAGGCCGCAAAGGGTATCTTGATTATGCAAATTTATGCAAATTGTCGAATATTTCAGAAAATGCTGCAGCAGCGCAAGCGCAAGGCCGTGCAGGAAGAGGCGGCTCCGAGTACGAGTACTAGCCAGGTTGTATCTGCATCGGACCGTCCCAAACGGTCCTTGCTTTCGGTTCGCATTGTCTTCGCTTTCTAAAACTGTTTGACTTATTTTACGAGTTAAAGCTGTTATTATCATGAATTCAAACAAAGAAATCTTTGACCTCAGTTCCATGCTGCAGCACATGAAAACATGAATTTGACATTGTTTTCAGATTTACGAGGAGGCGGAGCAATCCGCGCAAATGACTACGAGGAGCCGGGATGGTTAGTTGCTTATCATTGCTAGAATTATGCAAATGCAACACGTCGATTGAAACATGCGCACGTAAACAAAGTCAGCTTTTACCCATAAGTAGCCGAGAGGCGCGGATAAGGAAGCGTAGTTCAAGAGCAGTGACACACTTTGTTCGTCACATATTAAACAAGAAATTCGATAGAGATATCGGACAACAAAATAGTCAAAATTCACAAGTGACATGTATATTACAGAAACCAAGCGATGCTTCATCTGCAAGGAGAAGAAGCCGGAAAAGAAGGTTTGATTTGATCAATTAAAGCAAGTAAAGCACGAGAGTTGCAAGTATACCACTATGTACTATGCATGTGTAGGTAGAACCCTTTCATCATTGCAGTATTTATTTCAATCTAACATAGTTACTGTGAGGTGAGTGTACACCAAGGATTAAAGTTTCTGTGCCAAGAACCATTTCATCATTGCAAATTTACATCTATTCTAGGTGTTAGTCATAATGGCACAATGTGAATTAAAGTTTGGGTTGATCGCCACACCAAGTACGCTTCCATATTTTATGTTTTTGTACTCGGCCTGTTTTCCCATCTGAAACCATTAATCCACTTGCATACTTGTGGATAATACGAAACTCCACTAGCCAGATGAAAACAAATTAGCTATATAATTATTATGCAGGTGAGGTGCGAATGCAGGAGAATATTCCACGTCAAGTGCCACGTTCCCTGCATTCGAATGGTACAAGGAGTGCCAAAGTGAGATAATTTCTACATTTTTAAAGGTTTTACACGCGCAATCCATGGACGGAAACAAAGCATCTAAAAAGACTGATGCAGATAAGAGCGGTAGTAAGAAGCTTAGAACTCATGATCCTAGTGAAAAATTTGTCACTCCAAATTTCTCGAGTTATAGGATAACGTCATGCATTAATAAAGTATTCTTCAGCGACGATTGGAAGTGCACTATTTGTCGGGAAGGACGAATCATTGCAGAACGTGTGGATGAGTTGGACGAGAACACTATTCTGGTTAGCAAAATAATAAATCATGAATAGACGAATTTTGGGAAAATAATATAAAAACCACAAACCAGAAGACAACCGTTTATTACACGGTTAAGAGAGATTCTCCGTAAGGCGTGAGCTTTCTTGTTCAGGGCGGACACGGTGTACAAAAGTTGCATGGAATTTCCTGAAAAAAGTAGTTTTTCATGTAGATCACGAATATTCAGGTCTCAGGACACATAAATGGGAACATCTTGAGATATGTTAGTGTTGTATATAGGCTAATTGCATTATACCTATTTTGGATAATCCCGACACCTCGTCTCTCCCCTCTCTCCCCTCTCTCGTTTCCCCTCATTCCTGTCTTGTGATAAACCCAGAGTGGTTCGCCCGTCTCTCGCTCCGCACTCCATCCTATCCCTGCTGGGATCCCTGTCGTACTTCATCCCCTCTCTGCGGATACCCTCCACTCTGTACCCCCTGTCGTCTCTACCGTAACCCTCGGGTCATCGCACACATAACCCTCCTCTACGGTTAAAGGTGGTGTAAACGGAATTTTTGTGGAACTCATCAGTCCTGCTTTTTGTGATCTTGGGGGACTAATTCTAGACAAAATCACAGTAAAAATTAAAAATATAAGCTAATTACGGAGAAAACGTGTGCTGAAAGTTGCTTGATGTACAGGGAGCTCAAAAAATGAACTCGCGAACAATTATTTAGACCCGGTACAGTATGCCATCCGGAGAATAGTTTGCGGAAAATAGCGTTTGGTCGAATGTTTGGCTTGGCTGCCATTACCGTAATCTCTTCAGTCTGTACAGGCTATTCGTGGCGGGAGTTTCTAATCTTGTTCTGTTTACACCACCTTTAAGACATAACACTGGCGACCAGAACTCGACTTTCTTCACGTGGATAAACCTCCCCTACCCATTTCCCTCCTGCTCTCACGTGTCTTCTTGTCACATCTTGTGGACAAGTGATTGCATAACAGTTAGAGTCAAGTTTTAAACGGAAAATGAAATAAAACGTGTCAAAATCAATCTATCGGAATTCCGTAAAAACAGGTTTTATTCTTTTTTCGCGTTCTTTTAACGCTTAAAATTTGAAATATTTTTATCATTTTTGAAGCATTTTTTCAATGTAATTTTTTCTTATTTCGTCATTTTCGCTACTTGAGAGTTGAGAGTATTTCAAAATTCAACAAACATTGGAAAGCCCTGGAAATTCTCTACATAACAGACTTGTTTCCAAAGAAAAAAGGGTACAATCTTGAGATATATCAAAAAGAATAACGTCAAATTGCTGGCGGATCCTCACGGAATCGACTATAAAGTGTCAATTTTTGTCAAGAATGTGTCTAAAGAAGCATAGGAGTACAGAAGTTGAAATAGCAAAGCATCTGATGCTTAGTTGATAACACAATCCCTTTTTCATATACATAGCATTCAAACCATCACCTGAGCTAAAACTGTCCAGTGTTTTAGCCATAACGCGCTTCAAAATCGCCGTACACCTTACGTAGCTCAACGGAAACTTAATATTTTTGGTCGCTCATGATCGGAATCGATAGATAGGAGCGTGTAGTTTTTCTAAGCTTAAGATGTTAAACAACGAAAAATGTTTTCCTTACTTTCCGGCCACCTTCAGAAGTAGTCGATCATATGAGAGGTGCAACTTTTCAGTACGTACAGTTATAAGTTCACTGATTAAATACCTTATTAGCAACATAATCCTGAAATTCGCGTTTAAATTTGACCGCTGTACCGTTATCTTGAAGCGAGTTATGGCTAAAACACTGGACAGTTTTAGCTCAGGTGATGGTTTGAATCCTATGTATATGAAAAAGGGATTGTGTTATCAACTAAGCATCAGATGCTTTGCTATTTCAACTTCTGTACTCCAATGCTTCTTTAGACACATTTTTGACAGAAATTGACACTTTATAGTCGATTCCGTGACCATCCGCCAACAATTTGACGTTATTCTTTTTGATATATCTGAAGATGGTCCCCTTTTTTCTTTGGAAAGAAGTCTGTTTTGTAGAGAATTTCCAGGGCTTTCTAATGATTGTTAAATTTGGAATACTCTCAACTCTGAGGTATTGAAAATTACGAAATAAGAAAAAAAATACATTGAAAAATGCTTCAAAAATGATCAAAAAATTTCAAATTTCCATCCCCATCCCCGCGCCCACCCTCACGCCTAAGGGCACGGAGTCGTGTGTGTCCAAATACGCTTCACCCCGACTTCATCTTGAGGCATGACATTGGGAGGGTGGGCGCGGGGATGGTGGACGGTAAGAGCACGGCGTCGTGTGTGTCCAAATACGCTTCACCCCGCCTTCATCTTGAGGCATGACATTGGGAGGGTGGGCGCGGGGATGGTGGACGGTAAGGGCACAGCGTCGTGTGTGTCCAAATACGCTTCACCCTGCCTTCATCTTGAGGCATGACATTGGGAGGGTGGGCGCGGGGATGGTTAAAAGCGTTAAAAGAACGCGAAAAAAGAATAAAGACTGTTTTTACGGAATTCAGATAGCTTGATTTCATATCTCAAGATGGTCCCATTTATGCGTCCTGAGACCTAAATATTCGTGATCTACATGAAAAACTGCTCCAGGAATCATATTTTCAGGAAATTCCATGCAACTTTTGTACACCGTGTCCGCCTATACTAACGCCTTACGGAGAAGCTCTCTTAATGGGCCAAATCTGTTTCAACACATTGAGAACTTTTAGTGTTGCTGAAAAGAGCGATTGGATGAAATGGATATTCCCGATAAACATTCTGTTCAGATGATGTCGAAAGTCCTGATGGTTTGCATGATTGAGGAAGCACCGTTCGGAAGGGTAAGACTATATTATACGTATATTTCCAAATCGCGTAAAAAGGAACCCTGGAAAAGCTAGCTAAGAAAGTAATATAGTAATAACTGAGTTCATTAAAGGAGCCGGACCATGAGTTTCTTACCATATTGGCTCTTTACGTCATTCAGTAGATCTAATCATCCTGATCGGGTATTCCGAGTTCTATGCGATTTCATTCACTCTCAGCGGAGTACTGAGGGTGCAAAGAGCACCGCGGTTTTCAAATCGGATGAATTAGCCGACTGAGAAGGGATACATCTCTGAATTATTGACAAAATGATTTTTTACATTGTTCTGATCATTTTAGTAAAAAGAACGATTGGAAAAGATGGGCGGAAAGGTCTAAATTGATATATCAGGGTAGCGCGGGAATTCAAATCCTACCCTACTCGTGAGCCGGCTCCTTTAAGGAATCGACGTTCGGACGAATCAACAAACGTCTCTGCAACACACTGGAGCTGAGTCGTGGAGAAATACTCGAGTTAGCATTTTTTGATCAGAACAGGGAGGGATAGAATGAAATGGGATTCAACGAAGATGGTATAGCTTCGGGATGCTACCTGCAGATCAAGCGTTCTCATCTCAAACTCTTCTCACAACAAGATCTGTAGAGGAAACAATGCCTGAAGTTACGCTACACTTAACCCTACGAGATAATCTATGTTAACAACAATCATGTATTTGTAGCTACCCGGAAGAGGATCTCTACACATCGGTGGGCAGATTCATCGACGACATGGAAAAAGTCTTCGAGGAATGCACTTTGAACGATCGAGTAAGTCGATCTTTTCCCAATTCACCCTGAATATTGATGCCTTGCTTGAACTCTAATATGCCAGTCTTCAACTGTAATACTTCCTTTATCACTGTTTTAGGGGTGGGAGATCGGTCAAGCTGTCGAGCGGGTGCGGGAGATGTTCCAAGGGGCTGTGGAACAGTATCTTCCCCACTATGTGGGGATGTCAATTCGCCGGTAAAGTATAGAAAAATGTAAATTTGTGCAAATGAAGATTTTCAACTGGATATGCGCACCAATGCATCAAATAATGAAGTTCTCTTAGCATTTTGTTCGTCGGTTTTTCCATTTTTCCCAAACCAACACATCATTTTTGTAATCTCTCCTTCCACTCTCGGAACCTGTAAGCCCATTATTCATTTTGTTTTCCCATTCTTTGTTTTGTTTAGTTTCTACAATCTGTTATGTTGTCCTGCCCTGCTTGTTACTTGAGTTTCTTTCTCCTATAAATAAAAGTTCAGTACCAGCGGGTGAAACGTTGTTCAAAAATAAGATTTAGAAAACTACATAAAAAAATTAGAAATGCACAGTATCCAATATTTTTACTCAACCGTCAGAGCCTCCCACCACGAATGTTAGCATACGGTAACACCTGGTCTTTCCTCAAGTCTGTTTCCTCGAATTTTTTAAAACGCTATTTAATTATTTAATGGTTTTGCTTGTGCATATCGTGAATAAGAAAGACAACGCCGTAAAAGCTGAAGCACGAAAACGCAAAATTTCCGTGTTCGACTCTCTAGTTACCGTACCTTTGCTTTCGCGTTCAAATTGCTCAGATACTCCCAGCACGATCCGTCCAAATACTACTGTATCTCTGAGCGTCTCCCTCTGCCTTCAATATTCTCTCATGGCGCGTGTTTCCCTTCGCCCGACCCTTTCCCAGTCATAATCGTCGCTCCCATGTTCTCTATCCTCTCGAGGGGAATGCCTCTGTGATTAGGGCTTTCCTCTCGCGCGCACTCCATCTATCCCGCTTCAGTTTACCACCACTCTGTGTCCTGTTGTGTACGCGTCGCGTTCGCTCTCTTTCATTTCTGTGTAGAACGCGGTGTGCGTTCAGATGATGGCCGGAGTCGACTACGACGACGAGGACCCATACTACATTACGGACGATGAGGACGACGAGCCGAAAGAGGAGGACCTGGTACGAATTATTCCATCCAAACATGGTCTTATGCCCATTTTGCACAAAATTAACCGCAAACAGCTCAGTATTGGCTAAGTAAAGTGTATAATATAGCTGAAGTAGCCTGCTTTAGTGCCAATTTCGTAGAAATATTATCGGACTTGAGTAGGCATAGTATCTCTAAACATTTAGCTGCCGCCCATCCGCGAGCGGGGCTCGCATTACTCCGTTGCGGAACGAACGCGGAATGAGCCCGAGGTCGACCCGTTCGCCACGTGCGATGTAAGTCCTTTAAATTATTTATTTCATCTCTTGCTAGCTTATGAGCCATTGTGTCTGGCTAATGTTAATCGTTCTCTTTGCAGTTCTGCAATCAGAAGCTCACGGGATGTATCATACAAGCGGGAGGCGAGGAGGAGCCCGTCCTGCTCACCTGCGGACACGTTGTCTGTCGGCTGTGTCTCACCGATATGCGTAAGCTCATTGAATTACGATTGCTTAGGGGTAATAC
Organism: Micoletzkya japonica; assembly: GCA_900490955.1. NCBI lineage: Eukaryota > Metazoa > Nematoda > Chromadorea > Rhabditida > Diplogasteridae > Micoletzkya > Micoletzkya japonica. Next base: position 38,515 of record LS904088.1, on the reverse strand, counting down.
GACCGCTGCGATTAGGTTACTGGAATGAGTGAGTCATTCAGGATCACCGGAGAAGCCCACGTTGGGCGACCAGAAGGACCGCAACCATGTGATGTGCGTCATCTGCAACTACGGAGTGACGGACATCTCCGTGCCCATACCGAATGTCGTCAATGAAAAGTGAGTTCCCTTTTGTCCATGGGACGACTTCCCCAGCTACTCTAGAGTATTCTAGTGGTCTTGGCTGACAAAAGCAGAAAAAAAACGAATGATAAACGTATAGTAAAAAAGTCCAAGTAACGAGTGCGACCCACCGAACTGTTGCGGTGGGTCAACTTTTTGTTGCGGGCGAGGGGACGCCGATATGATCCATTCGTAACGATTAACGTGATATTGCAGGGCCTGCCAAGCCGCATACTGTACGGGCGAGTCCTTCTCCAACCCGCAGTTTCGCTGTCGATCCTGTCAGAGGCAGATCTGCGAGGGATGCGTCGCGGAGCACAATGTCCGCTTCCCCGGCCACGACATCCACCATAAGGTTAGCTTGATTTACCTTTATCCTTAAATAGCCGTACATGCTGCAGGTACACACTGCATGCTTAGTGAGGGCACCGCCAATATATTTAGGGCCTTAAGCTTAGCCTTAATGTCTTATCCTTAGCGTTATTGCAGCCCTGCTCGATGGCCTCTCAGAAGCGTCGGTTTCTCGGTTGCCGGACGCATTTTGGACCGATCGTCGATCGGTGCGCCTGTGGAGAGGTTAGCATTTATCGCCTTTTATCCTCTTTAATTTTTCTTTTTTTTCTAATTTCACGCCGATTCCATGCTCATTTTAGATGATGTGCAAGCACTGTCATGTCCGAGAAGACTACACGCTGCCGCCTGATCGAAAGATCAAGCACGCACGGCACTCCATCAACGATGTAAGCATTATTACCTTATGATATTCTAAAGCATTCAATTTTGTTCTATAGATCGATCTCGTTCTCGAGGACAAAATGGAAGACGGCAACGTGCCCGAGCGACTGGAAGAAATGTAAGATATTTATTTTTCAATAATAAACTAAAATATTAATGTGAAGCAGATTGTATACGTTTTACTTCTCTCTAATCTTTCCTTGGGTATGCATAAACTATCTAACAAGTTCTCAAATTTACAGGATCAAGGAAGCGTACGCCAAGAAGACGCGAATCCGGGAGTCGGTGGATAACATGAACAACGAGATCGCGTGCCAGATGAACCTCATTATACTGCAGGTAGTCATTTAGTTGCACTCTAAACCACTATGGTCTGCAGAATAATGCCATTTTACATATAAATACTGTTTCAGACTATCCAACGCTGCTGGGAGATGATGAACGCGGTGAAGAAGGCGGGGAATAGCATCTTCCTCCAATTGGAGCAGCACGAACGCGACCTAAGGAGGGTACAGAGGCAGATCGTTGTGGTGAGCTACGATCTTGCTAGATGACGTAAATTCTGCCTGAGGAACAATTGAGCGCCACTGGACGTTTCACTTGCAAATGCAGTGTATGATTGTTCGTACTTTTTTGTCAATAATAACTGCATCACACAAGGAAATGGGTATAGATGAAAGGAATGTAATGACAATAACAAATACACCTACCATCCGAGGAGTAAGTAAGTCGTGTAATCGCAGGGAGTGGAGGTGGACGAAAGGGCGAGACAACGAAGACTCGTCAAACCAGAGAACGTTTCGAACCTCCTGCGGCATGTGGGCTACGCCCTTTGCGAGCCGGCCTTTGCCGAGATGCACCGACTACAGGTAGGGATGGTCTTTGAACCTTATTTTAATATTATTACATATTTAATTACAGTACTTGTTTGTTAGTAAACAGATGAGGATGCTACATTTATGGCAGGAACTTCGATATGAGTACTAAAAGAAGGAAGAAGTTAATGTTCCATGAGGTTACGGTAGTACAATTGCAGACGGCTCACGAGCAGTTCGGGGACGTTGTTCCCGTTATCGAGATCGATATCCAGACGGAGGAGATCCTGAAGAAGATCGGCACGTGGGGCACGAGAATGATGTCCAACCTCGGCAAGATTACCGAGCCTCCGAAAGTGGTGAGTCGTCTCAAACAAGTAAAACATCCATGAAAATTAGTAAACGAGAGTGAGTTAAATGAGCTTGCAGTCCTGCATAACACCAACGTCGATCGTGCAGAAGAAGAACGTGGATGGCACGCCGATAGAGATGCCTCTATCGGGCAAGCTCGTCCTCCACGAGATACCGACACGGCTCCACCTCGCCCTCGACATGTACGAGGACATGTACCAACTGGTAAGTATAATATTTCAGAGAAAAATTTACATATTGCAAAATTGGTCAGGAAAGTATCTAGCAAATGCACGGGTCGCGGCAGGGATAGTCGCTTTGAATTTGCCAATGCTGATGACGAAATATATGAAATCGAAGACAAGTGATTTTTGTGATGTTCAGTGCTTCGACAAGGTGACGAACAAGGAGAACGAGGCCAAGAACAAGATACGCTTCTTCGCACTTGGAGGCCAGCTGCGACCCGACCACTTCTTCGACGCGAAGCAGATCGAGGTAATATCATATTCAAATTTTAATTTCGCGCGCTACCGTAATCTGGTCCGTGTGAGACCTCTAGTAAAGAATCTCTTCCATGTTTCCATATTTTCCTCATTCTTACCGTAATCCCCGTTCAGGACCGGGAGCGGTATCTCCGGATCGTACACGAGCGACCGGGAGTACTGAACATGCCACCGAAGATCCTCGGTGGATACCAGCGAATTCTCAACCTCCGTGAACTCGAACCCTCCGCGGAGGAACTGAAGCGAGCCTATAAGAATACGCCTATCTGCCCGCCCTTGTGGTTAGTGCATCTCCTATTATGGAAAATCATCCGAAGACTAATTTTTGGTGCGATTTCATAAGATGGTAGCGGTTAAATAGAAGTAGTTCCTTAATGATTCTTATTCCGTCTTTTTGAAGGCGCCACGAGCCGCGCGTGGCTGTGCCCAGCACGGTCCCCGCCGTCTCCCTTATCTCTTCCGAGCCCCGACCGCCCGAGCAACTCCGTACCACCTCGCACCTTCTCGACGACACCATCCTCAAGAAGAAGGTCAGCCACTCTTTCGACGGGATAAAATGGATCTCAGAATCATACATCTTGAATATTCCTTTAACGACTTCCCTAAAATTCTCCTTAAGACGCCCCCTCTTCCATCCGCCTCGGGCTCCGCTTCACCCGCGACTCCCAAGAAGACCCGCTTCGTGCCGGCCCGTAAGTTTAGTTGTTGGCTAATGGTAAACCAAACTACTTTACTATTCAGCAAACGATTATTATAGGTGGACTATCTAATAATGAAATTTACCAATGAAATGGACTCATAATGCAGGGACTCAAATCCCTGGTCGGACGATCATCTACAAGAGCACCGTCTCGAACCGACTCGCCTCGCTCGAGAGAGCCATTCCAGCAGAGGAGACTACTTCGGAGGTTGGTATACTGCCTAATTTGGCAGTTACAAGAAATACCTTGTTTTCAGTACAAAATCAATACTTTTGCACCTACTCTATCACATGGTGCTGTACAAGCCTTCATGTAATTCTTATATTGTTGCTAATATTGTGCACTATAGATGGCGCATTCAGGACCCGAAGCGAGAGGCGATCGATGTCTCCCCGCCTCCCACACTGCGGCCCGCTCTCGGCGTCCATCCCTCCCCGCCGCGACCGAACAATCCGAATCGGGGTCAGCCTTTCGTACCCTCTTTACAGCCTACATGCTATTAGTGTACGGGAAGGGACTTGATACTGTGCAAAAGACAATCGAGAACATAACACTACACGCGACGTAATTTGGCTAGATACTATTCAGTTCGCGATAACCCCCTCACTTACAGTAATCTTCCGCCGACCGATCAATGCGCCGGGAGTTCCCATCATCATTCCGCGCCGTACGGGAGCTGTGTCAAGCGTGCGGTACAGCATTGTAAGCGAATCGCATCTTTACATCGCCACACCCCCTTAACATCTCAAAGTACTCCCCCCCTTTCCAAAACTCGTAATAATAATTACTAACAAGTCTAGAATGCTTTACTATGCTTACTACGGACGAATAATGTTCAGCCACCTCTTCGTCGCGGTAGCTTCCCCTATGCACTCCCTCCCCGTTCTACCACCACCATCCTCCGCACTGCGACCCCGATGCTGCGACGGCCGCCGATTCTCGTCAATTCGAAGGTATTAAAATGACTTTATTATATTTTAGCAATACTAAAATTCGAATTCAGATGTCCCAGAGCATAGAGAAACGACGTGCGGAGAGCGCGCAACGCCTGGAGGAACGCGTTCGGGAGATTGAGAGGGAGGAGAGCGAAGAGAGCGGAGAGGGTGAGGCCTCCTTTTGAACATTTCAAGATTAAAGGATATTATTTTCGCACCAGTTGCATACTCTGGTGCAATAAAAGCTTGCAATCTAGACATGTACTCATAATGCATCAAAGTGATGAAATACTAAGCATTCTTCTTGTATACTTCAGGAAGCAGGTCAGGATGAGGATGTACTTTCAGTTACCGCCACCGCCCACATCGCCTTCCCCAAGCGGTCGCGCGGACGTCCGCGTAAGGATGACATCACGGCGCCCTCTAATCAGCGCATTATTGAACCCGAGCCATGGCCGCCGGCTGTTGCCGCGTTGGTTGCGGGTTCCGGAGTAGTAGAGACCCCGCAGGACAAGATAGAGACCATCGTGGGACCGCTCTTCCAGGATGAGGATGAAGGTACACTGAGCGAAAATGATCAATATAATGACGAAATACGATGGTTTGTGATGTTTTGGTAATGAACAAGTTGCAGGCCACGCGATCAAGCAGGAGATAGACGAGGACTCACCCTGGATGATGATGCCTTCGACCCCCGAAAGAGCGCGCTTGAGGGAAGCCTACAAGCTGACTGAAGGTAAATCAATACGTGTCCACTAATTGTTGCTTTATAGATACCACGGAATTAAGTTCCTGTGAATAACGCTGCAAATACGCGGGGAAATGAGCTTACCCGCGCTAGCTTTAGCTTTCTAAACACTACGAAAGGAGGCGCTGATGTTCTGTAACTAGAGCTGAAATAAATGATTTCAAATAATCTATTGTGTTCCATTGCAGAGGGCTGTTTCGTGTGCAACCTATTCCGGGTCCACCACAAGAAGCCGAAAACGTGGAGATGCGACGAGTGCGTCAAGGCGAACCGGCCACTCTTCCCCAGCGAGACCGAGCCGACCCCCGAACCCTCTGAGGTTAGAAGTTGAACGAGCGAGAAGACAGCGGACAATATCAATACTGAATTATGCATGGCTGCGTGCGCGACGGCAATTGAATGCGATATGTGCACTCGTTAGCGGCTTCTGCTAAATGACTGGTAATTAACTATATGATGCGAAAATACTGCATTTCAGCCAGTGAAGAGGCCGAAGAAGCGTGCGGCGGTGACCACTTTGGCCAAGGCTCTCATCGAGGCGGTGGGGAAGAAGGCGAGAACGGAAGGGGAAGGGGAAGCGGAGGGGACGGAGGAGACCCCAAAACAGGCCCCCGACAATACTTGGACCATTACGAAGAGCGGCCGGATGCGGGTGCTGCCGAAGCGGTACCGGGAAGGGCTGGAGAAGACAAAGAAGAGAGGTTAGCCGTGTGCTTGACAGACAAAAGTTTGGTCGACCAGATGTAACCAGTTTTACTCAGAAATATCGACTGCATATCGTCCATCAGGCGAGAAAAGGACGGCGAAAGAGTGTTCTTTGCAGCGTCGTCCTCGAGGATCTCGCTAGAACCGGAAAAGGAGGACAAGGTGGAGACCTCCAATGCACGGATAGAGCCGACCAAGGAACCGAAGATTGAAGAGCCGTAGTCCACTGAGCGCTTATCAACTCCTAATCTTTTTATTCTAGTTTTGTGTAGATTACCCCGATTGAGGATACCGTGTAGCTGTTGTACCTGTGTCAATACTTTCGCAACGTTGTCTTGTATTACAATATTTCCACTGTACATAGACCTTATTTCATATTTCCGGGTTATCTTGACTTCCCCTCAGCCCTTATCTGTATCTCGCTCTCTCTTATCATCCATGTCTCGTAAGTTAGTGCCAAGTTTGTATTACTATATCAGTCACAGCTTTATAGCTCACCTCGTTTTAAAAAGTATTCTATTCGTATGCATATAGTGTCGTATGTAAGTAGACACTTGTCATTGTTTATTCCTCTCATAGATACATCCTCTCATTTCAGCTTTTCATTGTCCCATTTACCCTTCCCACGAACTCGGTCAGGTCATTAAACTCGGTCAGTGTCGCAGGCTCATTGTTCCATAAACCACGTCGCTTCAGGTAGCCTCACCGAAATAACTTTATCGCTTGTAATATAGCACGGAATGATGATGATCGTAACTGGGACAGTGACATGTGTGCACGCGGAATTAGGCTACTAAGTGACTGCTAGGAAGGCTGAGTGAACGTCGTTCCTCGGGAAAGCTTGAAATACGGGAGGAATCGCAAATGAGATAGGGGAATGCGGATAAGCCGCTTCCGTGTTCGTGGCTTGTATTATCGGGGAATGTGGTTAATGGAGTCAGGGCATCTCAACGAGCTTCACTTTAGGCTCGGCATACTCGATGCTCTCGTAGAGCAAATAGTAGCACCAGTAGGCCAGATTGAACAGAACGAAACAGACGGGGAACGCGACGCGACAGAACTTATCGATCTTCAGCGCCGAACGGGAGGCGTTTATCGATATCTGAAAAGAGGAAACTACAATAAGACTTAAAATTTGTGGTATGGATTAAAGGCGCAAAGATTACTTCTAATAAGCAGAATAGCACTCAATAATGCTATTATCAGTCTTCTAAGCCCAGCGAACAAAGGATTTACTCAATTCACGTGACATCCGTGTCTATCTGTGGATGGTAGTAGTTATTTCCATTCTTGTTATTATATGTCTGTTACTTTGATCGTTCTCCAGATGGCGCAAGGCTAATTAGCCCAAAGTACAGCCTTCGTCCGTTGTTGTAGATACCTCCCTAGTTCAGTCTATCCTTGTACTTTGACCCCAGCGTGACCCCGCTATGGGTCTTTTGCGAGGCCTGGTCTTCCCTATGGTACTCACCACGGTATAGAAGTGGCTCTCCCGCATAGTCCTGCCCGTTCCTCCAAGAAACTCGCTCTCGCTGTCGTCGTAACTCGAATCGGACGATTCGTGGGAGACTGGGGGAGGGCGGCTGATGATGACACTCGGGGTCTGTAATAATAACATGAACGATATATAAAGATAACCTGTTTCGTATTTTTTCTTACTCACTTAGTAATAATTTACTTTAGCGTCTCATTCCATAGGGTAACATGACTGTAATTTATTGAGCATTTAATGCGTGCCCTAACCTCCTTCTTGTCGGGAAATCCATGAACGTTAGCATATGTTGACTTCTTGTGGACGGCTGAAATGTCTCGGATGTCTAAAAACTCTAGCAGGTTTTTAACATAGTTAGTTATTGCTCTAAACGAGTCTTGAGTATACAACCGTATGAGTTCTGGTGGATCCTGCTAGAAATTGGACAAGTCTGCATTGTCTTGTTAAAGGTGATGTAAACAGTATTTTTTGGCACTCATCAGGCCTGCTTTTTGTAATTTTGGGATATTAATTCTACAGAAAAGCATAGCTAAAATCAAAAGCATTACTGAGAAAACATGACTGAAAAGTTGCCTGAAGTACAAGGAATTCAACAAATAAAGGCGCGAATAAATTTCTCGACGCAGTACAGTATGCTATAAGTAGAATAGTTTGCCAAAATTGCGTTTGGTCGAATGTTTCGCTTGGCAGTCATTGCCGTAATCTGTTGAGTCTGTCTGTACAGGGTCTTCGTGGAGTAAGTTTCTAATGTTGTTCTTTTTACACCACCTTTTTAAGGGTATCTTTTAAGCGTAAAAGTATCTTTTAGAGCTCTCACGAGTGGCGAGAGGCACGGAACCGTTCTGCTTCCTCATGATGTATCCGTTATACGCAAGGATCCGCTCGCCCTCCTCATCCTCGTCGTACGGGTGAAATTTGACGATGCGACGGCGAACTACGAAAGCAACTAGAGATGGAAAGGAGAGCGTCAACTTGAGAACTGTACCTATTCATGACAATCTATCTTCAAACATTAGCTTGTCCCGTTCAAATTCTCGGTGAACAAACGGTTTTCAGTCGTCATGGCGTTACTGCCCGAGAGTACCAACCGGGCTGTCCGTTTTGTCGTGTGTGCTCGTTGGGCAATTCTTTGAAGGTGGACTCGATATTACACAGGGAACGGCTGCTCGAGTGAGAGACGATGACTGTGCGACCATCTGAAAATGGTCCAGTAAAACCATCATAATCTAGTTATTGAAGTGACAGCAATCATGTGGCAGAAAGTCTATGTAATCGGTATTGTTTCTCATAACAATGATGCGTTGCTCACTTTCTTCAGCGATCTTCTCCGCTATTGCCTTGTACTTCTCCGACTTGCGCATGTACGAGTTGATAATCGCGAACTCGAGCAGAGCACAGAAGACGAAGATGAGGCAAGCTGAAAGGCCTCACATTCCTTCCTCGCTTACCATTACTACCACATTCTTTCATCGATGAAGTCTATGCCATACAAGATTGCTCTAATCGATACAAGACAAAACTTACCTCCGTACCACAGATCGATAGCCTTGGCATAGCTCACTTGCGGCAGGTCATACCGTAATCCATTTCCCTGAAATACCCAACTTCATCTTATTTTCTCGTTTTTCTGCATATAGAATAAAATTTCGTTATCCTTTTGTTATGTGCTGGCCTGTTTGCAGCAAGCCACAGTCTGTTGTGCTTCCACAGCATCCCTTTGCATCGTCTAGCCCATTCCCCCCAATGCCTTAACCCCCTCATCCCTGGCCGTAATCCGATTTGCCCCTCGTTCCTTCCTCATCCCGGACATATCATCACGATCATACGCTTCTCGATTTGGCCGTCTCATCCCTATGCTCTCTCTCTCTCTCCCTTGCTGATAGACTTGCCAGGGTCGTGAGTGAGACGAGAGTAGTGAAGGAGAGGGTCACCCGGGCGGGAACAGCTGCAATATAAAACTCTTGTCCCTGAGACTTGCTTAATTTGAATATACCACGCCGTCTGCTACAAGCTATATCCGTTTACCGTAATTGGTGCGTCCTGTCAGCATTATGCAAATGAGATGCGAGCGCCTCATTTTGGGGCATTGAAAAGCTTGTGTGGGAACGGGAACAATCTTCGCTCGCATCTTTCATGGGAACCCGTCACATTCATCACGCGAAAGTGTAATCTTTGTTCAGGCAGAAGAGGAATAGCGCATATTCAGGAATAAAAAGGAAAAAAAGCCTAAGAACGGTTGTAGCAAGCCTACCGCTTTCACCCCTATAGTTGTTCATGAGTCTTGGTAATACGTACAATGGAGGGATTTGTAGGATACCTCTTCTGTCGATGAAGAACGACACCCAGGAGATCATAACTATGAGGCCGGTTGGGATGTACGACTGGACGAGGTTGTAGCCGATAGACCGAGACAGGAAGATGTTGGCCATGAGACACGAGAAGTTGCCTGAATGAGGGTGTAGAGCTTGAAAACCAAGCTTCATTAACTCTCTTTCTTATCATGTTATTCTACTATTACTTCACTATGCATTATGATTGCATTTGATGACATACGGAGACATGATAACTGATATCCCTGTCCGGCTATGCAGCGCTCAGAATCTGACGTAGTTCTCGTGATTCGCTTACAAAGACCCCGGGATACTCAATCTTCCCTCGGCCAGACTCTTCCCTTTCTCCGTCTCCATTAGGTCCCTGGAGGTGTTCTGTGGTCCCTCTTTTCCTATGCTCCTTTAGGATGTGTTTCACTCTCTTCGTTCAGACTCATAGACACAACCACGCAGCAAGCAGTCCGATAAGGACTAGTTCGCCCCAAGGGACGGGGAATTGTGGGCGAGGAGCGGAAGAGGAACGATCACATTTAGGGACACTTATGACGGGCTGATGAGGAGGCTGCACTACTTCCCGATAAACAGAATAATATAACGCTAACCTATCTTGTGTGAATTCTCCGACAAGGCGTAGCGATATGTTCCGTTGCAGTACGTAGAGGAGACGTTGAGGATTCTGCAGTGAAAGCAAACAAACATTTGCAGTAAATCTTCAGCTTGGTGTATCTATTTTTTTCGTCTATCACAATTGGTCGCCTTATATGGAGCTAATACGTCGGTCAGCGAAACTTACTTGAACTCGGGAAGGCCAATCTCCGAGTTGTGGAGAATCGCATCATTGCGAAACCAATGTACGTCGACCTGATCCGAGACGTGGGCATCTGAATCGAAGATATTACTATATTTATATATTTTGTTGAACTTTGTCTTGTTAGCGGATTATCTAACAAGGAAGGTTGCTCACAGCTCAATAGACGAATATAGCAGTGTTGGTGGTCCATGGGATAGTTGACGAGATCTAGAGAACAGGAGATGGCGCAAGTAGCCCTGTGAGAGAATACGTCAACGACCAACCAATTAGAGTACCACGCCTGACTCGTACCTCAGAGAATACGATATCGTCCCATCTCTGGCTATGAATATGTTGAAGTTGGGCACGGTAACTTCCTAAAGGTATTATATGTGGACTATGTGTGCATATGCAATGCGGTACCTGGAAAGTGGAAGTTCTTGCATTCGCGAAGTAGAGGTCGGGTAACCTGCAATAAATATGATTGTGTAGGCCTTGAAAACCACGTGGTTTTGTCATATGAGCTAGGTTTGCATGAAAAGCAAACTGCTATCCATAGGAATACTCACCACATGAGATTCCGTACATTGATGTCGTTGACTAGAATGTGATTAGAGTAATTGTGCGCGAGTCGATCATCCTTCCACGTTTGGTACAAATAGAGATCGATGTCGAAGGACTGCAAGGGTTACTGTATTTGGAACAGTCCGTATGATCCCTTGACGGGGCAAGCGGGGTAAAGTGTATTTCTAGGGCATCAGTACAGACTGTCCGAAGGCGAAGAAGAGCAATAATGCTGTATTAGCATACGCTCGACGAAGAGATATGGGCTTTCAATATATATGAAAACAGAAAAGGTTGAGCTGTGCTTCGCTAAGCAGATGGGAATGTGAAATTGAACAAGCTGTGTTCGTTCGTGAAATGAGTCTGGAGAGAAGCAATCACGTGTGGCAATATGCAGTGCATCGCAAAAACATAGAGGAGGAAAGGGCAATATGTTCGTCTATATGCGAGAAAATCAGACCTATTGCTCCATACCTTCATCTCTATATATATATGGATATGTGAAAATGTGTAGAGAAAACGCAATCGTGTATTGCAATATGCTGCTGCAAAATATGCTGCAATATGACATGGCGAAAACATACAGAAAATCAAGGATATTTCCCCTGCGTCATTTTATATATTCTAATTCTTACACTGTGTGAGGACGTGTCAAGTAGAAGCAATACCAATATGCAGCTCATTGTGAAAACATATTTGTTGGAAGACCAACATGTACATATTTCCAAGAAGAAGCCTTTACTTTCAGTCTATATGTTAATCTGTGCAACACGTGACGGTAGATTTCACTTAGAATATTCCCATCCTCACCATTTCAGTCGACCGAAAGTTGCCGATGCTCTCTATGTACATCCCGACGAACACCTGCAGGAGTCCTCCATTCGTCGACTTTCTCTCGAAAGTGCATCTGTCCTAATCTTGTTATGAGAGATCCTCTTGGAGACACAACGCGCTTTGTTGTACAAGAGACCACAACATCTGCTCTTTCCGAGTAAAGTCTCACAGACTGATAACAAACTGTGCTCTGTCTATTCAGGCGATTCATCGAATCATAAACGTGTCAGTGCTTTCTTAGTATTCTATGGTGACTTGGAATTGTATGTTTTAGTGGCAAAGTCAGTGACAAACCTTGAGTGGTCCGTCCTCCTGTCCATTCTTCGGACGCGACTTCTCCGTCGTGAAATTGTCAATGTTGCCTTCCGTTCGCCCGAAGAGCACGAAGAGGAGGACTACAAGCCTCATCGTGTACGGCGAATAGTGGACTGGGGGCGGCAGGGCAGTCTTAGAGGGGGAGGAGTCGACCGACGGCTGAGAATGAAGGGAGCGGCACGAAGGGGAGGAGGGGCATCCGATGGAGGGAAGGGGCAGACCGACGATTGCTACCTAGACGGAGAGGATGAAAAAGTGGATTAGGAGACCAGTGAACGGAATGAGAGAGGCAGGTAGGCACTGAACGATTGCACTGGTTTAGACATGCATCATATACGCAAACTAACACCAGTTCGATACGGAATTTGAACACCCTGTTTAGAATTACTGGCCAACTGTTGAAAGCGTCTGACAAGGTGTATAGAGGATAATTACATGAACATGATAATTAAGCAATCGATCATTCGGTTTATGGACATTAGCTCTAAGCTTAGGAGACCTTTTGAATAAGGTGAGCGAACACGAATGAGGCGAGAGTATAGATGACGCGGACTCTGTCGGGTCCGAAACTCTATTCTCCTCCCTCTACCTTCTTCCCTGTTCCCTCCCTCATGTCTCAGTCTCTGTCGTTGTCACTTCCCTCTCCCTTCTGTCCCCTCCCTCCCTTCTTCTTCCTCTTCTGTTCCTGGTCCTTGTCATACATCTCCTTGCGAGTTGGGTGGTAGATAGCGCAAGATGGATCGGACAAGACACAGAGAGCGCAGAGATGCACAGGCGGTCGAGAGAGCAGGCGAGAAGGAGAGAGCGCAGAGGAGCAAAGACGGGGGAAAGGCTGGAGTGATCAGGCAAGGAACGGCACGGGGTCACGTCTCTCGAAGGGTGGGGGATGGGATTGCGCGGGAAAGCAGCAAACTTGGCGCGTCTACTCGTGATTTGAACGTCTACAGTAGCTTTGGCAGCGTGCCAACAGTCCACGATATGGGTTCCTACGCAAATTCGATTCTGGAAGAACGGCTGGGAACGGGAAATCGGATTTGAACGTGAAAAGATGATATGCTACACTCTAGTTGAGGGTCCATAGCCCGTCACTCACAGTGAGTGTGCACTAAGTTCGTTCGCTCGTTCGCGGGCCCATCTGCCTTGCACCCCTTTCTGCGTGAGTCTCTGTGTGCTTTTTGCACCCTCCCCCCCGTCCGACACATCGACCTCGAGGAACAAAGAGATTGAGAAAGAGACTAGATGAATGGCTCATGTTCGCTTGTTCGTTGCAGATCTTCCTTCCCCTTGCGCATGTAGGCCCTCGAAACTCTGTCTTCTCGTCTTCTCCTCCCAGATTTTTGCTTCTCAAGGCCTGTGCAGTCATTCAGGGCCGATCCGCGAGTGAGGGTGTCTCTCCATCAATTCGCTATCCTAAGACAGCTGGCCTATGTTATTCTGAAATGTGCCCTGTAGGGACAGGAGCGTAGCCCCAGCCATTTTCTTGTTTTGACGCAGAGGTCGGGTCGAGAGTAAACACGTAGTGGAAAGATTAGACGGCAGGGAAAATGAGATGGATGGGGGGGGGGTGGACAGATGGGGTTCCAAACGCAGAATACACCCGGTGATAGCGCAAGCGATCGTGCCCGTATCACCAAGGCGATTCTGTGGTCGGGTTGCCGTCCGGTAGCATTACGGGGAGTAGGGAAGAAGCTAGTCGGGTAGTGGGGTAACTATTTCGAAGGGATGAGGAAATGCAGGAAATGGGGAGTGAGGGATGGCGGCCTTCTCGGAGCCTGAGCGCAGAGAAAACCCGGTGATAGCCAGCTTCGGTACCACACGAGCTTCTCTACGTCCAGGCCAAGTTGAGAGGTGGGGGGCGGGTTGAGGGTGGGGGGACGAGGAGAGAAGAGTGGAGCGGGGGAGACGCGAGGGATGGGACTCGCTCGACTGACGGTTGGGCCAAGTCCCTGTGCGGAATGAGTGTGCGCGGGGCGGGGCCTCTGCCATGCAGGGCCGATCAATCAATGGATGAAGGAGGAGGAGGAGGCCTTAAGGAGACGGAGACGAGAGACAGGCCATGGCAAAAAAGAGCGAAGGCGGCAGGGTGGAGGGGAGGAGGGCGCAGAGATGGAGAGGGGGAGGTATGGAGAGGACAGAGAAAGAGAGGAGGGGAGGGATAAAGGGAGGGAAAGAGAGGACAGAGAAAGAGAGGAGGTGGAGGGAGGGGAGAGAGGAACGCGGGAAGACGAGCTGTGACCCCCTAGACGGGGGTGAAGCGGCGCGAACGGTTAGAGATTTGAATGTGGACAGGCAAAAGGAGGGAGCACATATGGAGGGATAGAAGAGAGCACGGGGGGACTTGATTGCAATATCGAACGATAGACGCCCATATCGAAAGTTCCCGAACCGGAGAGGTTATAAAAATGAAGTGATAAGCGATTCATCGGGAGTAAATAACCAGTCAAGGTGCATGATATGGTCTATGGCTGGTTTACATCACAGAATTATGTGAGACTTCCTCATTGTAAATTATTGGCATTGCTTCGTATTCTCTCTGAATTGATGTACATCTAGCCATCCATCTATATGTAAATTGACGATTCTCCGTAACCGATAAAAATGAAGAATGGCGAATTGTGTACTGTGGTACCACGTCGGGCGGTGGTACGAGCGTGTGATCGAAAACCGCGTAGGCTCGAAAGGTAAAACTGAAATGAGCCAGACCCCCGAGAACTCTCTTATTGCGAACGGGAGGAGGGGAAGAACTGCGTTGAGGACAAGGAGAGAAGTTATCGCGCGCCATCGACCTTGTTAGAGAGGGAGTGAGGAGACGGGGGCCAGATCACGAGGTGCGAAAGCGAATGAATAAAACACTGAGATGGACTAGATCTTAAGCTAATTCACAACCCGAAGTCCCTTGTAAGACTTGAAGTCACTAGCCTCAGTTTCGATTTCTGGCAAAGCACTGATAGCGCGGTAATGAAGAGGCGAAATACAACGGAAAAGTCTCGGTGGTTGGGACAGTTTACTGTGTGTGAGAGCGAAGTCATTATCGCGTTAAAGAGGGGGGGGGGTGATCAATGACCCTAACCGCCGCGAACCTTGACTGAGACAGGGACTAATCACTCTCAGTGAAGGAGACTAAGAGGCTATCTGTGCGGCTAAAAAGAAACTTTTTTTCGAGATTCCTCTGCTATGCATGAAGCTTCTCCCAGGGAGAGGAGGCTGGTCCGTCATTCCAGCTCGCTCGTCACACGTTCGCTCCACATGGCGAGCGAACGAGGTTCGGTCCCCCCTGAGATGCGATCGCTTAGCCGAGTTTACGCTGCTGCTGCTGCTTCTATTTAAGTTTTGCTCTTCTCGCAAAAAGCAATATGCCTCTCTCGTAAACAGCGCTAAAGTGCTCTCTTACTCCCCTTCTCTCCTATCATCCCTTCACGAGTATCAGTGTTCTTCTTCTCGATTATCTCCCCTGCTCCCACTCCCTTTCCCCTCCGCCCTTTTCTCGCCTTTCACCTCCATTCCCCCCCCCCCTTCTGTCCCTTCCCTCTGTTCCCCTTCCCCAGCCCCTGCCTCTTCCTGCCCAGAGCGTGACGTGTTTATGGACAAAAATTGCAGACTACAAAGAAGATTCGGTGGGAGGGAAGGAGGGAAGAAAGAGGGAGAAAAAGAAACTGATGAGAGCACAAAGAAATGCGGGTGGTATGAAGGGGGGCCAGTCATGGTGGTATGGGAAATGCTGTGGGAGGCGAACTACGTGGTTAACACAAAGACAGCGCCGAATAGCAGATACGAAGTCAGGCGACTCAGGGCTCGAACTGACGGATCTTGTCGAGGCGGAACTGAAAAGAATTATAATTGTTTGCTAAATACTCTGCGGATCACATTATATATCACTCTGTCGTCGATGTGCTCATTACACTTACACTCACTTACAGTACTTATCTTACAACAGTTACAGTATTTATAGCACTCACTTACAGTATTACACTTACAGTTACACTCAGTAGCAGTGCTTATCGGAATGGTTTTTGTTGGCCGATATAAAGGCCCCCCGTGCACATCCCCTTTTCCAGTTCATTCTCCCCTACTTCTTCCCTGTCCCATTCATCTCCACATCAACGTCAAGACTAGTCTCGCTCCCCTGCCCATTTGCCTAATCTGAACCCGCGAGAGTCTCTCGCCGTCGTTGCAGCATTATCGTCCCTAGGCGGAGAGTGTTCCCGTTTGCGATCAATTGATCTTTGGTCTTTGATATTAATTTCGAACCTTGGCCGTTCCACGTGCGAACGTGTCGAAGGAGCGGCCGAGACGCTGGTGACTGCGACGGGCGCGAGATGGCTTCGTGGGCTGAACAGAGACAAACTTGGACAATTAATAAGCCAAGCATTTCGTTGTCCTTTCTCCTTCCCCTGTCCTTTTCAGAAACTTCCTATAAAATAATTCCATTCCACTTTATTTGGTTATCCTCTATTTCTGTATTCACTACTTATTTCAATTGTATAATAAATTATTGTTATTATTATTATTATTATTATTATTATTATTATTATTATTATTATTATTATTATTATTATTATTATTATTATTATTATTGTTACCCTCTTCATCTTCTTACTTTTACCTTTATTTGCTGCTACGCACTTGCGGTGACAAAATATTATTATTCTTGCTACTTTTGGACAATCAATAAGTCTTGTGATCGCTGTAAACTTGTCTGTTTGTCGTACACTAACCGACCGTTTTTCGCAGAATATATCAAAACGTACCGTAGCCTTGCCAGTGTCGGCCTTCGCGTCAACGGGCTTCTGGAGGCCGTCGTTGAGCTAAAGCATGAATTGCAAAGATCAAAGATCACTAGTACCTCATCGGCCTTCTTCAGCGTCTGCTCCTCGGAGCTGCTGCTCTCGCTGGACACCGTCAGTGTGCGACGGACTCTCTGCGGGAGATGGAGTCAACATAGCGTTGATCTATTCTCATGAAGAATTGATGACATCCAAGAATATACTGTACTGCCTATTACTGTTTCATATAACTTGCTATGTAGCCTGTGATTTCGGCTTCTCATGATGAAATAGGAAAGATACCGCGATGTGTCGCTTGTGTGCTCGATGTGCCGTATGCGCGACCTGCTTGCCGTCGTTGAGCTTCAAATGAGACCATGAGATGTCAGGTCATCTAGCCTGTACGGCTAGAACTGGGAGATACGTAGCTAGATAACAGAGCATTGGGGGAAAGTGACGTACCGTCGTTTTCTAGCGTTCTACAAGATCTCTGACTGTACCTTGACCCGCCGGAGCAGAGAACAACACGAGTGAGCGGTATCGGACTTGACACGGGAGAATGAGCCGTGTTTGGTGACGTCATGTCAAGTTGTGTGGGCATCGCTTACCTCTTGCGTCTTTCCCAGCGTCTGCAGCTTCTCGTCTCTTCTAGTTCGGCCAGCCTTATGGTCGTGGGGTACTTGCGCGCCGTCGTTGAGCTGCGAATTCATGATGCTAGGCTATGTATTGTCAGTTGAAATACAGTTCCCGCTTCTATCTTATAATATTCACCTCTTGTGCCTTTCCCAGAGTCTGCAACTTCTCCTCCCGTCTGCTTCGTCCGCTCTTCGTTTCGTGCTTGACCTGGGCTCCGTCGTTGAGCTTAATGCCTAGCTATTTCCTCATTCTACAAGCAGGCAACTAGGCGTTTTCTAATACGCGTGCCGTTCCTATCTACCACCTGACTGCTGAGCGTTGAGCATTGGTGTTATCTATACTAGCTAAGGCTTGACGCAGGTGCCAACTATCTATGTCCGCCACCTCCTGAGTCCTCTTCAGGGTGTGGGTATGGCTGGGCTCCGCCTGTTGCCTCTCATGCGTGTGTTCGTGGGCCCTTCGTTGTCTGCTCTTCTTGCGGTACTCGGGCCTTGCCGAGTCCTGTACCTCATGTACGAATTGGGCACCACTGTTGAGCTAAAGCCAATCATTGTATTCCTATCAGGCATACCCTAGTGCTCAACTCCTCAATTAGAGCCTACCGCTATTCTCCTCAACCCGTATTGAACTTTCTGTTCAACTAAGATAAATGTAACTGATAAGCATGTCACGAGGCTTATCAAAGAGCACCCATTATCTCGATAAGGCTATTTGAAGCCGTCAACGAGTATCATAGACTACATCTACGCTGATGCAACCTCGTTCAGTCTGTATATACGTATCAACTTGGTCCCTCCAACTCCTGTTGCTTCTCTTCGCCCCCTGTTTCTTGTGTAACTCGAACGGCGCTCTACACGAAATGCGTCCCTTGCCCACCGAGAGATGACTATCTACTCTCTACAAAAGCTTTTTCGAGAAAGCGAGAAGGACACAACTCCTCTACGCTATCAATAGCATCGGGAGGAGACAAGCCTACAGACTGCAGAGCAGACTATACACAGGGATCTGGACCTCATCCGTTCGGGAAAGGGTGTGCGTGGAGTGATCACGACGTCCCCTACTCTTCTTTCTGTATTCTGGCCGCTCTGACTCCACGGCCTCATAGGGAAGGCGCTCTCCCGCATTCAGCTTAAACCACAGAAAGAGTCTTGAGTCTTGAGTCAGGCGCTCTCCAATCATAACAGCGTGAGACCGCATCGGATCCCGAAGTTACACGACGTGTGAACGTACCCACCTCTTGAGCCTTCGAGAGTACCACCTCGCCTTCTCTTCGGCGTCTGCTCTTCCTCTCCTGTCCCGTAGGCACCTTCACCTCGACGACGTCCTCAGGCATTCCGTAGCCGTGCTTAAAGTACCCCGTATTGAACCACTGCGTCACTTACAATAGCATGACTACAACGAGTTCCTAAGCTTCTATTTTCATCGTGCGTTACCTCCTTCACCTCCTCGTTTCCGTACTCGGAACGAATGCGACGCGACGGCTTAAGCAAATCAATCGGTACTAAGCCTAGTGCACGGGAGTGGAACAGGAAGACTAACGAGACTACGGCTGAATATGCTAATGCGGACTGCAACCTACAGCGTGGCCTTGTGGAAAGCCATGATGACGGCGGGCACGCGAGTTCTGGAATGGAGAGGGTAAACGGGGTCCATGCATGGCTAAGGCAACGAGCCGATCTTAGCCCCTTAAGATTGACCTTAGGAATGACGATGGTCCCGTTGGCCGGCTTCTCCTCTTCCTTCTCGTCGTCGTCCTCGTCTTCCTCGTCCGAACTGTCGTCGTCCGACTGCTTCAGAATCTTCTCGTCTGCAACGTAGCCTTACCATCTCAATCTTGCTACACGACGTATAGTAGTAGACATAACATTCCCCCCTCACCTTCCTTCTCTTTCCTCTCCGTGCCCGCTCCTGCCTTCTTCTTCTCCTCTACATTGCTGCCCTTGAGAATCTGCTCTGCAAAGTGCCTTTCTCGTTACAAGCAGTAATTTTCGCCATCCTTCAATTCGTCTACGTCAGTGATCTAAAAGTACCGTTGGTTGATTGGCCCCCCTCTCTCTCCTGATCTCGACCACCTCCTCTCCTCATCGAATTAGGCGGCATAACGGTCGCCTCGCGACGTATGTCCACTCAATCACCCTCCCCGTCTTCTCCCCTTTTCTGCTCTTCAACCCCTTCTCCAAAACCTCCCCGCACCCTCTCCGTTCGGTCGTTGCCCGATCGCATCTCTCGCCGTCGCGACCCTTCTCTATCCACGCTTTTTATGCCGCTCCAACTTGACAGGTAGTTCAAGTGTGTCTGTGTATGCGTGTCTCTCTCTCCCTTGCATTCTTTCACCCCAAGTAGCGAGTTTACGCTTATCGGTAGGTCGACTCTGCCTTTCGCCGACTCGCTCACATCTCCCCTCCTTCCTTTACTCTCAGACCAAGAGGGTGCCTATGCATTGTCTATGATGACACGTAGGCAGACGCACAGACGCACAGCCTACCATAACATATACCGACACACAGACACTAACAGGCAGTGATTCTCGCATTTAACGCTCGTCTATTTCTGTCCCCCCCTTTGAGCGGAGCGAGAGCACTATGCGAAGCGGGGGTCAAACGTTTCGTGCCTCCGTTATTGGTCTTTAGCCGCGCCATGCCGCAAAGAACTGTTGTATGACGATTCATCGGATGGCGGCGTCTTTGATCAGGGAAATGGAGGGGAATAGGCAAATGACATCGCTAGTTTTTGTGTGGGCCTACAACAGCCCCCCCTAACAGATTACGGTAGTCAAGTTCAAATGTTTAGTTCCTCTTACCATTCTCGTCGATCTGCCTGGACGAGGAGACGTCTTCCCTATCACGCGTCCGATCGCGGTGCTTCTTCTTCGCTCCCTCTACTGATACCGAGAAGAGGAGGACGAGGAGCAGGAGGGATACGCGAGCCAAGCGCATCTGCAGGAAAACAACAAACGATTGAGGAAGCAGTTTGAAACCATGAGAAAGGAGGAGGCTGGAAATAGAACTATCGGACCGGTCATTAGTACGACTAAGAAGTGGAGAAGCTGAGATGGGGCACACACGCTAATGGACTCTGGAGGCCTGGCGATGAAGTAAGAAAAGGAGTGAGCGACGGAGAGACAGCAGAGACCGAGAGAAGGCGTAGAGTGCGAGGCATGCACAGGCACCCATGGAAAGAGCAACTCACAGGAGGCTAGTCGGAGCAAGAAAGATGCCCCTTCCTCGCCTCGGGGTCTTATTAGCGGCTAAGGGCTTATTAGGAGAGGTAGTAGAGGGAAGAGGAGGAGGGGACGAGGGAGGAGTGTTCGGGAAGGAAGGCAAAGGCGAATAGAAGACCTCGCTATCACTCAGGTCGTATTGTGGACGAGGACGTCTCCTCACTGAGAGCACTATCTCACGTATAGACAGCGCCTTATCTGGCCGAATGAAACGAGAAAACAGTCAGTTTTACTGGTTGATAGTGGTCGTCGTGATAATAGCGACGGACGAGGCAAGATGGAATGGGGGACGGGCGGGGGGGGGGAAACCTGGATACATGGATACATGTGGAATGAGGCACGAAGCGAGCGTCGAGTCTCATTTCGCAGTCTCTAAACGTTTTCAGATGCGCTTCCGTGTGCTGTGTGGTGTGCATGCCTCGGGGCAGATGCAAGCTCTGGGGGGATGAAATGCGATCTGTGGCGTCGCATCCGAATTCCCTGGCCAACTCTGACATTGTACTCACACGTCAATGCCTACACTACCCTCCTCCTCTCCTGTTCCACCCGAATCGGGCATACATTATGCAGTTCGCTCGTTCGTACTCTCTCGACGAAAGATCGTCGAGAGAGCGGAGGGGCCCAGCGTACAGGCGAGAGACAAGGCAGATCGCGGAGAGTCGTCGTTCCTCTCCCTCCGCTGCCCCTCCCCTCCCTCTAGTTGTCCCATCTACCCTCTTCGCATCGTACAGTCTCTCGCGTCTGAGAGGCGGAGCTCACACCTCGCTGAAAGGCGTGTCATAAAGCTGTGCGAACGGCCGGCACAAGCTCAGTCGTAGCCTCTTCACTCCTGCTGTCTTCTCCCCCTCCTCCTCTCCTCTCCTCTGACTTCGCTTTCTTTGCTCCTGTACTACTTGTACACTCGTACGGTATCTCCGGCTCAGCCTATTCCCTTCCCTCTGCAGGGTAAATCATCTCTCGGTGTCTTCTACCTTCGACCCCCATCTCGTCGACGATGTCGGTTCCCAGTCGCCTCAACGGTGCCAACGGCAACTCGTGAGTTTCCGCCACTCTCACCCCCCCACCTCTTCCCCTCCCCTCCCAGA
>LS904051.1:75921-102911 GCA_900490955.1 Micoletzkya japonica | reverse complement strand
CAGTGCAAAGTCAGAAATATTTACACAAAACAATCGGAAACGACTCACTGAAAACGTACCGATTGGAGTGGGAACCGGATCTGACATCCTCAGCAGAAACCAACACCTCTCTCTTAGTGAAATACTACTGTCAGAGTAAAACTATTGGACCACACCCGTTCACCCTCATAATCAACCCGAGGGGCGAAACTAACTAAACCACTTGGGTGGCCAACTCAAATGTTATTTAGCTAGATCGCTTGTGCTGCGGCGATTGCGGCAATTGGACAGCGAAATTTAAAGGGACATGGAAGCCAAAAAAGATTGGCTACTTCGCAAGATATCCTAAAAATCGTTTCCCAGTCAAGCGTTTAGCGCATAGTAACGAGGCAAATGGCATCGAGGTATTCCCGGAACAAATAAATATTTCTCGCTCCAGGAATTTTTTAAAAATATTTTTCAACCGATATTATCTTTATTATCGTCTAAGAAACATATTTTACAAATATTGCCATATTCGGTTTCAAAAAGTTTGTCGCTTCCATGTCCCTTTAAGCGCGCGTTTTATCATCGCCAGGCCTACCTATGTATCCATGCAGTTAGTGTGACACATATGGATGTGGAAGCTTCCGTTGTCGGGGCCGGCGGTAGGGCGATACTCCGTGTATAACTCATGCAAGGAATTCACGTGTCACATGCAGATTACGAACCGATCTTCCTGTCATCTTGCATATTTCGCCCGCATGTCCATCGCCTTGCTTCTGCACTCCTGAGAGATGGCGGACCGACTTTGGCCTTCTCTCCCGGTCCTGGAGCCAAGTAGCTTTTCCCATGGGCGCAGTTGACCCATGGGGGACTAAGAGGGGACATCGTTAGTAATACGGGGACAGTGTGGGACTTAGTTACCCAATAAAGAATTCATGCGGGGGGGTGCTTCAGGCAATGCTTCATACTCCCTAGTGCCCTCTGGTAGACAGGGTCCACAGACTCCTCTGAACAGTCTGCGTCCTGCCCTCGGGCGCCACAAGACTTCACTAGGGGAAGAGCAGGGTGCGTTAGCGCGGTGTCATGCATTACGCGAAACACATAACGAGATTTACTGATGGCGTGCAAGTGATTATCTATAGCATGCGTTTTGGTGTTATTATGGTGTAGCGGTGCATGCAGCAAACGATATAAACAGTTGAACACACATGCAGTAACCAACTACCGTTAAGCTAGTAAATTGTGGGCCGTGTTTGAAACACTTGAAACAAGGCCATATCTCGGCTGGGAAAGGTCGTACAGAGTTCTGGTTGGAATTTTTGGAATCCTCAGGACGAGATCTATTTGTGTATCAAGTTTGGTAATGATTCATCAAG
The DNA here is from genome assembly GCA_900490955.1 of Micoletzkya japonica. NCBI lineage: Eukaryota > Metazoa > Nematoda > Chromadorea > Rhabditida > Diplogasteridae > Micoletzkya > Micoletzkya japonica. Next base: position 101,571 of record LS904051.1, on the reverse strand, counting down.
TTTAAAGACCTTTAAAACGTAAAAATGTGGCATTGGATAGGTTCGAACAGGGATAGCAAGAATTTCATTCAGTCAAGATATATAATCACCGTTTTAACCGGTTTAGAGTTGTCTAATCATCACCAAACTTGATACACAGGTAGATCTTGTCCTGAGAATTCCAAAAATTCCAACCAGAACTCTGTACGACCTTTCCCAGACGAGATATGGCCTTGTTTCAAGTGTTTCAAACACGGCCCACAATTTACTAGCTTGACGGTACTCATGCCGCTCCATCCACAATGGCGCTTTATAGGATGGTTTGATTAGAAAAATATATATATAAATGTAGATTTTTGATAAGAAAAGAGAGTTCTATAAAGCTTCACCGGGACTTTCCACGTAGGCGTTACCCCTAGGTCCCGTAGGGGACGCCTAAGAATTCCCCTAATTGCATACCGTGACACAACTAGGGAAATAGACTACAACTAGCTCCCGTATCTCACCTCGAGAGAGGGCGGCAGTCCGTAAGGATGTCAGGGCCAACACTCCGGGAGAGAGAGGCGGGGCCACCTGGACCCGGTCACTCTCCCTAGAGCAGAGCCTTGCCCGATGCTCACGGTTCCGTATTAGGGCCTATCCTGTTCAACCTTTTCACGGTTGGCTTGTCACACGTTTTGAGTGGGTTCCCCTGTAAATCAATGTCATTCGCTGACGACATAGAGCTCTATGGTTCGGGACATGGTACTTCTAACAGGATCCAAGGAGCCATTGATTCTATTCATGCATGGTCTGATTCATGGCAGTTGAGAATAGCTCATGAAAAGTGCTCACCACAGTGCTTACCATATGAGGGGCTGGCATGTCCGTGAAGTATAGTGAACAGAACGTCGGATTTTTCACAAATACTCAACTATGAAATATTTCTCGAGTTTCTTCCTCGAAAGTCTTACAATTATTATCTCTGGAAGAAAAGTTAGGACTTTTTTGCTTAGTTAACTACTTTTTTTGTTTACCCTGACATTTTTATTATCTGGTTTCTGCTCCAATAAGAACAAAGCCTCTATTTTCTCATAACACCTCTATTTGAAATTTACGAATACTTTTTTGCGTTCCCGATTATCTTCCTTTATGAAATTTCATGATTTTGTTGAAATCTTTTGATTTTTTTCAAATACCGTTCCTATACGGGACCTGTTTTGGTCAATGGAATAGCAAAGAAAATAATCTTGAATATTGTCCACCTATTTGTACGTAATCTTCGTTTCTTTTTCGTCCAATTTTCAATTCGGTAAAGAAAAAATACACGCTTGCGACGAATGAGGAAAGAGATTGGCGAGAAAATATTCGCATATTAAATTCAACCGTAGCTTTCCTCGATCCACTTCATTCCATCGAGTGCTCTCCTGCCAAGTGGTAGTTCGTCTCCTCTGCTGTGCCATGGTTGGTCAGCTCATGCAGAAATAAATAAAAAAAATTGTCAAAGACCGAGTGAGGGAAAATGGCGGAAAGAAAATTTTTGAAAAGATATTAATGTGACACATAACGCTCCATCCTCGAAAAGGATCGTCCCACTCTAATCGTAAAACACGCAATCGAAAAATTATCGAAAAAAACCTAATCGTAATTAAGAAAATAATAAAAAGGTTTTAATACTAAATATGGTTGAGATAAAATACGTCAATTGCTTCATACCTATTTCAGACGAAAGAGCGAAGAGGTATTATAGTAGAGAAAAAGGGAAGATATAATCGTTCCGGGCGTAACTCAGATTCCGGGCCCTCTAGCGTAATTCTATTCAATCCTAATGACGAGTGATTGAAAAGGGCGGAAGAAAATACTTTGGTGAGGGGAGAATACAACATAGTGAATAATTGTCCGTGCTACGGTTATGATGAAAAGGACAATGCGCGAAGATTGCATTGCCTAATATTTCAAATCTTCTGCACCAGTAAGAACAAAACCATTCTTTTTTTGATTTTTTTCAAAAAAATACCGTTCACATACGGGACCTATTTTTGGTCAAAGGAAAAATAAAGAAAATAATCTTGAATATTGTCCTCCCATTTTGGTCGTAATGTTCATTTCTTTTCGTCCGATTTTCACTTCAACTGGCAAAGAGATGCACGCTTGCGACGAATGAGGAGAGAGATTGGCGGGAAAATATTCGCATATCAAATTCTTATCAGGTAGTACTTGTGGCCATAGTTTCATAAGATTTGGAGACCATGAATTTTCTACCGCCGGCGGGTTTTCGATTCTATCGCTGAGGCTCTCATATACTGCCCTGTCTCCACGTATCAGGGAATTATGGAAGGAACGGGGAAGGGGTCTCGGAATGGCGGACAAAGGGAAGGAGTGAGGGTGGTGAGGGGAAGGGGTGAGAGAGCATTGATGGGATCGATTGGGAGATGATCAATATCGTGAGTTACGACAACGTATATATCACGTAATAGTCATTACGTATATATCACGTAATAGTCATCTATCCTTCTCAGTTAAGCGGAAATGGCAAAAAAAATTTCTGGACTCTTATGTCTTCTCCGTGAGGAGGGATACGTGTGTTGATGGCACGAGGGTAACGGTATACAGGGGTTCACAGAGTGAGACGACAGGGATCCCGGCAGGGATGGATGAGGTGCGGAGCTCAGGGTTTATTCACAGAGTTGAATGAGGGGGAATGAGTGAGGAAATAGGGGGGAAATGGGACACATAATGGGATTGGCTGTTTAGGCAACATTTACAAACCTTAATTATCGGATTTCAGAGAATCCTCTTCCTCCGCTGTCTCTTGCTATATTGTGTTAGCTCTAGCACTATTGACTGGACTGGATGCGGGACCTATAAGAAGGTAATTTTTTTTTATTTCATCATAATGATGATGACGTGGAAGTGATTTTCAAGTGAAGGTTATATGAAAGATCTTGTCGTAATTAGTATAAAAGCAAAAGGAAAAATAATAAAAACTAATAGTTTTCGAGAAATGATTTTTTTTTAAATTTCGCCCAACGACGACGCTACTGGGTGTTTAGCATTATCTAGGTCATGCTGCATGTTTTGACATGCAGGGGTAAAACGACCGAGTTGAGATTTCTAATCACCACCATTCGAGTCGTTATGAGATTTTACTAACCGCGAAGCAAACTCCATTCCGTGTCCATTTAAAGACAATTCTGAAAATTAAATTACTTGGTATTGGTTTTTTCAACGTTCTTTTTACTACATATGTACGCTCAAGAAAAGTGGTTATGCAACTTCGACACAACTTGGTACTTGAAACTCAAAAAATTGCTGTTTTGTTGAAATTTATTCACAGATTTGCTTGGCTCCAGCAAACTGCAAGAATACTGGCTTAGTGGAGTATTACAATGGTGCTTGCGACAGCCGAGGTGTTACTTTCACGTAAGTTCGGTTTATTCTTTTGCAAAAAATGAATAGCCTTCAGCAGCATTGTCTTTAACCCTTATTTTCATTGAACCGACGCACGTTTTTATCTTGTCGCCAATAAGATACCTGTAAAAACAATTAACATTATCTGAACCCCCAGACGTGCAACAGTTATCCATTAGCAACACTCTAGTTCCGTACCATATAAGACATAAAGTTTTTTCTTAATATTCATAACGTAAACTTTTCAAAAACGAAAACAAAACTTTAAGGCGTGTGTGGGACAGGGAATGGGTCGTCGAATTTCGCATCGGTTTAAAGGCCGGCAAGAATCTTGCTATACAAATTCCCGCTGGTTATTTGGTCAACGACGCCATTCCTACCAATAAGATACCTGTCGACTCCCCCCCATACGGTAAGTTCGAAAATACATTTGTATCGCTTCACACTTTTAGCTATCCTTGTATTAAAAAATGGCGAAACGAGGTTCTGAGTGGAGAATTGATAATATTGCTTACAATTACACATACTTCATCATTTTCGACCACGATATCTGTACACCCATGTGTACCCTGTGTACCTGTGTACCCTCAGGGCCCCCTTTTGGTTAAAAGTTCAGAATAGAAATGTTATATATTGCGAGATGCTCTATCATTGGACAGTCGATAAATATATTTCCCAATAGTGGGTTGTGGGATACTTCAAGAAGGATGAATGTCAAAATGATATGAAATGAGATTTATTTGAGGTACGACAAGTCACGAAATCTTATCGAACAATCCTGACCTGCATGACAGATTTGTGTGGAAATCGCAGAATGAATCGGTACATAATTTCGTGCTATATCAACGCGGTCGCATAAGAGCCTTCAATCAAAAATGGATATTTTCCTCGTTCGTCGAAATGAGTTTTTGAACTTTTGATACTAGCATATGTTATAGTCAAACAAGCCGATTTATCTGTGAAAACAGCATCTCGTTAACTCTGCATAGAATGGAGTTATTCTTATTTGAAACGACCATTATACCCGTATTTGTTCGAAGAGTGAGCTCAAAAAACATGTTTTGGAGTGTATCTCAGGAATACAATGTGCTACTGAGATGGCCAGCTACTCATTTTGTAGGCGTTTTATCTCTTAACTGTTTCTGCTTACATCTTTTTCGTTACGGTATACATCAAGGAGTTTACTACAATATTTGACCAATTTTGCCCCTTAAAACAAAAAAAGGCTCCTCCAACTTCTTGATATGTTGTTATTCTTGTTGATGCCAACTATCTGAAACAACAAGAAAATCGAGCACCAGCCTCATATGTAAGCAGAAACGGATAGGAGAGATCTACAAAACGAGTAGCTGGCCATCTCGAATCGTTTTATCTCGAATCGAAACGAAAATCGAATCGAAAATACGTTTTTTGAGCTTGCTCTGCGAAAAGATAACGGTTCCATGCATTTTTGTTCTATGCATTTTTTCACATATAAATCAGATTGTTTGACACTGTAGCTTATATACACGGCATTGGCCGCCGGGAAAACTATCCAATTCTCCGTTTTTTAGATTGAATCGATTTTACTCGATGGTGACGTTTATAAATTTTCAATCAGCGCTGGATCGGACGCAGTTTCTCTGGAAAAATCGGAGCTGACGTCTATATTCAACAAGTATCGTAAGTCATCAATACTACTATGTTCAATACTATTATATATTATTAAAGGAAAATGAACGTTGAGAGAGCTGCGCAGTTCTGTCCGCTAACCACCGTAAAACTTCAGCCGGTGCCGGAGATTAGCCTAAGCTGGCATTTTGCCAAGAGAGTTTCACTGTATTTAGAATAATTCGCTAAACGTCCGTGTGCGCAATGAACAAAGTACACCCAAATAAGTTTTCCAAAAGCTCCCGCACCTTGGGTTTGCGGGACGTTGCGCGCATCTAAAACAGTTGCCTTGTGAGTACGGTATTTTGCAATTTTGAATTCCTTTCTAATCATTTTTTCCATGACTGTTTTTGTATAACTGGAGCGTGGTACATTTAGTGAGAAAGATGTTGTTTCGAGAGAAATGTGTCCTAATATTTAAATGGGAAAATGAGAGGTTTTAAAGTAGTGTATGAAAATAATTTAAAGGGACATGGAAAAGAAGGAAGAAAAAAAGATAGGGTTTCATATAGAAGTTTATCGTCTAAAAATGCACAAACCAAAACCAGAGTGCAGAAAAATGTCTACTTCACGAGATATCCTAAAAATCGTTTCCCGGCTAAGGTGCAATCTTACTGCGTTTAGCGCATAGTACCTAGGCAAATGGCATCGGGCTAGTCCCCTGTTGCAAGGACATCAGACGGGCTTTGGAATCGGTCAAACATTAAACTGGAAGTCATCTATCAGACTAGAGTATATAACGTACAATTCTTTGGTTTTCAACCGTTCACGTAACGTCCTAAGGAAAGCCTAAAAGTGAAGATAACATGCTAACCTTTTATTATAAGCTGTTTAATCGTCGATGCAGTCCGGCCAGGGCCCTAGGGCAGAAGGTGGACGACGATGCACACGACCCTGAATCGACCCTGTCATGAGCCGTAATCACGAATAATTTACTTAGAATAGAGAAACTCAGGTAATGGCAGAGTGTGAACAAATAAAAGTAAGCCGAAAAAACGTGAACAAACATTAAATACTGTGAATGGAAACAACAGCGGCCAGCGGTTTTGGGCACTTCGAAATATACACTTCGAATTTAGAATATATTCTTCGAAATGTACACTTCGAGTTAGCATTACTCTATGGTGAATAGAACAAAAGGCTTGTAGAGGGAAATTCTTTCTACAAAATTCTCATTTTACACAGCAAAATGCAGCAAAAATTGTTCTTCCTTTCCAATCATTTTCCTCTTTGGTCCCTCATTCCCGCCATCCCTTCACCGAGGGGGCGGCCATGCTAATGAAGCATCTCCTGTGTTCCCCAACACAATCTAAACATAAAACTCGGCTCAAATCAGCCTTACAGAATATACCCAAGGCCTCCCAGTAAACCCGTTTTGTCTAGGCCGCACTTCTACATTTACCACATGGCGCGTATATGAGATACAAGTTCAAAGACGTACATCGGGATCGGTCATCTCATAAACCTTGATCTACATACGATTAGTATCGATGAGACAATCGATTTTATGGAATGATGGTTTCACTGTACGTCATGTAACATACAAAAAACATACACTTTGCTCCTCTCCCCAGGGGAAGGGCATAGGGAGAGCAATATGATAGAACGTACTCAAGAGAAGTTACCATGATAATCTTCTCAATGAGAACCAAAACTCATCACTTTCTTATTCACAACTTCCATTCCGTGTTTCCATCATTCACAAAGACGGGTTAGACACTAGGGTTCGACGAACCGAGCATGAGCATCGAGTGCTCGGTCCCTTCCTCTCACTATGCCTCCCTCGGACCGAGCACTCGGTTTCCCTCGATTCCCTTGCGAGCACTCGCCATAGGAGTGCAGTTGTCTGCGGGTCGGAGGAAGAAGGTTTGCAGCCCGCAACGTGTGAGAATTGCGTGCGAGAATGTAATGCTTTACATACCGATATTATCCACATATTTTCTGCCAATCCATAAGGTAGTGATAGGCTCATTATCAGTCTCTCCCTTTCATATCCTTCCCTTTCCCCACCCAAACACTCGTCCTCTGGACCGAGTACTCCGTCCCATCCCTTCCCCATTGCGAACGCTCGCCGGTCTAGTCACACCTCGCTTTCCCCCTCGAGTCAGAAAATGCCAGAGGCAGTGAGGAATCGAGCGCTCGACCCTCGATGCGTCGAACCCTATTAGACAACATTTCCATTACCATATAGCAATGAGGCGATGTCGCCTTGAACATAAAAACTGGGAACCATTGTCATCTGACGGTTCTCATGAGTGCGGTTATCAACCGATAAGTTATCAAACGACAGTTCTCAAATGAAACATGCATGTTGGTACCACTCTCAAGTAAAATGACCACTCTACTCGGATCAGCTTTCCCTTAGATCTTCCCACTTTTTTGTTTAGGAGTCGTCCCTTTTTGCAGGACCTCCACCGTGTCCCTCAACGAGTGAGTGTGACCCGGTGACACCCATCTGCTCCGTAGTCGATTTCAGTAAACCCGGTGCATTGACCTGCCATAAGCCAAAGGAGCTGTGGTAGGCTTTACACTTTTTGCCTCAAATCTTTCAAATAAGCAAGGAATCATTTAACTGTGTTTGACGAAAATGTTCCGTTTGTCGTCTTCATACTTCCATCGAGAGAGCGGAGAGGTATCCAGACAAAGTTGGTATGAGTGTACTAACGGAACGTTTTCGTCAATAATAGTTCTTTACACCGCAGCATACGTTTCATTTCAAAAACATTCTCAAGAATAATAAGAGAATTGATCTCAGGTACAAGGTAAACAAGCAATGGAATGCCACTTCATCTGTCGTTTGTGATATGGGAGGTTATCGCATTCCGAACGGAGCGGCCCTTCCTACGCCCATCATAAATATGATCTGCATCGAGGCAGGAAGTTAGTATTATATTTGCTTTTCAACGAAATTACTCGACTCAGAAAAATTTCAATTATATGCATATAAAATTATATGTCTTGTAAGGGGTTTTTCAAAATTAGACATAATCAATGCATCATTCAGCTTGCAAAGGTTGTTCTGACCCAGGAGTTCCCACTACAGAGAAGGGAGGTTGTCCTGTTGTCAATGTTAGTTTTATTTTTTTCTTTTTTTCTTTTTCATAGGTTTCCGAGAATACGTCCTCGCGACTACTGCTTACCTATTTGCAGTAGGGTACGGCTATTGAATGAATGTTCTCGAATGTTATCAAATGAATGACTCGATTAGCTCGCTATCGAGTTATCCTAATCTAAGTGTCCTAATCTTAAATAACTCTTAAATAACGCACAAGCCAACTTTGAGTAATGTTTTCTCGGTTTTATTTTCGGTTTTGTTTTTTGGAATCAGCACGTAAAACTGCACTAAAACGATATTTCTCATATCAAAATTTCTCCGCAAAAGAGTTTTTGCGGAGAAATTTTTTTCCTTGTAAGAGCGATTCAGACGTGGAAGTAATGGAATCATTCTGTATGGAAGTGGACGTTATGGAAGTGGTCGTTTGTGTAGATATTTTAACCAAAAGTAAAAAAACCAAAAGTGTAGATATTTTATTTTTCACTTCAGCCATGTGGAGAAGGAAAAGCTCTTGTCGAAGCTGGTAGCAAAGACAAAGTGGAAGTAAAGTGCAAATGGAAAGACGAGTTGGCGAAAGCAGCGTGGATTGACTCCAAATCGGGTAGAGAAGTATCTAAGATGGAGTGTACAGGTGACAATTTGCAAAGGATACCTCTTTTAAAGCGACCCCCTGATGATTTCATTAATTTCTTTTTTCGAAGAAACATAACGAAATAAACGAATGAAGTAAAGTAGCAGAAAACAGCGACGCTTTTGATACTAGTATGGTAGAGAAGCCGCATGTCGTGAACTTCCTTCAGTGTATTCGAGTTAGATTCCTACCCTTTCCTCGGAGTTTGTAGTGGTCAATTATTTTACAACGGTATGACAATTACCATGCCAGTTTTAGACCCCCCTGCAAGCTCCTCGCAGTACCTCGCGCTCTACGTCTGTCTTCCAATTGGCGCCGTTATAGTGGTTGTCATCCTCGCTTTCAGCATCTTCGTTTGGGTTCGTGAGGAAATTATAGGAATGATAAAATTAGTTATATTGTCTAGATTCTATGAATTTCATAAACTAAATGTTAAATGGCTCTTTCAGATGCGCAAAAAGAAGGCGAAGAAGGAGGTATTTAAAAAAATCATTTTCAATACTTTTTCCGGGAACATCGTAAACACAGCGAGACAGAGATAGCAAACTCTAGTTTTCAAGAAGCAAAAGTGTGCTGAAAAGTCCTTAGAACGATTGTAAAATTTAACAATAATAGTAAGATTTTGCCGATAACGCAGTAAATAACGCAGGACAATGTCATTCGTCTGGAACTTTCTACGTTGCATGACTTCATGCTCAAAACTTCTAAGGTTCGAGTACTTGTTTCTTTTTTTTTGCATGAACAATGTGCACAAATATGAGAGATAACGACATTTATCCTAATTTATTTGACACCCTTTTTCCAGATACGATTAGGTTACGCATGCGCGCAATATTCAGAACTATCGCTATTTATTATCGCTATCGCTATATAGCTATTCTATGCGCCACTTTTCATACGGACATATGACAACGAAATAAACATTCTTGCAGATCGGAAAATCCGGTTTAGCAGCCGAATTCAAGAAGATCAAAGCAGATTCAAACAAAGAAGTAGCAAAAGAAGCATTTGAACGTAATCCAACAAAGAACCGTTCCAAAGGTAAAGGCACGGTAGGTGAGCAATGGGTTCAAACAGCAAATTGAGATGTGTATTGCTCGGATACGGACCGAATAGTATTGAAATATCCGCCCGGAACGAACGATTACATTCACGCTAACCTCTTCAAAGTTCAAGGTGGCCGTAAATTCATCTGTGCTCAGGTTAGTTCTTATTGCTAGTTCGCCCCACTCTGCTTCATGAGGGCAGTCTTTCGGCAATCCATCGCGAGTGGTTGCCGAGATATTATTCTTTGTTCGCGTTCGGTGAAAAGCGGTTATTCATTGTCGAAATTCCAGAGAAAGCGGTTATTCTTCTTCAAAAGTCAAGGAAAAGCGGTCGCATTTACCTATAGATGAAAGGAACCTAGCCGCTCTTCCTTGACTTTCAACGAAGAATAACCGCTTTTCATCGAACGCGAACAAAGAATGATAACTCGGTAGTCATTCGCAATGGAGGAAAGACTGCCCTCGTGAAACAGAGTGGGGTAAAATGAGTAAGGCAAAATGGCCTAGGCCAAAACGGCCTAGGCCATTTTGACCACCGCAAAAGAGTGAAGGTAACCGACACCATAACATTCGGTTCGATTTATTAGTCATTCCCTTTTTACAGGGTCCGCTACCAACTACGATTGACGACTTCTGGGGGATGATCTGGCAGGAAAAGTGCAAGTGGGTATAAAGTCTAAAATATTTTCTGTATTTTCAAACTTAACTGCATGAAAAATGTACACTAACTTCGCCTTTAAGATGCATTATAATGGCGTGCGACCTTGTTGAGAACAAGAAGAAAAACTGTGAGCTCTATTGGCCGAACGAGGCTGGGCAAGAGGTTAATAAACAAAGAAAAAAATCCCTTGAAACCAAAAAGTCAGAGAAACAGTTAAAATGAAGAGGGGCTTTGTATTATTTAGAGCCAAGACCGATTTCAGAAAAAGTATGGAACTCTGACCGTAAAGACCACCGAAGTGTCGACATTCGATAAAGACATCACTCTGTCGACGCTGGAAGTGTCCGACGGATCGGTAGAAGGAAAGGGAGAAACACAAGAAAAAGTAAGATTAATGAAGAGTCGAATTGAAGAGTCGAATTAAGGTCATCCTCAAAGTATCACACTTCCAATATAGCAACTGGCCGGAGAAGGGGGTTCCCTCGGACCCTGCCGTGTGCATCAATCTACTGCAGGAAACTCGCGGCCTCGGCCTGACCACCGTCCACTGTTCAGCAGGTACGGAGATTATGATTGAGGAAAAGGAGATTAGGATTGAGGAAAAGGAGATTAGGATTGAGGAAAAGGAGATTACGATTGAGGAAAAGGAGATTAGGATTGAGGAAAAGGAGATTAGGATTGAGGAAAAGGAGATTAGGATTGAGGAAAAGGAGATTAGGATTGAGGAAAAGGAGATTAGGATTGAGGAAAAGGAGATTAGGATTGAGGAAAAGGAGATTAGGATTGAGGAAAATGTTTCCGCCGCAAAATCAATTCTACGTTGTCTGGGCAGGAATAGATATAGGCAGATAACAAAAAGAATAGATAAAGGCAGATAACCGGGGAAAACCAATTGAGGCGAATAGTTGCCGGATATTAGGTTTTTTCGGTTCCTCGTTTGCGCTGATTTCTGACCTAGAAGCTACTAAGATCCATTTATCCACTATTCGGAGGTTTTACAACCGATACCGGGGATATATTCGACATTCGCCACCCGTTTGCCACCACTAATATGTGCATGCTTTCTCTTCTGTCTTTATCGCTCTTCTCCATTCTTAAAGAGCCCCTCTGAGCACTTTTTGACCCCCCGGTTTCTTCTTTTCATCTGAAAAATGTCGAAAACCTACAATCCTATATTTCCCTCTTTTTCTCGCCATTCCCCGTTGTTTAAATTAGGCGCTTCCTTCTTCTTCTTTACCGCTTCCTGCACACTCGCACACCAGTACCATGTGTCCCTCTCGATCCTCTTTCTTCCCATCTTCGTCTTTCCCAACTGCCTCTCAGCCTCCGCTCTCAACAAGGGTGCGGTGCTCGTCTAGATCCCATCCGAAATACTCGGTCATTTCTTGTACACGACGGGAGTAGCCAAGGGCTGATGGAGAACTCTGGAAGACCTTAACACCGCTTCGCCCTCTCGTTAAAAATAGGAATGAGGCGACTGACGGAACATTTTAAAATGTCCCTCCAACCATCATTCAAGAGATAGCCAAGTAAGAGCGGTTTATTGATTATGAGAGACAAGCGAGGAATGAAGAGACGCAGACAGCGAGAGAAATTTTTGCACAGCCTTTACTCAACAACGGTGAAATTGTCAGGAATCGGTCAGACCGGAACCATCGTGTGCGTCGAGAACATTCTATCGAGACTGGACAAGGGTCAGGAGACACTGTCACTCAAGCAGGTGAGGATTAGGCTCATTGGTAGATATGAAGATTTATTTTTTTCGTGAGGTTTTAAGCTGTATTTTGGGAGGTCAAAGCTTAGGTGAAACGGAATAGAATGGGACCAATTACATTTTTCAAAAGGGGCAGAGCTTCGCCTTAGCAGGACGGACGGAATGACTTGCACAGAACGTTGTGTGTAAGTGAGTATCTTTCCAGGCTCTAATCGAGCTGCGTATGAGCCGTCCGGGTGCGGTGCAATCGGCAGAGCAGTACATCTTCATTGCGCAGGCTATCGTTCACTTCTGCATCTCGAAAGGAGTTCGTTCTTATTATAGTTTTATGTCATTTCACACATTCGCAGCATGTCAAAGAGAGGGTGAACCTTCCTTAGCATGTACCGTGCGGCAGAGAGGGGGAGGGGAGGAATGAAGAGAGGAATGAGAGGGAAACACAGAATTATGCCCGGTGAACAATCTGCCTAATAGCGAAATGACCACTATTTTTGAATTTTCTCAAGAATGGCTGAACCAATCTGCCCAAAAATTTCCTGGGAATTCGTTCCCTTTTAGAGGTTTTCATTTTTTTAAATATGATTGTAGTAACAGTAATCTCGGAACCTTTTGGCTTTTAAACTTTTTTCTGTGTTTATGTTTTATTTTCATTGGAAAAAGTTCTGAGGTAAAAGCAAATAGGCTCGGTGATTACAAATCTTGCAAGCTCCATATTCATTAGAAAGCCCGTGAATTAATCGACGTGCATAGCTTTCTTTCATTTTCCTCACTGATGATTTTAAAATGAACAAAAACCTCTAAAAGTGGACGAATTCCCTTCATTTCCTCTTCCTTTTCCTCTCATCCTTCTCTTCATTCCTCCCCTCTCCCCATCTGCCACGCGGCACATGAAGATTTACTCTCTCTTTGACATGCTATGCTCATTGTTAGATGTTAGCTCAAATAACGAAATCGCTCTCCATGAAGGTGATCCAATTTATAGGGTTAAACTTCGATTAACGGTCCCTGTATTGGTAATCACAAAATATATTCCACTATGATGATCTTTGCAGTGCGTACAGGATGAAATGGTTGAAGCTCTACTTGCAAAATGAAGCATGAAGCAGAAGAATACCTCTTCGCCTGCTTCCGGAACAATAAATAAATATTGTTTCAACAGTTGTTTGTCAATGGTACAGCATTACGACGGGAAAGGGGTAGTGTTTAATGGCGAACTAACAGCTTATTTTGAATTTTATCCACTGCGATCACCAAATTAGGATAGCTCTTTAGGAAGATGAGGAGGAGCTTAAGCTTTTAAATTTGTGAAATTGGTTGTAAAATTCGCGCATTTTTCGATAGTCAGCAGCTACGATAGATCACAGCGGAAACCGCCATTTGATAATCAAACGCTGAGAATGCTGTGATGGCGCCTTTGCTCCAACTCTCAATGAACGCTGAACCCTTTTTTTCTCAAATTTATGTGTCCCATCCTCGTTCGTAATGTTGTTAATGCTTTATGTCCTGAAATTAATGATTTCTTATTCATTAATTGAGTCAATTAGAAAATATATGGAAAGCGAAATTTGACGAAAGGTGGTGTGAAAGAAAACGGGGGGAATGAATCGTATATGGTGAGAGCGATTACCATGGAGTCCGTCCCTCGGACCTCGGGTCGAGGTCCTAGGGACGGGATGGGGTAGGGAAGGGTACGGATTTGCCGCGGGGGAAGGGAGAGGGACGGCGTGGGGAGCAGAGCCAACCATTCCACACCAGTGCCCAAGGATGGAATGAATGGAAGAGGGGAGGGGTGGGGGGGGTTGCCCTCACATTGGAATGGGGTAATGAGGTAGAGGCGAGGGATAATTATGATAAATAGATATGTGATGTGATTAGACACATGCACATAAATAATTAATCAATCTCGGGAGTTATGACTACGTTACACGTAATAGTCATAGCAAGTATAGTACATATAGTGGAATAAACCGATCCGTCAGTAGCTTCCGTTCCAAAATGAGTGTAATTCTCTCGCTTTTGCACACACTCTCTCGCCTTGTATTCGGAATAATTTTCCGACGGATCTGCTTAATCCACTGCTTACATACGTAAGGTGAAAGTGATCGATCTTCTGGTAGAAGATCACTTTTTATGGTGCCTTATTAAGCATAATAACGCTCTTTATTCTTAAGAGTTGCATTAATTATGTTATGCCAGTATTACAAGTTCCACGAAAGTTGACAAAAAGTACGCAAACGATTGCGAACTGTCTATACAAATACGCGCGCTGATCTACCTCTCCGGCTCCAATTTTTTTGCGATTCTATTAATTTCTGCAATGGTAGCACGTAAGGAGTCAATTGGACAGTGTAATCAGCGGGAATAGTTTGTTATTTCAATCAAAAGTATTAAATCGTTCCGTTTTTGAGGACAACTCCCGTGGAACCTGTAATAACACGTGGCATGACGACGGCGACTTTTCAGTAGAGTTCTGCAATCGAGTCCCTCTCATTCATTCTTTACTCTTCGATTCCCTCAACCAGTCCCTCCGCAAATCGAGTCCCAAATCGAGTCCCTCGAGGGACTCGATTGGGACTCGCGACTCGATTGCCGCAATCGAGTCCCTACAGTGTTCAACAAACCGCTTTTTCAATAAGGGGAGAGAGAAATGGAGGGACTCGATTGGGACTCGATTGAATCGAGTCGCAATCGAGATCCTCCATTCGTTCTTCGAAGGGAATCGAGTCCCTGCGGTCGACCACAACGAAAGAATGAGGGACTCGAATGGGGACTCGATTGCAGAACTCTACTTTTTTAGACGGTGTAATGTAGAAAGTGAGGTTTGAACAAATGTTCGAACACCGATTCGCACATTTCCGATGTTGCGAATGATTTATGGGAACATCGAGAGGATGTTCGAACATCGTTAGCATAAATCCGTTGACTGTTCTCCTATCATTCTTTCTTCGCAGTTTGCGAAATGCAGTCGCTTTAACCTGATTATCTCGAGCAAAAGCTTCGCTTAACCTCCAATAAGCAGTTTACGTGCAAAATGAATGTTCCTTTCGATGTTCCCCCACCAATGTTCGAACATTGACGATTCTTGGAACATCGATGTTCGAACACTGGTGAAGGGAGAACATCGAGGAAAAAATGAAAGTTCCAAGAAGAACAATGTTCATTCCTCACTATCTAGTGTTATGGTAGCATGTGTTGCTTGCTGTGAGTTGACCTTATTTTTTCTTGTTAAAATTATTTCCGGCTTGTAGTTCACTCGAGTTTACGGCCATCTCCCACTCTTTCACGGCACTAACGGAACGTTCTATGTTCGCCACCACATGGAAAAAAGCCTTAAAGGGCCCCTCCAGGCAATATCTACCATATGCATTTTTGACATCATTGGATAGCTCTCAATGTCCTGAGTCTCATACTCTCTCCTTTTTGTTGAAACATCGCCGTTGTTGAGAAAAGGCTGTGCAAAGATTTCTCTCGCTGTCTGCGTCTCTTCATTCCTCTCTTGTCTCTCACAATCAATCAACCGCTCTTAATTGGTTGTCTCTTGAAATGAATGAGATGGTTGGAGGGACCCTTTAATAATCAGTGAGGAACCCATATACTTTGAGGTTTGCGCGTGTTTTTCCTTCGGGCTATGAAAGCTAATTTTCAAGAATACAGTGAGGCTATGCAAATCTTCGACATCTGCCACCGTAACTGCTTTTCTCATATATTTCTATAGAGTCAGTGATGTTGGTTTAGAGTTTGTAATCTTTGCCTTCTCTCGCATTGCGTGCATGAAAGATAGCGGCGTCCGAAGAGGAGCGATTGAAATTGGCTTGTGCTGGAGTGGACTTGATTGACGATCTCGTGGAATATTATGAGGAATGGAGGAAAAATCACTTGCCGAAGACCGGACAGATGAACAAATAGCGAATATTATTATTTATTGCCGTGCTTCACTGAATCATCCATTCCTTTGATTATATTATAATTGAAATGTGGTTAGTGTATCGTTATTTATTGTGCCTCCTCTGTTCAAAGGTAATTCGCTGTGAAATGCAAGCAATATAATTTGTTCTTTATCATCCAGCTTCAATTAAACAAAATATAGAATCAACTCGGCCAAGTTCATTGCGCGTTTGACGAAATAGCACAAAACAATAGTAGTATAGTGTGAAAATGTTCTATGTACTACAATCACAATCTTGGAACAGTGACACAGGAACATCCAATTTTATAGTTGGAAAACCGGGATTCTTTTTGTTCTTTTTATCAACGCTATGCTCCATAATATTACGTACGTTATACCACCCATTTTTCTATAAAAAACCTAATCCTGGAAAATGATCCGGTTTGCCAACCCTAGCGACTTTCACGTAACAAGCAAAACAACAACATAACAATGAGCACCGGCGCGAGAGCAAGAATACTACAGCTGTGCAAGCCAAACATTCGTACAAAAAAAAGGTAGTAGTTGCGCAGACGAGCTATATTTTTGCATATCATTCAGAGCCGGCATGCGTCTCGCCGCAAAAAAAACCTGTGAGAAACGTGGCATTGACCAAAGCGGCTCGTCTGCAAAAGCTGCTCTGTGCACAATTTCGGCTGAATTACGAGACGACGTATTTGTTGCCTCCTATGCTCCTGAAAGTCGCGTCCCGCTTAGCGTTCGTGTACACCATGAGTACGGGGAGTCCCTCAAAATGCACAATTACTGTCTCAACCACCTTCAACCAAGAAGCTTTACGCTCCGTATCAAGCTCATTGCATCTATGATGAAATGCCAGCAGTATTTGCGTGTTCCAAAGGAAATTTAGAATCGGGAATCGAGAGCTAATAAGAAAATAAGGAGAAAACGAGAACCAATCAACGGCACCTCGGTTTTTCTGACCGCTCCTATCTATATCAAACTTTCAAACCCAGTCCTTTAGCACTCCTTCCTCTAATTATCTTACTTTGTATTTGGAATATCCACGAGAGCAAGCAGCCTCTAACCAAAAGTTTTAAAATTTGTTGAAAATTCTTTTAAGGTTTCAAAATGTGAGGAAAAACAATTAAAAAAATTGAAGAAAAAACTCGAAAATTGCATGTTTTATTTTTTCGTTCCGGGCTTCCGTCGTTGAGAAGAATGTCGCTTTTGGCTTAATTCGTTTCGCTAAACACCGCAGCATCGTCGTTGGGCGAAATTTCAATAAATCATTTCTCGAATACTATTAATTTTTATTTTTTTTCACTTTGTTTTTATACTAATTACGAAAAGATCTCATATAAGCTTCACTTGAAAATCACTTCCATGTCCCTTTAAAATTTTTAATTTTATAAGATAGTTAAAAAAAGAACTTAGTTAGCCATACCTGTCGTATCTGGTACCCCTCGTAGGCGAAGAGTGTCTTGAAGTCCGTCCAAGGGTAAACCTGAAAGCAAGCTGGCCTGCTTTGCTCAACTAAAATTTCTTCAGAACTACACTTTGTATTGACCTATATGTCCTAGAAAATTTCAATTGTTATTCCAGACCTAGGCATGTTTCTCAAAATATTGCCAGGCCGGTTCTATATTTATTTACTTTATTTATTTATTTATTTATTTATTTACCGAATACACCGTGAGGTGTGCGGATATGTGGGCAACGTTCAAGATCATATTTTGAAAAGGTTTCTTTAATTATCTTATAAAATTACCGCTGTACACAATCGTGAATTATCAAGCATTTGATTCTCTGGTGTGCAGGACACCCATCCTAACGTCGGATCGGACAATCACGCCCATGGATGCCGCACAGCTCACCTCCATGAGATACTCGTCAAACTCGTCGGAGACGAAGAAGCACGCGTCGTTCATCTTGTACTTGTGCTCCGGGTCCCACTCCGCCGGGGAGGCCAGCACCTATGAACAGGGATCAGCCGTGAATCAAGGTCATAGGTGGGCACAGCTTGCTGGTAGAGTACTGCAGTGTCCCTATCGAAGTCGCTCTCTGACTCCTTCTCACGAATATGCTCCAGGGCTCATGTTCAGCTGGTTAGTTTCCTGCACAATATTTTTGCTCGATGCATATGTATTGCATTCATTCTCTCTGTTCCCCTCGCGCGCGGTCGGCTCTCCATTTCGTCTGCCATCTGAGTGCCCCACGTCTATTCAATCGCGGAAAAGAGGATGGATCCTCCCCCCCCTCCCCCTGAAGACTTGGAGCACGGGGGGAGTAGCTCCAAACGAGGATCGAGAGGACTACTCAAGATTCTACGGCAACTCGGACTAAGTGGGGTTTTGAAGAAGATTTGAAGTTTTTAACCTCTCCCATCTATATCAAAGCCTCCTCCCTTGGATCCCCATCCACTTCTAGTCCCGATAAAAGGTGTAAAACTGAAAACTGAAATACGTATTGCTGCAGCAATTTAGCTGCAGACACCCCGCTTATTGTCAGCCCACGTATTCAAATTTTCATTCCGCGCATTCTTCATTGGACTTGCGTTATTCAGCATAAGTGAACAGCCAAAAGTGCAACTAAGGAAGACGGAATGTTTTTTTTCCGTCGGAACGCAAATTCCAATGCGAGGATCGACGAAGCCTATGTCTGGCATGGTCGCTAGAGCTCGCGAATCGATACCAGTTTATCCAATTAGGTTCTTTTTTCCAGGGTTATGTTTCACTCCATACGTATGAGGAGATGCAATTCTGACCATACTGATAGTGAAACGTAACCGGTGAAAATCGGCTATCGGCTATCGATTCGCGGGCTCTAGTCAGGTATGATGATTTGCAGCCAAAAAATGTGGCCCTCTAATGCTCACTAGAGGAGTGCATGCGAGTCCGTTTCGGCCAATATCTTTCATTGCTTTCGGCGACGGGACGCGTTGCGAGTATACATGGTGTACGAAGCGTAGATATTAGAGTTGTGCATGCGAGTTCTTTTGAGATCATTCGTACATAACCGCGACGGGTCCCGTCACCCAAAGAAATGAAAAAAAATATTGTGTAAAAGAACCCGCATGCACACCTCTAGTGGACATCACAAGTCGCGCATGCTCACCTCTCCCAGCAGCGTCCCCACCATCGTCGTCTCGTCGCACTCCGTCAGCACGTCCGTCTGACCCACCTAAGATAAATAATAATAATAATAATAATAATAATAATAATAATAATAATAATAATAATAATAATAATAATAATAATAATAATATATTTATTGCTATCTCACAAGGAAATGCCTGTAGAACGAGAAGTAACAGAAGCAGTGTTGTTAGGTAAGATTTGAAGTAGGATGCGAAAGCTTTCATAGCATTTCGTGAGCGAAAGATTCATGAAAAGCGGGGAAAATAAGGAAAAAGGGACAGTAGGTACACGAGTGTCTTACTCTAGTGTCTTCAAGCCTTACTCATCAGCAAAAATCCCTACAAATGGATGACGAGGTTGCCTCCTTCAAGGCTCATCCCATTTGCATACGCGACCAAAACAAACAAACAAACTCAAGACTGCTACGATGGTTTACCGTATACCTCGGGGTACTGTACCAGCAGTGGCCACTGCAGGGTTCCCGTCTCGCTGAAGGTAACCCTCTGGTGCTCCCTCAGCTGTGGCATGTTCACCTTAAAGCGTAGCTTAACTTAAGTTACCGACGCATATGCGCAATTCGTACTCCACCACACACCATAATTAGCCCGAAACGGAAAAAAAGGTAGCCATTTGCCAAGGATTACGGATATACAACCGCGAGGGGCAGCAACCAACAAATGGCTGTGCAAAAAAAAAACAATTCCTAACCAACGTTTGGCACAACGCATTTCGCTAGTCGATTCCGTGTCCGGACTCTACTTCAAGCTTGGTTCACCTCAATCAGACTCCACTCAAACAGTTCCGGCTTGGGAAAGGGTAGCCTGGGTCGTAGATTGACCTTGCGCTCCTCCAGAGCGGAGAGAAGCGCCTTCTTCGCGGCCAGGTCCTTCGCCTCCTGAACGATGCACAAGCGATCTTCGATCTCAACAATTGATCCTTCATCTCTCACCTCGACCCGGGCCTTTCTCCTGTCCCTCTCCTCCTTCTCCTGCTCCCTCTCAGCCCTCAGGCGCACGTCTGCAATCGCCGCCAACTGTTTCACCGTATCCTCGTCAGTTGCCTGGGCCGCATCGCCTGAACAAACGATTGCTTTAGAATTTGAGCCGCGCGTGTCTTATTCGCGAAAAGCCCTATCAGTCAACCTACAGTAGCCTGCAAAGGTAATTTTCCAGACCAGGCAGTTTGCCTTCAGTGTGTTTAGTGGATTCATTAATCTCCCCACCCCCCCCCCCCAATTTCACGGCAAACTACTTCGCATGCGATGGCATAGCTCTTAAGAATGAGCACAGACAGTTCACAAAGTACGCTACAGTATGCCCCTCAATTCATTATCTACCGTATCCCCACCTCGAGCCTTCAACGACGTATCGATCCACCGCATCGCGTCCCCGCCATACCCGAGCTCCAGCAGGCACTCGGCGCCCTTCGCGACCGCCTGCGAGTCCCGCAGCGATTGTCCGGATTACGGTAGCCGTTTTTTTAGATTATGGTAACCGTTTTTGGAATACCTTTTTGCAATACGGTGAGTTTCTGGGAAACGGCGACAGTTTTTAGATTACGGTAACCATAAATTATTGTTCACATTTAGAGTTCGCCAAATAATATAGTAGATTAATAATAACAGATTAATAAGAGGTATATATATATATATATATATATATATATATATATATATATATATATATATATATATATATATATATATATATATATATATATATATATATATATATATATACTCTGCTACCTTGAGATTCGTCGGATCGAACTTCCTGGCCATGGCACAGTCCTTGATGGCGGACCGCAGGTTGCCTATCCGGGCCTGAGCCGCGGCCCGGTTTTGGTACAGGACCGAGTTGAGGCGGCGGTCCGCGCACAGTACTTTGATGCCTGAACGCGTACATGGACATGGAGGACCCGAGACGGTCGGGCGGTAGCCTCCCCCCCCCCCCCCCTACAATTAGTTTGTAGGAAGGTTAATGAACTTGGTAGGCGCCTTATTATTCCCGATCCCTGATTGGTAGGCTAAACGAAAAATCTCGAGTTATTCACTGGTACACAGGGTCGAGCTCAAAGTAGTGGTCGGCGGCAAAGCTGCCCACGTATGCCCGAAGGTCGGCTGTCCACCCACTCATAATCACACGGATGGTGCTTGGAATGAGCTCGTTTTCCGGCAATTTTTGCCACTTTTTCAATGGGGTTGGTTGGCGTTATCATGATACAGTCGCTAAAGCAAGCAAGCCAACCAGCCCGATCAGACGACCCGCTCGCTGACCGTTCGTGTACGCCTCGCAGGCCCAGCGGTACTTCTTGAGCTTGAAGTGCTTGTTGCCCTCCATCTTGTGGCCCTCGGCGGCTTCCCGCTTCTCCTCATCCGTCTCTCCTACCTCGTACTTCAGCGCCTGCCAACAATTTTTTGCTTTTTGTTGTTCTTAAAATGAAAGTACACTTTTTTTTAAATTTAAATTTGTGGACTACATCAAATATTAGGGTGAACCATAAGTTTCGTTGCAATTTGATATTTTTCATTCACTAAAATATATTAAAGGGAGCAAGCGAGAGATTCGTATGGTATAATGGTATACATTGTTTGCCTCCAACATCCTCTATCAATTCGACATGTTATTGATTCTCTCCCTCAAGAAAGACGCAGACTGTCCACCAATCTAGACTAAAATCAATATTACACATATAGAGGAAGGACGAGGCTATAAGATGGATGGGAGATTATATCGAACCCATGTAATTGTAGAGCAGCCCGGCTTGACTTTCATTTGGGAGAGCGGGCACCTTCTCATAATAGGCAAATTTGTTGCAGCGGCAGAGAGGGAAGGAGAGCTTTTTGCTTCAAAATTGGTAAATACAGAGATATAGTGAAGGTATTTATGGTAACATTCTCATTGAGCACCTACCAAAGCACAACACTGTGAAAAGAGAGCCAAAAGATAAAGGTTTGTCACGTCGAGTGAACCATCCACTTTCATCGCTTCTAAATCTGATCATCTTGGGTAACCCTAATCAGTTCATTGATGAAATTTCCAATGTAGACGTACTTACTTAACTATGGTATTGGCTGGTTGAAAAGTACCCGAGGTTGAGAAAGAAATAGATTTGAATGCGTACTAGAACTCTCTATCACTAAGGCGCAGGGGTAAGATTAAGAGGTATGATCAAGAGGGTCTCCTAGGTTCCATTCCAGTGGAATGAGGAAGTCACTACACTGTGGTAGTTGGTAGTCATACTGCCCCCGAGAGTTCCCGATATCACACATTTAGATTGTTAGCGAATTCAGAGAGAACGAGAATGGAACAGACAGTAACGGGCCTTCCTGGCTGGAGTTGGTCTTTGAATGAAGAATCACTCTTATCGAAACCAGACCATCACAGTTGGATACTTACGTGAGTAAGGGTGTCAGGGACAAAATATTCCCAAAATAAAAAAAATACGGCTTCTATTCGGTTGTTTTTAGAATCAAATAATTCAAAAACATTCAGTATCATATGTAAGCGAGCTCCCGCCATTTACGGAATAGAAATAAAAGAAAAACGACCGCTCAATAGAGAGACTGGGTACAAAAATGAAGAGTGGTCCCCGCCCTACGCACCAACATCATTGGAAAATTGAGTTTTGGTTCCTACGCGAAAATAAAAATATCGTACCAAATGCAACGAAACTTATGGTTCACCCTAATACTGAAGCGTTTTCCCAGACAATCGCTGCATTTAGTCGCTACCGCACATTACATTACCTGATCTCAATACGCTATACTCCTTCTTTTAAAACTTGCGACACCTACCGTATTCCAGTAATATCAACCCTTCTGGTAGACCCTCCCCCTCCCCCTCCTTTCTTCAGGAATTTTTCTCAGTTCGCGATAGCTACCGTATCCCTCCTCGCTCTACAGTACCTGGAGTGCTTCGATGGTCTCCGCATACTTTCCTCCTCCATCTTTCGGCAGTTCCTTCATGAAAGCCGGATGTTGGTCGATGTCGCGGCAGAATTCGTCAAAGTCGAATTCCTTCTTCTCCTTTTTCTCCTGCAACCAGCCTACCGTAATATTTCTTTCTTTTTTTAAATTTCATTTTTCTCAGAGCTCAACATACAAAGGTACCCCCCGAAACATAACAGTAGTTTACCGCTACTGATCATACTGTAGCATGCAGTTCGGCAGCCCATTTATTATATCATTTTTTTTTATCATTACGCGTAGTAGATGAAAGGTAAAAAAATCAGTTCGCGATACTTCCTCCCCCGATCTACCGTACCCTCTTCGAAGCCATTTCCTCCATAAACGCCTCCAGGTCATCGTCCAATTTCTGCGCGAGGGCCGCTCGCTCCTCATCGCTCAGTTTCTTGCCAGAGTGTGACATGGCCGGACAACAGGAAGCCATTAGCCGGCTTTCAAATATTTCGTATCCGGGAATTAGAAATAGCCAAATGCCGGATACTAGGTGAAACGGTAGGAGAGTGGACCGAACCACACCGAGCAGTTGATCTCAATGCCATGACAGAAGCGATCTTTATCAACAACAAAACGCAAGCATTCTATACAGTATAGACATACGAAAAGCAACAAAAAAAACGATTCACTATGACCAGTATTATCACAGTAATGTGTTCCGCAACAAAGAACTTCGTAGTAATAAAACGCTATAAAATTAATGTCTAAGAAGAACTCTCTTCACTTCTTTCGGAAATAGGAATTGGAAATTTCATCAACCGTATGAGCTTCAGCCTACTAGTGGCCGTCGAATCGAGAATCGATTTTTTCATGGTTATACCCTAGTTATGCTGGACCAGATGAAGGATAACCATAAAAAGGTTTTCTTACCCGATTCGACGACGGCTCTACAGCCTCGCACCCTAGCACTCTTCAACATCCCGTTCCTTCACAGCGACAAAGAACCCACACTCGTACACGTACTTGAGCATGCATCTGAAACGCGCATTGTTTAATAGAAAAGCTCTCTAACATTAACACAAAAATTTGCTCTACATCTCAAACTGTTTTTACCGTGGTAGCAACTAATGCTTGACTTTGGAGGAAAATACCTTCATTCTCAAACTTCACCAAAGCCTAACGTCCGCTTATTGTTAGCGAACCGCGACCATGTATTGTCCATCCTCGCATATTCAAATTTCCGTTCCTACGATAATCAGTCGAACTTCCGTTGTTTAACGCGCATACTTGCACCGTTGGCTGCGCATCTTACGATAAACAGCGCAAGTTCTCAATCAAGTAATCGCGGAACGGAAATCTGAATGCGAGGATGAACAATACGCCCTCGTCCCACCTGTCATCTGCCGCATACAACGAAGGCCCCGTCCGCTCCTCCTTCTCCACGCGAAATCCTCGCATCTTCGCTATCCTGAACCTCGCGAACCTCGCGTACCCTAGCTTATTTCGCACCATATTGTACGCGTAGCGAGAAAAAGTAGTCGCAAAGTCAAGCCACAAGGGTAGTACGTACCATCTATCCCAGGTAGATTCGCGTTTCGGGCAGCCTACCTCACAATCTCCTCAAAGGGCAGCTCGATCGAGAGTTCGTCAGGCGTATCCGAGTAGTGGTAGGTCAGTGGGCCGGCGTTGATCCACGCTGCGAGAGATTACGGTATGTACACGGACTATACGTGTCCAAACATGTCTACAGACAGCCTTAAGTATTATCTTTATCTTTATCGAAAACGCGTGTTGCGCATATGCGGGCAACCCTCCCCGCGATATTTTGAGAAACAGGCCTACCAGTGTGCCAAATCAAGCCTACCAATTAAAATTTTGTAGGAAATGTAGGCCTACCAAAGTAAAATTCCGAAGAAATGTGAGCCTACCATCCATACTTCGGGTCGGTGCCCACGTATGGTGTTGCGTGCGGTCGTTGGGGGGACGGGGGGGGGGAATAAGGAGGAGCAATCAAGGGCGATAAGGAGGAGTATCTTACAATAAGATCGTAAAAGATCCCCAATGCATGCTACGAGATTACGGTAACTATTACGACTGGCGAAAACCTTTCGCCGTCAGTGCTTTTTTGCGATTATACCAGGTAGGAATTAGCTTGCTAACGAAACCTTTTTTTCGCTTACAGCATTCACAACATCTGTTGAGTAGGTTTATCAATTGATTAAAAAAAATCAGCATACCTCCGCCCCTGACCAGCAGCCGGTTAATGTGCTCGATATACTCGATTACATTGTGGGCCGTGTCGATAAACCACGAAGTGACCACCGCCGAATAACTGCAGGGGGGAATGCATTTATCTATCTCTTTTTTTTATTTCTTTACGGTGAAAGGCATATAATGAATGGGGTGGAGTACGGTAAGTAAAGAAAGTACTACGTGGTATGGATGGAGAATTCGCTAATCGTAGTAGGGTTGAATCTGGCATTGCCAAGCCGATTTGAAACGTTGGCAAAGTGCCAAGGTACAAAAATAAAATCCCCGACCTTCCCTCCTCGCCCTCGAAAGAGTGCAGAAAGTCGCCGCTCTTCATGGCCATCGGCGGG
>LS904051.1:45423-70562 GCA_900490955.1 Micoletzkya japonica | reverse complement strand
TTTATCGGGATTTCTAAGATAAAAGCCGTTTTAACCGGTTTAAAGTTGTCTAATCATCACCAAACTTGATACACAAGTAGATCTCGTCCTGAGAATTCCAAAAATTCCAACCAGAACTCTGTACGACCTTTCCCAGCCGAGATATGGCCTTGTTTCAAGTGTTTCAAACACGGCCCACAATTTACTAGCTTGACGGTACGTGGGCGGCCTTCCCGACCATATTTTGAGAAACGGGCCTGCCATTGTACAAAATCGTGAATTTTCGAGCCTACCAATTGACAGTTCCTGTCAAAATCGGGCCTACCATAGTAAAATTCCACGAATATTTAGGCCTACCACCCATACTATGGGTCGACGCCCACGTATGATCATTATCAACTGACCGTAAAACATAATCATTAAAAGGGCACGAATCACGTGCTCTACAACCTATGCAGTACGTGGAGCGCCGGTACCTCTCGTAAAACTCAGCAAACTCATGTAGAACTCAGCAAACTCATTTCTGCTTTTTCTGCGCTTCACCGCATCGCTCGTTGGTATGGAAGTAGTAATGATGACAACGGACGGAACATTCTTCTCAGCCTGTATAACATTTCAGGAAGAGGACGATGTTCCCATCGCAGAAAAGACTCGTGACGACACACCGGGAGTGAGTCAGAGTGTGCATCATACGTGTGGGCAAGGGCTCTGTCCCGGCAGCTTACTGCAGTCGTCCTCCCATACACAGAGATTGCGCTGTTTAGCTACTATACTATTTTGCAGTAAGCTAACCGCTATTAGAAAACGTTCTGCAGTAAGCTAAGCCAAACTGACACATTGCTGTGGGGTGCGGGGTTGGTACATGAGAGAAGCTGACGTTAATTGCGCCTGCTTTTTATGCGTACTTTAGGCGTCACTTGAATTGAAAAAAGTAGATCAAAAGTATTAAACATCGTTCAGAGTTTTGCATTGTATATATTCTAGAGAAAGTCTTGAATAACTAAAAAGCTGAGTTAAGATTTTGAGAAAGTGTTGAGTATAATTTCTAATTGTAAGATTGAAAGCTATTGCTGCGCAACTAGATACGTATTTAATATATAGGGGAAATGCCAAAATGTGTCTTGAATTAGTATGTATACATAGAACAAATGGTTTTAGCTCGCGGTGCAGAGTTAGGTAAACTAACAATAAAAGAAGTTTCTGGGGAATATTTTATTACAGTCTGCACTTATTAAATAAATCCCAGCCTGCTGAGGAAATCGGGAGTCTGAGGAATCTTGCTAGGTGTAAAAATAGCGGAAAATTTTCGGTTGGCTAAGTGCGCTTATTGTTAATGCAATACTAAAGGGTAGCAAAACTCTTTCTCTAGGCCAAATAACCCCAGCTTACACCATTTGAGGTAAAATTTACACTGACCGGCAGTGGTAAATTTCAAATTAAATCAGCCATCTAGGGTAAAATAGTTTGAATTTATCCCATGAACCATAAGCTGCAATTTTGCCCAATGTTTATGGCTTCAAAATGTGCCGTAATTGTTCAACTTTTGGCTATAAACAAAAGGAAGGGACCAGAAACTGAAAGCAGTGTGGTAAAAGGTAGTTTCTTCTAAAGGAATGGATTTTAGAGCGCTCTAAAATGCATTTTTGATGTATTGCTATTATTGGTGGAATTGAACGTTAAGAGAGCTGCACAGTTCTTTCCGCTAACCAACTTAAAACTTTAGCCGGAGCCCGCTTTTAGGCTAAGCTGACGTTATGCCAAGAGAGTTTTTTTACTGCATTTAGCGGAGTGCAATGCAACGATTTCTCAACGCTCCTTTTCCTCCAATAATAAGCAACGGCTATGAGTAAGGAATGAAAGCAGCATGACAATGTTTGAAAGGAAATTAATTTACATGGTGATACTAGGCTAACGATAGCCCGGCTGGTAATACTAATATTATCACGCACTATGCATACCCAACATTTCAGCCGTCCTCCTTCCCTTCTGACAGAACGTTCCCTTCGCGTAACGTATGTTATGTTGTGCGACCTTTTCGGGGGGGGGGGGATTTGTTTTTTTTACTTTTCATGGAAGTTTTCTGCGGCCTCTAAGTAAGGACCGTTGTTGAAGGGTTCATGTGTAATTTGTTGTAGTTGTTTTTTTTCAAGCTTCAGTGATCAGAAATATATGTATTATTGGAGGAAAACGAACGTTGAGAAATCTTTGCAGCGCACCCCGTTAACCACCGTAAAGCTTTAGCCGGAGCCGGCTATTAGCCTAAGTGGCAATTTGCCAAGAGAGTTTCACTGTATTTAGCGGAGCGCGCTGCAAAGATTTCTCAACGCTCCTTTTCCTCTAATAATAAAACATGTGCATATCTGGTTTTATCGCAAGTTAAAAAAAAACTTCCGGCCACAGTACCCACGACGGTCGTGACATATGATTGACCTGGATATAAATAAAATACTCATTTCAGCCAACATCTGCGTTCCAGACTGATGACAATGTAAGCTTTTCAACGTTGAATATATGCCCGTTTTTTTCTCAATTTATTTATATTTTAATGAGTGTCTCATATTTTAATGTATTTTTTAGTCGGACCCCTTCTCTTCATTTCGACTTGCCCGCAGGGCTGAAGAAGAAGCGAAGAGAAAGAGGCAAATGAAGATTAAGCAGAAAGTCGAGGTATCCATTAGTTTCGTATTGGAGCTTTTGTAGAATTTACCCTTTGCCTTTTAATAACTAGCCCGAACCATAGTGCAGGCTCAATTCTGACGTCATCCTGACGAATTCGAATTCCATTAGTTTAGTTACAGTACCGTTTGAGTATTGATTTTTTGGCCATCTGGGTTCGATTATTGTACTTGCTTCTTAAGGTTTATGTTAGCGGTAAATGTACGAAAAAAATATTAAAATTTGCATTTTTAGGAGTACAAAGATGCGCACTGTGTGCGAAAGACAATGATCGGAGATTCGAGCGACTCGGAAGATATCGGTTGGTTGCAAATGTGGGCAGGGTTTTAACAATCAATCAATCAATCAGGGTTTGCCGTAGGTAATGGCGGCACTCATACATAGAGAACGAACTTGTTTTTTTTTCCTGCAGCATACTTGAAAAAAATTGATGTAAACCGCGGTAACTGCAACCGTGCCATACGTGGGCAGCTTTGCCCGTCAATTATTTTAGACCGGGACCTACCAATGTATAAACGGAGTTTACTGTTAGCCTACCAATTAGGTATCATTTATAATGTGGGGCCTACCAAGTTCTGGCAAAATGAGTGGCCT
This sequence comes from Micoletzkya japonica, assembly GCA_900490955.1. Lineage (NCBI taxonomy): Eukaryota > Metazoa > Nematoda > Chromadorea > Rhabditida > Diplogasteridae > Micoletzkya > Micoletzkya japonica. The sequence goes on along the minus strand of LS904051.1, from coordinate 67,313 downwards.
TCCACCCGACTGTCGGGTCCGTGCCCATGTATGAACCGTGCCCATTCTCCATTTATGGTGGATGGGCACGGTCTATGGTCGGCCGCTTTAGATCATACACTTACGTGAGCCGGCTTGCTTCAAAGTACAAAAAAGTTTACTTATTCAGCATACCAATTGCAATTTTCTTGGCAAATATAATATTTATTAATATAATATTTCGAATAATTGCAAATATAATATTTCGAAAATAATTGAATTGGTGAGATTATGCTGGCGATGAATCGTATTTTCTTTAGTGTGCTATTCAGATGAGGATCTCATTGTGCAGTATGCGAGTCCGACCATTGCCATGTTCAACCAGAAACAGGCCGAGAAGCGGGAGAGGTACGGTAGGACGAGATAGGACGGAGGAGATGGTTGGGGGGGGGTGCTACAAGGAATAGTATGGTTGAGGAAAATGTTCCGTCAGTCTCGTTCGTTCCTATTTCGGATGAGAGAGCGAAGCAGTTTAAAGATAATTACGACTATCTATTAATAAGACAAAGTGTGAACTGTAAATCGGAAAAGCGCATTGAGCAGTAGATCGAGTATTAGCATTTAGTCGTCGTATTGATGAGAATTTATCATGCAATTATACAGAAGTTGTTCTTGCAGAGAGAATGCGGTACTGAAGAGCAGGAGACGGGGTCGGGATCACACCCCTGACGAGAAGAAGCACAAGAAGAAGAAACGGAGAAGGTGGGCATTTCTTTTGCTAAAGCAGTTAATTCGGCTACTCGTTGGCTTACATATAGTATATATTTTATTCGCTCCTGTAGGCTCTCGTTTTCGGATATTTATCGATTGTGGGCCTATCTATTTAAGTTGCAATGACTCTCGTGGCGGTCTAGATGGTATTCATTAAAAAAAAACTTTACTTCTACTACTTTCATAATATGCGAAAATTGGTCGATCTTCAGGCTTAAGTTCTCTTTCTTGCGCTTTTTCGCGGCTATGTTTCGCTTTTCGATCTTCGCGGGCTTCGGTATTTATGGAAGCGTGAAGATAACTGCGAAAAAGCGTCAGAAAGAGATGCCTGTTTCAGGCACAGCTCCTCCTCCTCCTCCTCTTCGAGTTCCAGCAGTAGTTCCGATTCGTCTGTACTGGTGGATTACTTGCTTTTACTAAGAGAATCAATTATTTGAATTTTATATTTTATTTTCAAATAATCAAGTTCTATATCACAGAGTTCTTTTGCAGCCACATTTCATGCTGCCAGCGCTCTCATGGACTGAGAGCTTATCTTATTTTACGTAGTTAAAATATTTACCCCTGGAAAACGGTAAAAAGCAAATAAGGCCTGTAAGGAAAATATGTTCCATATTCCATATTAGGTAACATGTGTTCTAGGCCATATCATCGGATGACAAGGAAAAGGCAAAGAAAGACAAGAAGAAAAAGAAGCAGAAGGAGAAGAAGAAGAAGCATAGGAAGGATAAGAGGGACAAGTACGAGTATACGTCCAACAGGGAGAACAGAAAGGAGGTTGTCAAGGTAAGGGGGGTGTTGATTCTTATAATTAGCTATTTGTTGGCTATATGTTAAGTAAACTTGTTAAGAATCTTAAGATAGGCTTCTAACAAATATAATCTTCTGGTTATGAATATAAGATTTTTGATAAAATGACCATATTTCCACTTGATCATTGTCATTGTGAGCAAGGCTTCAATTTGCCCCGATTTAGAAGTAGAGGATGCGAATCGTGTACTGTTGTTGGTTATGTTTCGACCATCCGAACATAATAAGACTGATGTTCGCTATGAATTGATCGTGAACCGTAACAGTCAAAAATACCCCATTCGTATTTATTTATTTATTGTATTTCTACGCCGGAGCTTAGGCGGTCAAGCAATAATAATAATATCCTCTATTTAGAAGGTCAACTGGTCGTTCCTGCCGACGGGCGTCAACGAGAGGAGCCACGTTGACTCGTGGATGATGTACGCGAGAGACCGCGACGGAGAGATACTCCAGCTGGGATTCGACCGGGTGCCGACGAGGTACGAGGATGGCCATAGATCGAATATAGTAACAACGTCGGTTGAAGTTCGACGAAGTGCCTTGATCTTATCATGGAAAAGGAATAAAAGTGCCTTGATTCACACTAATAAGCTCAAAGTCCAGCACATTTTGACATTAAACCATGGATTTCTCGGCTAAAGTGCCTCGATTCTTAAAAATTTTCGCCGCGGTTGAAAGGGCCTTGGTTACGTCGAAGCCGACCTACTATTTGATGCATACGAGGATAGTGCAGGCCACATAGGTGCAAAATGGTTGCAGGTGCCGTGGTTGAGTAGCTTACTCCACACTTTTTCATGTATTGGCTAAAGTTGTGACTCACGTTTTTTTTTTCTGCCGTTCATGCATGGGAGGTCCACTACAGTAATCTACCTGCAACCCCTGCCCACATGTTATTCGTGAAAACGTTCCGCCAATAGTCTTTCTCATTCCTACTTTGCCTGCGCTCTCTTCATGCCGCTTCGCTCTCTCGTCGGAAGTGGGAATGACGACGGCTCTGACGGAACGGTTTTTCCTCAACCATAAGTACGCTTGGCTTGTAACATTCCATTCGGCGGGGGGGGGGGGGCTTCCTGATGACTACGTTTCACCGCTCAGGTGATAATGAACGAATCAGATGACTTGGTATTCAGTGGTAGATACGGAGTACGTGTATTTTTTTAGGGAGCAAGTCGACGTGGGAAACGACTTCAGGATGGTCATGGGAGGCAATCTGACGATCAATAAGGTAGGAATTTCTGGTTTGATTATTGACTTTGTCGAGCAACACTCGTCAAATTACTAGTGTTGTTTTTTTCCTTTGAGGCTGGGCAATTTATGGGAATTGTAAGCGAGTTTCAGGTCTTTTATCCGGCCGAAGCTTCGAAGAAGCCCCTCCGATTCTTCTCCAAGACTGTCCGATTCTCCGGCCATCCTGAGCGGCGGTAATTCCTTTGCAATCTCTGATCTTTGATGTCTGCTGGCCACGCAATGCATGACGTCTACCTTCCACGCAATGATATTCGAGTGCACGTAGTTGATCTTTGATCTCCAGATAACCTCCCCCATCCCAGATTCCTCGACCTTTCGACCGTCCCGATGAAGGACTTTGTCGAGCTGTCCAACGTCCGCAAAGACGATATGATTGATGTATTGATTTTTTTTTTAAATTTTGATTAAAGATCAATTTCTATGATAAGATAATCATGTCGTAAGACAAGAATAGAATTTTAATTTAAAATTATACAATAATAATATTAATAAAAATGAAAATAATAATAATAATAATAATATATTATGGCCGTGTTCAGCGGAGCGTCATGCGCTCCGCCCGCATGGAGCAGGAGGCGGAGGAGGAGGCGAAGGCGGACGACCAGTTCGCGGCCATCGCCAACCTCCGGATGGGCGAGGGCGGAGAGGAGCGGGCGAGGCAACGGGCACAGGCTGATATGGTGAGCAGCAGGTGGTTTGAAAACCAACACCTTCTAATCGCATTATGAGACTGAGAGAGTAATGAGGAGAATGAAAGAATGACGAGAGAAAGAGAGAGAGAGTCAGGTGATAAATACGTGCTAATCGCGCTTGGTTTTCAAACCCTAGTAAGCAGAGTAGCATAGTCTAGTATAGATTAAGTATAGTATAATATATTAGGTTGATGCATAAGCCTTGCAATACTTTTTGAAAGGTAATTATCTCAATTTCTTCCGTTCGAAACTAAAACCTATTTATACCAACCCCACAACAAATGTTCCTAGTATGCAGAACATATATAGGATTGCATGTTTTCTGTCTACTAGAAATTTACTGAGCTTTTTGATTCAAGCCCGGTTATAGGGTACATAGGATAGTTTTATCAGTGTCATGGGTCATGCCAAGGGATGGTGTGGTATGGTCATGCTTCGTTCGTCAAATTGAGCCATCTCAGTCCGAATACTTTCTTCACTTCATCCGGCCATCTGAGTCGAGGGCGGCCAGTTGCACGGTTCCTCACATAGTTATACGGGATCCATGAAGCAACTTTCTTTGCCCACCTCTCATCACTCATCAATCTCAGTTTTTTTTGGCAAAAGTGAACTTTCGTCTGATTGCTTCCTTCACCCAGTCAGTTACTCCTGTCTCACTCCTTACCCTCTCATTGGACCATCTGTCCCACATCGTTAGATTCAGCATCTTCCTCTCCATTTTCCTTTGCGTGACAGCAAGCCTTTCTCGATCAGAGGGCTGCATTGTCCACGTCTCGGAACCATAAAGAACTGTAGACATAATGCATGCATTGAACGCTCTTCTCTGCATAGCTTTAGAGACGAGTCTATGTCTCAGACGAGGTGCTAGCTTATTCCATGCCAACCATGCACAATTAATTCTAGCGTCAATTTCTGATCTACAGTTCAGAGGAAAGCTGATCTGACCACCCAAGTATCGTGTTGAATCGGAAAAATTGAACTGTTTCCCTCCAACTTGAATGGGTTGTCTAGTCGTTGTGCACGATGAGAGCAATACGGTCTTACCGTCATGGACCTCTAGTCCAACCGATGCACACGCTTCCATCAAATTACTCAACATGCTGCTTAGTTCTTTCCAAGACTTTGCGAAAAGTAGGATGTCGTCAGCATATTCAAGAGATGTAAGTTGCATATATTCAAGAAATGTAAGTTTGCGACCTTCTCCTTCCCAGTCAATCGTGCTCATTACATGTCGAAGTAGCGCATTGAACAGCTTCGGGGACAAAGTGTCTCCTTGCCTGACTCCTCTGCGTATTAAGACCTCAACTTCACCTTCGTTTACAGTGACCTTAGTTGTGGCTTTCTCTTACAATCTGGCAATGCATCGGACAATTCCTGGCTCTATTCCCTGTCCAATCAGAGCCGTACAAACTGCACTCCATTCCACACTGTCGAAGGCTTTTTTTGATGTCGACTAGGGCGGAAAATAGGGTACATAATATATTTTATCATACTTCCTCATATGTTGCCCGAAATTTATCTCCTTAGCACCCAATCATCCTTAGGACATATACCATTGGTTTTTAGGTTTGAGCGATTTCGTGCTGATGCCTCAAAAATTTTAAAAATAATGCTTAAAAAATCGGTTTCCTCCCTTTAGATCCTTATTTTGGAGCCTTCATAAACGGAATTCGACATCCAATCTTTTCATTATTCCCGACGTGGACCATACTATCTAATACCACATCAACAGCTTTCGAAGATTTCATCTTTTTCAAAAATATTATATATATATATATATATATATATATATATATATATATATATATATATATATATATATATTTAAATCCGAGTTTGTCCCAGCTTTATAAGAAGATCTGATATTGCACACGAGACGAGACCAATTTGCGATTGATTTGCCCATTGAGCTTTCGAGATGGACGCAAAGTTATGGCTTTTCCGTTTAATCTCAGAAATATAGATGTAAGGCATGGTCAGGTCCGACTACGGTACCTGAGTATGCTAATTAACGTAAGTTTATAGTAAGGAGAGCAGTGGGGGTCTGAAAATAGGGAAATCTCTTTCTGACGCTTTGTCACGATTACGCTTCACTTTTCGACCTCTGTAGGCATAGGCTCTGGTATTTACGGAAGCGTGAAACATGTCCGAGAAAAAGCGTCAGAAAGAGGAACCCTATCTGAAAACCAAGCGCGATTAGCATATTTATCGCCCAGTTCTCTTCATTCTTGCATGGTTCTCACCACTCTCTCGGTCCCGTAGTGCAATTAAAAGGTTTGGTTTTCAAACCCTAAGTAGTAGGGATGGGACAAGGGTAGGCGGAATAGCATTGGCTGGGCGAACAACTAGCGTCACGAAGAAGCTAATACGGTTCAGTGCGCCCCTTTCGTGGGCTAGCTTTCACAGCTTTCTCAGGTATTAGGATCATACATGTTCGTGCGTGCCAGCAAATATTTGAGACTGCGCACATTTACGTAATGCGTAAATTGCATTTTTATTATCCCACCAATGAGGGTTATGGAAAAAAAATGTGTGGCCGCCTACCAAGGCTTATGCATGATTAGGGATCGCAACTAGAGCATACGATTCGCGTTGTCGAAGTGATTATGTTTCAGGTTATATGTAAAATGGCAGACCCATCGCTTATATTGATTTAGGTGAAAGTTATTCATCAAAAAGACGCGAATCGTGTGCTCTAATAGCAACCTGGATCATGATTCCTTGCAAATATCGCCCCCGCTTGTTCAGCTGATGCTCGTGACCCTCGAGCACCAGCAGGTCAACGCGCAACTCAAGGACAGCCAGAAGGACGTCGGTCTGTGGATGAGGTTCATCGCACTCGAGGTAATCTATCGCGACTAGGATGATACTGCAATTTGACGGCATTCGTATTTCCGCAATACACGCGGCATGTCCTTGCCACCGTATCGTTTTAGTTCGCGAGATTTGCTTGTTTACAGCTAGCAGCAAACATAGAACGCGAAGGAAGTAGGATTACGGTAGCGGTTGAGCGGTGTACGCCGCCAATACGCGTTTTAGTAGTATCGATTTTTCGGATATTATTGAGTATTTGCTTTTCAGAAGCAAAGAGCCGAGCTGGAATACGGCGCGGGCATGACTAAGCAAATGCGCGCGCAGCTCAACGACCGGCTGGTAATAATATTTTTCGAGTTTTTGGAATTTTGAATTCGACTTTTGGCGCGAAACGCTCGAGACCTTGCAGCTCGAGATCCTGAAGAAGGCGCTGACGGCGAATCCGGCGGAGCATGCGCTGTGGATGGAGCATTTGAGGGTGCGGGGCGAGGAGCTGGAGAAGGAAGAGATGGCGGCCGAGTGGAAGAAGGCATAGTTTTATTGCATTTATCGACGCATTTGCGTAATAGGGTGAATCGGGGCACTACTCAATAGCTAGCCCGAAACGAAAAAAAATAGCCATCTAATAATGCCGTATACGCATTCATATGTTTTATTTTAGAATTATTTAATATATTCTATTTACTAATGCTCTTTTACAATTAGGAATCAGGTCATAACTTCGGGACACGGCCCCTCCAAACTAACAATAAGCTGGGCCTTTCCGTATTTTTAGCTTGCAAGCTTTTTGAAATGTTGTTGTGGTGCCTATTTGTTCATGATTGCATGAAAAAGGAGGAAAATGCCAAGAGGGATTGAGTAATGCTATTATACAGTACAATGTATTCAATGCAGATCATTCACCGCCTGCCCAACTCGTTGCCTCTGTGGAGGGCGATGCTCGGGATGCATCTGAATGACGCGCGCCTGTTCACCCATGATGCCTGGGTATGCAGTTTGATCTTTGCGCTTTGTAGTTTGATCTCTGGTACACGTAGTTTGATCTTTGACCTTCAGATGAGCATGACAGCGGAGGCGCAGGAGACGATCCGCGGTCTGGTCAAGGGCACGATGCGGAGTCACAAGCCGATGGTATGCCTTTGGGACTAGACGGAAGTTGATCTTTGATCTCAGATCCTTAGAATATCCGGGCTATTTCTACAGTAGGTCGCTCTAACTATTAGGGAATGCGTAACGCACGTTCTTTGTCTTATATTTTGCATAGATTATTGTATTTTTTTGCTGAATTAACATTTTAATATTATTCAAGTTTTCCTTTAAGGAAGGAAGCGAGCGCTTCCTGGTGGAGATTGAGGCGATGCGGGTGCGCCTGCAGCTGGAAATGGGCCACACCGAACTGGCCATTACGCGGATCCAGGTCCGGCTTTTAGGGTTTGCTGTCGCCGGCTTTCTACTTTACGGCTGCCTACATTTAATCCACTTCAGACGCTCCTCGAGCACAACGTGCTCAACCCGGAGCTTCGGGTTGACCGCAAGCCGTTGGTGACCTTTGACCAGTTGTGGACGAAGGGCGAGCGGATCGTGGGGGAGCCGAATGCCATTGGTGAGTAGCGGCGCAGTTTGGTAATCAATCACATTTGAATATCATGAGGGTAGGCATCAAGTTTTCCCCCCCCTTTTTTGTTGTTGTTTTGCCGCAAGCTGAATTCATTTAGTTAAAAATTAATCGGCCGCATCCGGGGGGGGGGGGGGGGGTGAATATATAATAGTTGTCGGGCGAGGCAGTTAGTCGGTGTTGAGGCTGGTTCCGGCTGGAGCAGGGCGACCAGGCGCCCACGGATGCTCCCACGTGGGAAGATGAAATGGAAGCGGACGAGCAGCGATACGATACCGAACTGCGCAGGTACGGGATGATGCGGGAGAATGCGTATCCATCAGTCCTGTTTACTTACGGCCAGAGAGCGAAGCGCTATGAAGAGAGTGCAGACAAAGTAGAGATGAGGTTGCTGACGGAACGCTTTCGTCCATAAAAGAAGGAAAACGGCAAAAGTACGCTAATCGTATGCTGTAGTCGAGATTAGTTAGTGTCAATTATTATGGTACAGGCCACCAGCATCGAATGGTTGCTTTTTACCTCTCGCAAGAGAACGCTTTTTTCTACTATATGAGCAATAGAGGGGAAAGAAAAGGCTGCTTTGCTAACAGACTGGGAGAGGAGGCGCTTGCCGGGACGGAGGACGAGCTGACGACGTGGGCGCGCCTCGAACGCACCGCCGGCCTGCTCCACTGGCGTCCCATCAGGGAGGACGGCTCGCCCGAGGTCTGATCTTTGATCTTTGTAGTTTGACCTTTGTTGGCCCGAGGTCTGATCTTTGATCTTTGTAGTTTGACCTTTGTTGGCCCGAGGTCTGATCCTTGAACCTTGTAGTTTGTTTGACCTTTGATCCCCTTATCTTTCGCTATTTTGATCGTTGTGGTTTGATTCTTTCCACGTCGTAGTTTGATGTTTGAGCTTAGTCGTTTGATCTTTGATCTTTCTAGTCTGATCGTTCCAGGACGTGGAGCTGGAGCGGGTGGTCGGGCTGGACGATATCGCGCGGGAGACGTACGACCGCTCGCTGAGACTCGAGCTCTTGAAGAGGCTGGCCGAGACGATCGGAGCGAGAATTGAGGCGGTAGCGTTTTTTTTTTTACTTAGATTTCCTTCTTTTTTTCTTTTTTTTTCTTTTTTTTAAGTTTAATTTATTTGTCTATTTTTGGACAATCTTTGAAGTAGAACACGACTAATGTGTAAGATTTTGGTAGACTTTCTTTAGTCTTTGACATGCGCGGCACTTACAAGAGCACAATTGCCTTAGAGAGCGTCATGACAAGTGTTAAATGGGAAGGTGATTCACCGGGTATCGATTTGAGGAGAGGAAAAGGGAAAAAAGGAAACGAGAAAATCTATCTTCGCCAGCTGTTCTCTTGGCGCTTCGTCAGTATTGGATTGGCTCGATTTCTTGCAGTATCATTATTATGGTCGTAGCGCATTTTTCGGTGTAAGAGAAAAGTGTTCATTTTGAGGATCCGGAAACGCCGCCGCTGACGGACCTTCTCTTCTCCTTTGGCCTTCTGAATCCATCCGTGCACCACATCCCAGCCGGTATGCCTTAACGAACTTACCGGAATGAGTATGTTAATGAGTGCTTCCCGGCAAGCTCTAATAACGCGATGGTACGTGGGCAGCTTTACTGGTATTACGTGGCGCCTACCAATTTAAGTTTCCGACCAAATGAGATGCCTACCACCCGACTGCCGGGTCCGTGCCCATGTACGAATCCGATTAGATGGCTTGGTTGTCAAGTCCTATCACACACTCACAAAGTGTCTGTTCGGACGTCATGATAGGTGCCTCCTGCCTGCACTGGTGTAAAAGCATAGTGCAAAACGCTTGTAAGGGGGTGGCAGCGCGTTGATTTTCTCGTATTATGCAAGGAAGGCTGGGAAAAAAAATGTTAGGACAACGGCAGCCCGTGTCAGGTCTGTTGCATGTCGAATGACTAAATAAATAAATATCAGGTCTGCCCGCCTTCGTCGACCGCCTCCTGACCCTTCTGGCCTTCGACGACGATTCACGCGGCTGGCGGATGGCCGTCAAGCTGACGGCCGCCAGGGCGCGGACGTGCGGTTTTTTTTTTAAATTTAAATTTAATATTTAAATTATTTTTTTTTCTATTTAAACTCTTTTTAACAAAAACCAAACTATTCTATAGAGTTTTTTTTGTCAAACTAAGATATTAGAAATAGGGCCATCATTAATACTATGCTCTGTAATAATCAAAATATTAAAATGCCAGCCCGAGCATGCGTACGACCAACGCTTCTTGTTTCAGCTGGGCGGGCTTTGTCCGGTTGAAGGCGGACGCGACGTTCAGGGAGCTTCTGAGCATGCTGGACGACAAGGCGAGAGTGCGTAATGGGGGAAAGCGTAATCGCATACCGTATCGCGTGTACCGTATCGTGTACCGTATCGTGCGTAATACGCGTACCCACGACTGTTTATCAGAGCAGAGGAGCTGTAAGACACTTAGCAATGCGTGGCAAGCGGCACACTTCAGTTCGCGATAAGCTACGAGTCATTCCAAAGATTTAACAAACAAAAACGAGTCATTCCAGAGGTATTTGTGGCGTGACGCGTATGAACGGTCGTGGTACTGGAAAGGGGGGGGGAGGGGAGGGGAGTGAAATTCAACAAAATCGATGTACAATGACGACCATTCATGAAATGCTAAAGATTTCCGCCTGTGACAGAGTACGTCTCGTCGCTTTGCAGTCGCTCAATGAAGAACTTCTGACCGGCAGGATCGGCATTCGCGGGGATCGAGTGAACCTCATGGATTTGCTGCTTACGAGCGTCATCGTCAAGGAGGTTACTTTTTTTTTAGTGCTTGCTCGGTTTGCCCGAGCTTTGCGCATTGACAGCAAAGTTTAGTCTAATTTAATATAATTTGTCTATGCAATTTATCTCTCTATAAGAGTTTGTGCGATATCTATGTATGGGAGGACTACTGCCGTAAGTTACCGGCAGACCCCCTGCCCACGTATGGCAGAAAGGGATAGGTGAAGCAGTAAATCATTGCTTTCAGGTGATCGATATGGCCGAGATGCACGCTCTCGACTTGTCGCCGAAGAAGGTACCGCTGAATAATAATAATAATAATAATAATAATAATAATAATAATAATAATAATAATAATAATAATAATAATAATAGTAATAATAACAATAATAATTTACCCGATCGTCACATAAGCAAATAGCCCAGGTTGGGAAAAAGGAAAAGTGAAAACAATGATCGTCTAGAGGATCATTCTATTTTTTTTTCACTTTTCTACGCGAAATCGGCTTTCGCATGGCAAAAATAAATAACTGGCGCAATGGATCGCTGATATAGGAGCCTGTGAGCAGTGGAATAGACCCGTCGAATCGGGAGTCTTTTTTTTCCGTGGTTATGCTTTCATGTATTGCATAACGCCATAAATGTCTTGCATATACTGAACTAGATGAAAGATTACCATCGTAAAAAAGGACCTGATTCGACGGCTCTGTAATGGCAAAAGGTTTCAGCAAGAGCAGTTCTCGTTTACTCTCGTAATGAAGCTCAATGCTGCACTGTCGCTGATATCGCAAAGTGTGTATTTTTATTGAATTTTTTCTTCTTTTTTAGTTTAAACCGTATACTATATCTGTCTGTTATAGCTTCCGTAGTTGCAATCATGGTGAAGCCAAAAGTGGCAGAGTACTGGGCAAAATAGTCACGTCAATGACTTTGAAAGGGCCTACGGTTTGAGCAGTAAAATCCAAAAAAACGCACTGGTTGTTCTATGTTGTGGTCGAGGAAAATGTTCCGTCAGTCGTGCTCATTCCTACTTCCGACGAGAGAGCGGAGCGGTATGAAGAGAGTGCGAACAAAGTAGGAATTAGCGGTTGCTGACGGAACGTTTTCGTCAATAATATTACTCTAGAAAGACCCCTTGACGAACTGGACCCTCCCAAGCAGCACCTCGTACTGGCCGTCGCAGCGCTCATCTCAAAGGTTCGTTTTCGGCCTGAGCTGCCCTTATTTTTTTCCGTCCAATCTGCTATTTTTAGCATGCCATATGCTTGGGCAGACCTTTACGGCCGTACGCCTTTAGCCTACATTTATATACCCATTAATGCAGCAGTAAAATGTCTCTCCTATTCCTATTTCTCAAAGTATGATCGAAAATGGTCAATCACAGTGCACGTGTTCAGACCGACATCCGCCTGGACTCTCGAGCCGAGATGCTCATGATGCTCGTGATACGAGGCATGCTTATAGGCGGGGAGGCACTCGCGCCCGCCGACAAGATACGGGTTAGTTTCCCGTTAGTCGTCGTCATTCCTTCTGCTGACGAGAGACCGAAAAGCGGTATGAAGAGAGCGCAGACAACGCAGGAATGAGCGGTTACTGACGGACCACATTTTCAGCTATCCTTTGGCGGATGATAATAAGCCAGATATTGCCGGTCCTCGTATTCAACTTTTCGTTCCGCGCATTCTTTCATCGGACTGGCGCTGCTTATTGTTAGTTAGCATAAGTGCACATAGCCAACGGCAGACGGAATCATTATTATTGTCGGAGCGCAACTTTGCATGCGAGGATCGACAATAGTAGGGTTGGCAAACGAAGCCTTTTAATAAGCATCATGAGGCCGAGATAGTGATCAGGAACATGGAAGAATGAAGAGAGTCAGACGATAAATACGCAAATCGAGCTCGGTTTTCAAAGCCTAGTGATTTTCCCTTGTTATGTAAGGGAGCCAGCAAAAAAATGTTTGGACAACAGTATGTGTGTGTATGTACTATTGCAGGCTAGGAAGACGCTGGAGGAGATGGAGGGGCGATTTGCAGCGAAGAGGGCCGCCTGGCCGGAGGGTGCCGAGGAGATGCAAGTGGAGGTGAGGCGAGCTTAGAACAATAATAATAATAATAATAATAATAATAATAATAATAATATTTATTCGTGATAGGGTCACGGGGTGGGCAGGGGAGAGTGCTATTGTGTGGGAAATGGTTCTTCTCCTCAGCTACTCCATACATGGGGGCACTGACCCGAAGTATGGGTGGTAGGCCCAAATTTCTTCGGAATTTTACTTTGGTAGGCCTATATTTTCCATAAAATTTCAATTGGTAGGCCTGATTTCGTACACTGGTAGGCCCGTTTTTAAAAATATTGCGGGAAGGTTGCCCACGTATGAGCTACTCCTCCGGATCGAATTTTCCTTTTTTTTCTCCTGATTTTGTAAATTCTGCAATCTAGCCACCATGCGTACGTTTCGCATAGCATGGCAAACGTACGATACGCCGTGTAATGCGAGAATCACGCCCATTTCATACGCGGGCAGGTAACCTCCCAAAATTTTAAAGATGGGGGTACCATCCCAAAAAGCAGGGCTATCAGTCATGTAAAACCGGAGCTACCACCCGTACTTCCGGGCCGTGCCCACGTATGGACCATTTGCACATTCAGTAGTTCATTTCCAGTTGACCGAGGTCTTCGGAACGGAACTGCTCCTTGTCAACGTGATTCGCATGTACGTCGAAGTGGGCATCTCGCGATCGGTGAGTACGGTAGCTCTGGGCGGTTGCCTATTGCTTGTATTTTTTTTAAATGTTTATTATGAGATCTTTTGGATTCTTATAACGAAAACCGCACACGTGATAGATGTTTGCATGATAGGAAAACGCAACAACTCGAGCATTATTATTATATTATTATTTATTTAGTCCGCCCTGGACCGCCTGGACCCCGCCCATAAGGGAGCCCTGCAACGGGTAGCCGCGGTAAGTCATTTTGATCTTTAGAGATTTATAGTTTTTTCAATCTTTAGATTAGCGTGAATGCGTTAGATTGGTGTCATTTAGTGTCTCTCAACTCCATGATGCTTGAAATGGGTAATATTAAGATTTCTTCTGTTCGGCTAATCTTGATAGTATATTACAGTACATCGCGAGGGGCGCTCTGACTCACCGTGCCCTCGGGCGGTTCTACGAACACTACACTTACCTGCTGCGGCGATTCCAGGTACCTCCTTAACTTTGGCAAATCGACTCATTTTGATAATGTTTCGTGGTTATGCTTCACCATAGATTGGGCATCAGGCCTCTTCTAATTCTTCAATAAATCGTAAAACCACTCAAAATAATGCGTTTTACCACCGCTATCAGTAATTCGTCGAATTCATCCGAAATGTTTTTATCCAAGCATCAGCTGTGTTTCGTTTGAGCGATATGGATTTAAAATTTACCTTCTGGGTTTTGTTCGTTTCTGGAAAAAAAAAACGCAGTTTCTATTATACATTACAGAAGGAATACGGCTTTCGTGATCAGCTGGTCGAGGCCGTGAAGGCAGGCCTGCAGATGAACATGTTCGTTTCCCGATTATTTTACTTTATTTATTTATTTATTTATTTATTTATTTATTTATTATGATTCTTTTTTCAATAATAAATAATATATTGTTTGCAGCATGAATCCGAAGCTGTGGCGGGAGCACCTGCTGCAGGACCAGCGGGGACCCAACGAGGTCCTGCTCCTGATGCGACTGAAGAATCGCGCCGAATGCCAGGGTAATAAGAGAATTGTAATATTTGCTTACTTCACAACTCTATATATGATGAGTGCATGCAGCGTAGCCGGAAACATATTTTATGCTTAAAACGTTGAAAATCCCTAATCTCCTAGTCCATGGAGCTATTGTATTTTTCGGGGCAGCTGTTTCGTACGAAAGAAGTCCTACCTTAGCGTAGAACTAGCTCCAACCGCAAGCGCGAAGATGTAGCGAAATGAGATATGCGTATTTATGCTCGAGTTGTGCAATCGAGTCCTTTTGATGCCTACGTTTCGCACGCCATTCATGACCGGCAGCGCGTCTCTGGTCGCCAAAAGCGTGTGAAACGTATGGATGGACCAAGCAGACTCGATTGCCGATCGCTCATTTACGCCCTCTGCAGGCCACCTAATGGACTCGATCGTGCGGATAGCCGCGCACAAGCGGCAGTTCGACCGCGTCGTCGTCGCCGCCGAGTCGCACGTCACGCGGACGGTCGCGTTGCGGTACGCGCGCGTCTGGATGGACGAGGCCAAGCGGTACGATTACTGTAGTTTGTCAATTCCCAGAGTAGTTGAAATTAGCAAAATTGCATATATTACAGCTCATCTTTGCTCATTTAAGATTCAACCTACTGGAGGTAGGAAACGTGTGTTAGATTGTATTTTGTGAATGCCGGTTGAGTTGAGAGCATATGGGTCGTAATTGATAAGACTGTAGGTTACAGTAACCCGGGTGATAGCGAACTCAGCAATGATTGCTGAGTTCGCTACATACGTGGGCAGGGTCTGTCGGTAGCTTACTGCAGTAGTTCTCTCATACATAGATATAGCACAATTTCGTTAAGGTATTATTTTGCGGTGAGCTAACCAATACATGAAAGATTTTGGCAGTAAGTCACCCAACCACGGTTCCTGCAACTGTGCCCACCTATGGTTCGCTATCACCCGGGTTACTGTAACTTACAGTCTGTAACCCGTATCTTGCAGGCAGAAGGACCCGCTGATGTGGAGGTACGCGTTGCGGCTGGCCACCGACTACAAGTACGACAAGATAGCGGAGGAGGTGGGTTGGACAGCATGATGCTGGTATATTTATGAGTTCCTAATGTTTGCAACGAAAATCGGTAAGACGAAAGTGTGGAGGCTGTGCTACTTGAACACATATTGTTTTATAAGGATAGCCTTAATATGCCTATATACCTGTCCATTATATTTCAGATCTTCACGGCGGCGAACGCGCAGTGTTGCTGGTCGAGGGACCTGCAGTTGGACTACGTCGAGGCGTGGCCGAGAATCAACGGAGAGCAGCATCTGATGCATCTGGCGGAGAAGGTATGATAGATAGACTCTTGTGCAACCTCGCAAGGAAGTACGGTATAAAACGGAAGCGGGACGGTGAGCAGTGTAGGGACTGTGTAGCGAATAGGTCTGCCATAATTTTGATCAATTGCTTTGTAGCTACACTGCAGAGCACGAGTGTTTGCTCGTTTTGAGCTCATGATTGGGTAGGGCTTTCATTCCTTATAAATACATCGAAATGCATTGCAGGGAGTCCGCATGCACACCTCACTGGAGATGGTCGCAACGTTGAGGGAGGGTGCCGCGGCTCGGGCTCAGCCGGAGCCGGAACCGGAGCCGGAGCCGGATAATGAACCCTCTACACATCCACCCGAGAAGGCACCCCAAGAGGAGCCCATGGACCAGAGTTAAACGGCGCGGCCTAAATACGCTGGCGTTTGACGAATTCAATTGACGAGATTGACGATTTTCTGTAATTTTCTTATTGTTATTTGTTTTTCGTAGCTGGTAGAGCTAGTTTGTTGTGGTGCAATGCGCAAGATGCGCTTAATTAAGCCTATCGGTACGTTATGTCATTTCGTATTCAATCCGTAAGCTCATCGGTATGTAATATTCATTTCACCTTCGCGGGTATCGCTAAATCTCTACAGATTTTCTGTAACCTGTTTTTTTTGCCATACGGATAAATACGGATAAAGATACTCGTCGCTTACTGTTGGATGAGATTTTTCTAGTGCGGTTTGTCTACCGTCTGATATCTGGTTGATTGATTGCGCATTTTTCTTGTGCTAATGAAGTACAATCTTCAGTTTCGTCGTGCTTCTCGGCATTTTCGTTTAGGAGGAAGAAGGAGGCGATAGTCATGGCTAGCGGGTTCGATGCGGGCCTTAATCTAGGCGGCACGGCCCAGACAAATGGCGATAGCCAGGGATTCAGCCTGCGATCCTTCAGGTTAGCCCAAGGGTTCGCTTTTTGGGTCGATTTTCCGGTTACGTTTCACGCTCATATGAATACCTGGACATAGCTGCAGCGCATGAACAATGAAACGTATTTCGGAAAAAGGCTCAAAAAGAGTAAACCATAGATCAAACAAATACTACGTCGGATCCGACACAACCAAGGCACTTTTTTGCTGTGAAAGTTTATACAGGATCAAGTCACTTTGGCGGCCAACGTTAGCGCTTTCTGCTCAATTATACTGCATTCTGGACCTTTTCATATGAACCAAGGCGCTTTTATCCCGTTCTCCAGTAAAGAATCAATGCACGTAAGAATTCGACGACGTTACTTTTTGATCTAGTTGATCTATGAAGAGAACCCTCTAGTTAGCCTCGCTCCTTCTCCGTTGCTGAGCGCTTTAGACTAGAACGTGCAGGCGAGAGTCAGTTTAACGTAAATAGCGTAAATTCTCCTAATAAGCATACGTACTATTTCTATACATGCAAAGTAAAAAAACGCCATCAAAAGACTCCACCGCAAATATATCTTACTGTTCTCTCATAGAGGCAATCCGCAAGCTTTGACGTGAAAAAAAAGTATGAGGGGACAACGTGACCAGCTCCTCGTCATACTGTAGTCAGTTTGCGATTCGACTCCTCGTCGATTGCAGTAAGCCGCACGTGGTCATCGCCCACGTGCTCTTCCGCGGCTCCGCGCTCGTCGTCTACATTCTCGCCAACGCCTTCTCCTCCTCGTTCATCGTCCAGTTTCTGCTCCTGGTCAGTCTGGCTAAAATTCTCGACGCCGCCTTTCCCAAGTTCTACGCTTCTGTACGCGCAAAAGACATGCCAGCAGAGAACACGAGCATTTTTATCCGGGAAAAAGAGAGTCAAAATTCTCCTCGTAGTTGGTGTATTTTAGAATTCATCTCGATTATTGCGGCTGTAGAATAGTCACGGATTGCAGTTGACGCTCCACTCGGTGGACTTTTGGGTCGTGAAGAACGTGACGGGACGGTTGCTGGTGGGTCTGCGATGGTGGAATTTCGTGGACGAAGAGGGACAGAACCACTGGAAGTACGAGAGTGCCAAGGTATGAGGGCATCGATCGAAGAGCGGCGACGTTCAATTTCAATGCTCCTTGATTTTGTACGGCGAAGCGGACAAAAGCTCTTCTATTCACGCTAACGCTACAGTAATTGCAGGTTCTTCTAAGCTCATTGATGGGCAGGGTTTGCAGGTAGATTACTGTAGTGCCTTCCCATACACAACGACCGAGAAATCTAGGTGTCAAGATATTCTTGTCCAACAGTCTACCAAAGACGTGCAAAAGTTTTGCAGTAGGCTGCCCCGAATACGGTTCTTGCGACCATGCCGGTCTACGCTAACAATAAGCTCTGTTCGTTGCAGGACCCGAGCCGCTTCGCCGCCCTCGACCGTCGCGTCTTCTGGGCGGCCCTCGTCGTCGCGCCGGCTTTCTGGGGCCTGCTGGCCGTCGTCGCCTTTATGACTTTCAAGTGGGAGTGGATGGTCAGCTTTCTTCCCGCCCTTTTTTTTTCAGCCTCTGATTGAGGTCATGACATACTACAGTTTGTTACCATCACTTGTTGTTAAGTAGTGTTGGCAAAACGGGATAGCATGCGTTGTCATTTCCGTTGCTTTTCTCGCTGCTTCTCACCCTTCACCACCGCTCGATCGCGTGCAGAAATGCAAATCTCTACCGATACCGTAGACTTGACAATGCTTCTCACCTTAAGTCGTCTTTGCGATGGCTGATTTTGGCGAACTGAATACGTTTTGCCAAAGAGAATCACAGTGTAAGACGCTTGTAAGGATGGCCGCGTCTGGTTTTGCCTAGTTGTGGAAGGGAGCCGGCAGAAATGCTGGGACGGAACTGTTTAGTCTATGTATGCTCCATGAGAATTGCTCTATGCGTATGCGCCTGCTCAGGTCGTGACGCTGATCGGCCTGGCGATGACCTCGGCCAATCTGTACGGGTACCTGCGCTGTCGGTGGGCGGACACCGCGCAGTTCACCAACTACATGTCCAAGTGGGCCTTCCTGTCGGTGAGTGAGTGAGTGCGTATGCGACGAGATTGCGAATGGTGTACGAAGAGGAAAATACGTGGGCCTGCGGTATGGGTAATTTTTTTTGTAAAATACGGTTTGCGGGCGGGAGGGGTCTTACCCCGAAAAATATAATCAAATACAGTATTTTTCCCTTGGCCGTGTTCTAACATTCTCGGCTTTAGCTTGCGATCTCGCATTCGAACGGCCTTGGAGCTACTGGGCTTTGGCATTGGGGAGATGCGTTCGTTTGTAGATTCTCCGCAGCCAGCGGCCGGCATCGGAGCAGCAGCAGCCCATGCAGCAGACTGTGTAGAGGGAGAGCGCGCGGCCTAGGTCAGCCGGCTTTGACCCCTTACCAACCTAGAGCACTCCATTCTGGTCCTTTTGATCGCTATGCTTCATTTGCCACATGGCAGCAAGCCAGAGGTTCATTATACATTGTTCGTGAAACGTAGCCATCAATATGACCCGAAAGGAATGCTCTATTCCGAACCCCCCCCCTACCCGGTGTCACAGTCCTATGGCACTGCTTTATTACCCTGTTTCTGTAATACGTCCTCATTTGTATTGTCTTTTAATGGATTGATTCTGACGTTTTAGTATAAGCCAAGCTTCTCCATGGCTGTACAGTCATCGTGATGATAATTTACCCTTCCCCTGTATGCCTATTTATTTATTCGAGACATATACTTGACGAATTCCTATACCCTATCCCGACAAATAGGACAACTGTGATAGCCGTTTCAGTTGTATGTGAGAGTACTCCATATGCTATTATTTCTAGATGTGCAAGTATAGTGAAGGTATTCAGCAGAGATGTCGTAACCGCATTTATAGTGGAACAATCCGATCCGTCAGTTTCTTCCGTTCCAAAATGAGTTTAATTCTCTCACTTTTGTACACGCTCTCGCCTTATATTCGGAATGATTTTCCGACGGATCTTTTTAATCCACTATATTAGATACTTGTTTTCATCTTTCAGCATAACGCACCTCGGTTGTATGATGCATAGATAGGAATACTGAAATGTGCGGTTTCGACATCTCGTATTCAAGTCTTTGGGCAAGAATACTGTACGTAAGTTAATATAAGTATACGATTTCTATCGATACGCTAACCCTAGACGTGGTGATCATTGTGGTTGGTAACTGTCCCTTCTCTATTTTTTCTCTTTGTCTCACCCTTTATCGAAACTACTACCGGGATAAAAACTTAGTATTTTATATGCCTTTCTATGTCGAGTTGCACCATGCACTCTGCTATACAAATTGTCACAAAAATGAAGAGAAAAGTTGTGAAGGAAGGTCCGTTGAATCTCTAGAAAGTCTTAACTTTAATTTGTTATTCTTAGTTCTAAAAGAAATTATGAATCATTTATTTCTCACTGAGTTGATGAGGTACAATTCGTGTAAGAAATTTTTATCCCTTCTATTTTTATATTTTCTATGTCTCATTTTTGTATTTTCTATGTCCTTTTGATTTACTGCTGAAATAGCGAGATATTTTTTACAGATTTATTTAGAGACCGCAGCGGGGTTAGATAGAATGAAGCGTAATGATTCAAAATCACTTCTATCCTATAGATTTCGATGGGCGCAAAACGAAAATGAAGAAGAAAAAAATAAAAAAAATAAAAATAACAGAGTTCTGCTCTTACCAAAAGTAGCATGCTGTGACCAACCTACCGTAATCCGCCTAAAGAGGTCAACTATGTCAAACATCTAACTCAGTGTAGAAAATGATCTGTATTTCCGGTCCCAGGTTCAATATTGATGTTGATTACTGTCTTAATGGAATAAAATTCACAATTATTGAGATACAGAACCAAAGAAGGAGTTTCTGTCCTAAAGTGGCCCGACCAGGAGGGTGAGGAGAAAAGCTACGGTTAACCGTTGCTAACTCGCGACGGCCAAATAAAATTTTCGTCAAAACGTGCATAGGGCTTCTATACGATCCCTACTACTTACCTATAACCAGTATTAGTCATGACGAAGTCTGCAAATAGAAGGGCACTCTTCCAAAGTGGTCCGAATTGAAGGGTCACGCACAAAACGACAGTTATCGGTCGATAACTCGCGACGGTCAAATAAAATTTTCGTCAAAACGTGCATAGGGCTTCTATACGATCCCTACTACTTACCTATAACCAGTATTAGTCATGACGAAGTCTACAAATAGTTGAAAATTCCTTCTAAAAAGAAAAAAAGAACAGCTCTATTTCCTATAAAAAATGTTCAGGTAGCTTAATTCCTATTATTATTTGATGTACATGCTCTTAGAGTATACAAAACAATAAAGTAAACCTAGAAATGCACTAAACCGCAATGGAAACGTAAATCTGAACAGTTTAGAAAATTAATGGTGCGAGGCGTGCGTAGAGGATGAGGTTTGTCAAAATTCCCCGTATACTGTATTTGGGTCACACCATAAGTTGCCCGGTGCGGTCTCTAGATTTATTTATCTTTCTTCACAGTTAGCCTTATTCAGTGCTCTGTATGCATCTACAAGACTTGTATACACGGATCGAGAAGACTGGGAAATTATGGAAGTGAGCGCAGAACAGTATCTTATCCGTGTCCTTTTCTCTTGTATATGAAAAGCTTTTTTATAAAAAAAAGACGCAGATTATCTGGTTCTGGTTTATCACCTTTATCAGGACTACCATTGGATGGGAGTCGTTTGACATATTACAATTTCCACCACACTGAGCGAAATTACCCCAGCTTTACGCCTTATGGGGTAAATTTTTTGGGGTGAGGAGGGAATGTTTCCATATGGAAACATTCCCTCCTCACCCCTATCCCCAAACCTGGAAAGGACCCTTCCAATCCCTCCTCCTATAGGCCTATCTCTATCCTATCCCCAGCCTCGAAGACCCTTGAAAGGTTGATCAAGAACAAGCTCCTTCCCTACCTCACTCGCTTTGACATTCTCCCTATCCACCAGCACGGTTTCCGACCGCAATTCTCCGTTGTCACAAATTTGCTTGAATGTGAGAATGACTGGTCCCGTTCCCTTTCCCTTCATGAGTCCATTGATGTAGTCTATCTTGACTTCACTCGTGCCTTCGATACCGTAAACATTTCTCAACTTCTCTCCACGCTTGCCCATTACGGTATCGCGGGTGCTCTCTTATCCTGGCTGCATTCCTTCCTTACTGATCGCACCT
>LS904051.1:0-32181 GCA_900490955.1 Micoletzkya japonica | reverse complement strand
GTAGTGATTTCGAAAAATGAGCGATTTCCGGCATGTTTCTTTGTTTACTGGTGTAATTGGGCACGAGAAAAAATAATAAAACAATGAAAAGTGCTGAAATTGCCATATACGGCCGCAATTTGACTTGTACGGGGTTGTACGGTACAATCCCGTACAGTCCGGTATGCGTGCCCAAATAAATGTACCGTACGATAGGTGAACAAGGGATCCGCTAACTAGAGTAGGCTTACAAAGCTCTGTTTCATACCTGTGCCTTCGCGTCCTCCTTCAGCGCGACCGTGAGCTGTTCCTGCCGGCCGTAGTGGTAGGCCGCGTCGCCGCACGCGCACGCGTCGCGCGCTTGCAGCGGCGGCCGCGACGTTGTCAGGTTCTGCAGGGAGTCTCCATTCGGGAACCGTCGAATTGGGTCCTTTTTATGGCTATCTTTCAGCTGCTTCAGTATAATCAGGTTATTGCTGCATTTATGTAATATATGAAACATAACCGGCGAAAAGTCTCCATTCGGGAACCGTAATCTCTTATAAGGCATGCATGCTGTACTAAGAATGCAGAAATACGGTAGGAAAGTAGTTAAAGGAGTCTCCGTTCGGGAACCGTAATCTGTTCAAATTCGTGGCGGCATCCTGACGGATTCGGTTAGCTTATTTTCTAACATTTTCACGATAATGTTGGATAATCTATCTATCTATCTAACATTATCGTGCAAAGTAACCATGAAAACGGTCTCACGCGTCCCAGTATCTATGTATCCTGCGCATATGGCCACCATAAGCGCGACTAGACCTCCCGAATCGCGTCCATTTAATCGAATTAGACCATTTTCCATGGTTAGGTTTCAGCAATCAGTTATAACAAGAGACGATTTCTACACGTCATTCTTGAAACAATTTCGGTGGTCGGACTCGATTCAGTAGGTCTAAGCGCGACTCACAATGATGAACCGGATGCGGTTGTCGCAGAGGAACCGCTCGCTCGCCGCGTCCTCCTCCGATCCGCAGTGCAGAAAGGCGAGAATCTGTTGGCTCGCTGAAACGACCGGCTCGTCTTCTCACTATTATATTTCCCGCTTGACTGAAATGTTCTTGATGTATTTCCGAGAAGGCTCCCCTATTGCATTAGTTCCATCAATATCACCACGAACTGCACTTCGGGAATAAATTCCCCAGCCCGCTAGGGAATAATTCCCGAAAAAGCCGAAATTTCCGCAGCCGGCTGGTGAATTATTCCCAAAGTGCACATCCTGGGGAAATGCTCCCCACAAATTTCTCTGAGTGTACTGCAAGATCTTATTGCCCGTCTACTGATACGCATGTGCACGCTAATCCTGAAGCATTCTGGAA
Organism: Micoletzkya japonica; assembly: GCA_900490955.1. Classification (NCBI taxonomy): domain Eukaryota; kingdom Metazoa; phylum Nematoda; class Chromadorea; order Rhabditida; family Diplogasteridae; genus Micoletzkya; species Micoletzkya japonica. The sequence continues at coordinate 30,841 of LS904051.1, read as the reverse complement.
AGCCGCCAATTGGATCATGCTATTAAGGGGATGCATGTGTGCGCGTCTTAATGCTCATCTCCTGCACCTCGTGCACTCGTTCGGCTCAACGTCACGAGAGCGTCAGGTATGATTCGCAAAATTGTAGCTGCTAACATTGCGCGAATCGTTTTCTCGCATTCTCCGCGGAACAGCAGAGAGTACGAGCCGACTCGGCGCATTTTGTTGCTTTTATGTTTTGTGGAGAACTAGAAGGGTTTGCTAATGTGTAACACGTGTTAGCACACGCGGTTTGGTTTCTCTTTCCCCCTTTGTTTTGTCCGAGGCCAACATATAGTGAAATAAAAATATCCGTCAGTTTATCATTCCGATTATCCGACGATAGAGTGTGTAAAAGTGAGAGAATTAGACTCATTTTGGAATCAAAGAAGCTGACGGACCGGTTTATTCTACTATACAACCTGCAACATGCACGGCGGTGTAAGGAGTAAAGTGAAAGGAAGAGTCCCACACTTGGCGGCTGTATGTCGCCCATTCATGTGAAAACTTTTTCGGAATGCCAATTTGAATGCGGGGGTCGATAATATCGCACAAGCGCACCACAGATACATATCTACGTGGGAACCGGCCTGTATGCGTGGTAGGCCCAAATATAGCTGAAATTTTACTTTGGTAGGCTCGATTTTGCTAAGAAATTCAATTGGTAGGCTTGATAATTCAAGAGCATGTACAATTATAGGCCCAGTTTTTTTTCAAAATATGATTGGGAGCGTTGCCCACATTGTCAAAATTCCGTCGTTTCACATAGGTGTATTGCAAGATTTGTAGTAGGTGTCTATTGGGGATGAATAAAGAAGTTGAATGTACCTAGAGCCGTCGAATCGAGTCTTTTTCGTAGTTATGTTTCATGTATTGCATAAAACCATCAATGTCTTGCTTATACTGAACTAGAGGAAAGATAACCATAGAAAAGGAGCTGATTCGACGTCGCTAGTTGAATGGCAAAATATCGCAAAGAAGCGCTCACCAGAGGCGGGCCGTGAGGGAGTGGAGGCTCGGGACGACGAGGACCGCGCCTCCGCCGTCATCTCTGCGATGCGCTTCGATGAACCGGGCGCTGCAATTCCTCGGTCTCGTCTCGTTTAATTCTCTGCCTCGAGGTACCTCTTTCGGACGCTAATCTAGACGATCATTCACAAGTGAATGAATGCTACTTTTATGCTCGTCGCAGCGTGAGCCGCAGCCTTTCTCCATTTGAAGTAAGGCATATACGCAGAATGCGATCAATCGTCTGCGATTCCAATAGAGTTGAGTGGCTATTTGGGTCAATATGTTGCATTACTTTGGTGAATGGCTACGACAGCTACGTGAAACATAATCATTGTCCTGACCACGAGTCGTCTGCACATTTCCACGTTCCAACCAACTCACGCAAGTCATCGGATTTCCAGACACCCGCCTGCTGGTAGTGATGTTGTACGATGCATCGCGAGGCTGGCCGGACGTTGATGACCTTATCAGGCGGGGAATTAGGGCACAGTACTACGGCTGTACTATCGAGGAAGTTCCGACAAAACACTACGAGAAGGTTCGGCTAATTAGTACGCTTCTTCAGTACTTCAGTGCGCAGAGCACACACACACACACACACACAGATTATTTTTCGTGTGCACAGTTCTGTGCTTATTGTTATGTTATCGATTTTTTGTCCTCTCAATTAGGAAGCGCGTGCGTTTTACTGATTTCCATGCGCCATTCGTAGTGGATTTAGGGGAAACAATGGGGGGTCTACTCTTTGCCAATGATAAATCTCAAATGTGTCTTACCTAAGAAAGCCTTACCTAAAAATTTCGGAAAATACCGAGAAATTAATGAAATGAGTAATTGCGAAGATATCTTTGTTCCACGCTTGTTCTCGTAGATACAGCGGCTAAGCTGTAACTGTAACTACTGTTCTTTCCTACTCATCCCTGTGCCTAGCCCCGATGAAAACGATAAACGAGTGAATGACTGAATGAGCATACCCTTGTGGTGCTGGCCGAGGCACTGCGCCGTGGAGGCTGCTTGTAGGATGTGGCCTGACAATGAGATGGTTTTGGCAGCTGCCTAGTTAGTTTGGTAAACCGATTCCGTCACACGATAGATCATTACGTTGCAAAACATAAAGCACAGAAAACCTGGTTTGTCGGCCAGGTTTTCTGTGGTGGGTGTGTGGGTATTGTGTAAATCTATGAAAGTAGGGAGCCGTGTTGTTACGACTATTGCATAGCCATAACGCGCTTCGCTACTATGTTGACTACATTCTCGGTCAAACCCGTAATCGTTCTCTGAGCTCTTCCCCTCCTCTTCCCTCATTTGCCCATCCCTCTTCCCTTCCCCTTCCCTCATTTGCCTACGCCCTTCCCCGGGAGGGGTAATATAAGGCGGCCGATCGCGAGACCATTCCTCACTTGCCCAGCCATCCCCCGAACCCGCTCCGTCCGCTCGAACCGAACCTCGTATCTGACTAGTAGGGACCCTATCGAGTATTCCTTCGTTACCGTATCCGACCCATACCGTAACCGATCCCCCTTCTCTCCCCAATTCCCCCTCGTACCGTTTCGTATATTAAAGTTATATTGTACTCGGTCCAATCCAATCCCACACACCATCGAAGCCGGACTTAGCCAAGGTAGCTAACGTCGGTACACGTGTTTTTGAACAGAAATTCTCCTGCGACCCAACCCTGATGCGACTTTCTCGTGAAAGAACTTGTATTCGAACGCAGCAAGGCTTCTCTGTCTCATACGACGCATTTTCCTACGCAAAATAGTGCGGAGCGTGCGACTCTCCTGACCAGAGTACGCTCATTCTTTGTCGCATTCTGAAGGCACGAGAGTCCTGTTCATTGTTACGCTTCACGGTGTTAATGAAATTAGCACCGACGTTAATAGGGTCAAGACGAAGTACAGCAGCTGGGAGGAAGCGTATACACTTCTTCAAATTTTACCGATCTAGTAGGTGTGAACAGAGCGGAAGTTGCACACCCGTCCACAGATTCACGCTAAACCACTGGTTTCGATCTATCCCACAAAAGGCAAAAGGCAAAAGACGCCCCTCCCCCATGCTGCGGCCAGTCTTTCTTACGCCTCCATAAAGTAAAGCTCCTATTCTTTGCGCAACAACTGAGCACACTGGGGTTCTGACTCCAGTGAACCCTTTCAGGTTGACTTGCTAATGCCATGGATGATCCGCATCCATGAGTCATGGGGAACAATACGCTTTCTGAAGTGACATACCAAGTGTACGCAAACATTTTGTCGGGCATACCCGTTGCGTAAAATCACGGGCAACCACAGCTTGCGGATCCTTATGCAGATTACGGTAAGAACAAATGCTATGGTCCAGTAAGTTAGCGCAAAACGACCATAGTAGAGCGCGTCACTGCGTAAGTTGAGCCAGTTTTTAGTTTTTACCAATTCCGCATTCACTCGACTTCCGACCACTACCTTCCATGCGTAGAAAAATAATTTTAAAAAAAAACTAAATAAAAAACTAAATAAGAAAACAAAATTCGAGAAACAAGCCGCTCACCTCAGCCGCCATCTCCGCGTTGTCGCCGTCGGGTCGCTTCGGCGTGCTCGTCCTCTCCTCCAGGGCGGAGCCCGTCCACGCGCGAACCATCGAACGACGGCGGTTTATCCTGCCCAGGTAGAGAGATTAGCCTTAGGCGATAAGAGGGAGGCGGAGCCGCATGAGGACAGCGCTCTGCTGTGAGCGTTTCGTCCGTGTGGGAACCCCCCCCCCCCCCCCCCGGACAATGACAGACGTTTGACATGTACATTCGAGGTAGCGTGATTTTGGGCTCGTTTGCAGTCAGTCTCTCTTATTTTTTTGAGGAGGGAAAAAAGCTGCGGCCTGATGCTTGCGAAAGCGCCCAACAATAGGATCGGAGCTTGGTATGTGAAGAGTGAGGAGAATATTACCCATTCCACCAGAGTTCTCGGGTAGTTCCGATATGATTGAAAACTGTTGAGTACAACGGTTTTATGACGCATTTTTTTTATTTGGATAGTGCTGCCTTTTCGACTCTCACATGTGCAAATAGCATGAAATCATAACGCATTTGGAGCCAGAAAGGTATAACAGATCAGCACACGCATTGGCGTAAAACAGTTTGCGTCGCTTGCGTACTTTCGGACGACTTCCTTAAAGGAAGAAAACAGCTACTAGTAAAAAAGTATTAAAATGGGATGAAAATTCTTCGAAGGTTTCGAAATATAAGGAAAAACATAGCGACGATAAGAAAACAAAAACAAAAAAAACATGCAAAGAAACTCGCGCGCGGTTCGCTCCCTCATTCGTCTCTCAACCCAAAGTCATCCAACGATGCAATTTCAACCAAGGATCAGAAAGAAGAATCCTCCCCTCTGAAGACTTGGCGTACGAGGTGAGTACGCGCCAATCGAGGATCAAGAGGCAACTCAAGATTCATCGTCACCTCGGACTGAGTGAGTTTTTGAAGAAGATTTGAAGTCTCTGACCGCTCCTATCTATATCAAAGCCCCCTCCTTTGGACCCAAATCCACTGATAGTCCAGATAAAGGTGTAAAACTGACAAAAACAAGGAAAAAAACTTTAAAATCGCATGCTTTATTTTTTTTCGTACCGGGCTCCCGTTGTTGAGAAGAATGTCGCTTTTGGCTTAATTCCTTTCGCTAAACACAGTAGCGTCGTGGTTGGGCGAAATTTTTATTTGAGTAACTCATTCAATTTTTTCTTTTTAATTTTCTTTTTATTTGATACGAAATCTATCATATGAAAGTCAGTTGAAAATCGCTTCCATATCCCTTTAAAACTGATATGATAACATGCAGTTGTAAGATCATAAAGAAACCCCGATGCTACGGTCTGGTGCACTCAACCAAAATTATGCGAGCAATCTGAAGACATTTCAGTGTCATTCAAGCGCAGATTACTGTAGCTTTGCATGCTATCACTTTTTGCTGCTGCAATTGGTCTCTATTGAATGCTCATCTGACTTTCCGAATAATCCTTTGATAGCTGCTTTTGAATGGCACGGAAAATGCTTGAGGGTGGCGGGGGAGGAAAGCGCTGAATGAGCGGTTACTGTAGCACGAGTTGTTATGGTATCTTTCAGAGAGCTTGTTTTCGCATGGCATTTCTAAGGCAACAATATTATTGACGAAAAAGTTCCGTCAGTAAACTCATTCCTACTTTGTCTGCACTCTCTTCATACCGCTTCGCTCTCTCGTCGGAAATAGGAATGAGACGACTGACGGAACATCTACTATATTAACCGAACAGTGTGTTGTATATGACCAAATAATTCTGATTGTAAGCCCCATCAAAGTTGATAACTCATGAACTGACAGTTTGCGAGTGGGCATTCAGAAGAAGCAAAGGTTGTCGCAAAGTGATACCGATGAACGAAACGAGATCAATGTCTTGCTAACAAACCGGCTAACGTGACTTTCGATAATAGGGACTTGCTACCTCACAAACAACTATGATCTCAAGGGATGGTTTTTCATAATTCCATATCTTTTTTAAATGAACATTAGTTATGATTACTGGACCTTTGGTTGCACGCCAATTAGCGATATATTTATGAAATGAAACGAAATGTAAAGAGCTTATTCGCTTCAATTCATCCGCCATGTTCTGCAAAATTAATCTCATGATTAGTTGTTAGCTGTAGTTGTGGTACTCATTCATCTCATATTATCACCTTGGAAAGATAATCTATATAAATATATAACATAATTAACTTTTCTTTCCAAATTATGAAAATACGTGGGCGAGTGCCAAATTATAGCGGATAATCCGTGATTTTAGCCTTCGTCTGGAAGTAATTTAGAAAAATCTAATATATGGTCTTACACAGCATTCCTGGTGTTCTATTAAGAGACAAAAAGAGTTATTTTTTTAAAATAAAATCTTAAGCTCCCAATAACTTTTCCTAATATATAGTAGTCACATTCGGTGATGATTCATTCAGCCGTTCTTTAGTGAATTTAAAAATTATGGTCAATGTGCTAGTTGACACTGCTTATTTTAATACTTATTTGCTGCTTGTTTCCAGAAAATAAGTATTTTTCAGAAAAAAAGAAAAAAACAGAAAAAACATAAATCTGCTTACTTAAAAGTAGCACGTTTACCTGGATGTTGCGTCCATTACTTAATATGGTTCGCGAAATGAGTGAAGTGAAGTACTTCACGAGTCTCCTCTAGGAAGGTAAGATGTGCCTGAAGTGCCTGAAGGAAGAGTGTTATCTCTAGTTCGCGAGTACTCCGATGAAAATTGAAAAAGGCTTGCGGAAAAGCTGCCAATTTCCGAGCGGAGATGAATACTTTCCGTCCTGCGTCATGGCAAATCATAATGCGGTACAAGTATGGCCGCATGTCGACTACGCAAAAAATGCACCATACTACTCACAATTAGATGTGGGTCATGAACATAGCGAAATGTAAATGTAACATTGTGCTCGTAGCGCGTGAAAGATAGCAGCATGTTTACGTCGACTATTGACATGCGAAGTTGCACAATGGAGGTGCCTAGCGCGTACATTTATTGTCCGTAGGACAAGTGAAAGCTATTGCAAAGGGGCCGGAAGGTACTGTTACCGTTGAATTGAGCCTATAGGTTGAACAAAGCCTAGGGGCACCGGAAATGCAGATTAGGCGAAGAGAAAAAAAAGAGGGGGTTGAGAGAAGCGGGCTCCGCCTATTCCCGCTATCTTCCCCTTATCTACTCATGCCTCTTCTTCTTCTTCCATCCCATCCCTTATCTTCCTCTCTACTCTTGAAAGCATCCGTTGCCGTGGTGATGGTTCATCACTGGAAAGAGATATAGAAGGAGGGGCGAGGAGAGGTAAATGGAAGAGGAGCAGGTAGATGCGAGGGTGGAGGATGTGAAGAGATTACTAGCTGGAAGGGATTTTCAATTAGACTCGCTTTTCATATAATAATATTTATGCGATTTCCCAGAGAAATGCGAGAACAAAGAGAAAAGAGAATAAAAAGGAGCAGTGAAGAAAAGAAAGACTAGATGGAACAAACAATAAGCACGATAATTACGTAGATGATAAACGGTCAGCGTTAAAGGCTCTGGCTGAGCGCATGAAAAAGCTGTTTGTTCTATAGTTCTGGCTCTTACATGAATATGCAAGCATGAAAGCAGGCCCTCTGCACCTAGTAGCCGAATATTGTAGTGATGACTTGTATTATTAGAGAGCCGTGTTTTCCCGTAAACTAGATTGAGCAGCATTTTGGAATCAATCATTTTTCTTCTGCACTCTAAACTTTCCAGCTGTAGTTCAGATTTTTCTAAGGTTATGACCGGGCCTATCGTTCCACGACTTATTGAGACATCGTTGAAAAACCCTTCTAGTAAAGTAATTCTGAACTTTTTCGAGTGCAATTATATCTTTCTTTTGATATGGGCTATAAACAATTGTACCACTTTCAAAAATGGGTCGAATATATATTGTATACGCACTAATGAGAACCTTCTGATTCTTAGTTCTAAGAGCGCGAAGTAAAAGATTTAGGGCACGCTTCGCCTTAATTGTAATAAGGCGAACATGCGAAGAGAACTTAAGCTCATGATCTATTTGAAAACCAAGATCGCAAATTTCAGTTTTTGGATCAATTAGGTTCTCCTTTATAGTGTATGTGCGCTTTGGGTTTGTCCTGCCTAAATGCAGAACAGCGCATTTCTTGTCTGCCAATGGTAATTGCCACTCATCAGCCCACTTAGCCACCGTATCTATTGCGCGCTGAACATTTTGTCCACTTTCATTTTTATCTAAGCCTGAGTACACTTTGATATCATCCGCATAAACTCGCGCAACTACACCATTTGATTGAACAAGAGCTGGTAGTTCAGCAGTATACAAGAGAAAGAGCAGAGGCCCTAATACCGAGCCCTGAGGGACCCCACTGTTTGTGGGAAGAGGCTTAGAGAGAGCTTCACCGACTCGCACTTGGAAGGTCCTGCCTATGAGATAATCCTCTATCCATGCAATTACTTGATTTGGGATATTCAGAGATGTTTGTTTATAAAGAAGCTTTTTGTGCGATACTCTGTCAAAAGCCTTAGAAAAGTCAAAGTATACTACGTCCACAGATCTAGATTCACTGATAGACTTCGTCCAATACTCTAGAGCGTCTAGCATTTGTAACTCTGTGGATCGCTTGCTTCTAAATCCATATTGTTCATCAGGGATAATCTTGAACGATTCACATAGTTCAATTAGTTATCGAGATAGCAGCTTTTCGAATATTCGGCAAAAGAAAGATGTGATGCTTATCGGTCTATAGTTAAGCGGATCGGAATATGGAAGCTGCTTCTTGATTGGTATCACGATAGAGACAAAGAAGGAACTTGTGAGTTTTCAAATGAGAATTTGAAAATGTATTCTAGCGGGACTGCCAAAGAAAAAAATCTATTAAATCGCAGAAATGTGAAGGGGTGTACCTATAATAAGTAATTTTGCAGAGTTCTCCGATGACCGCTGGCCGCTTCACATCAAAGTGCAAGAATGAAGAGAGGAAGGGGAGAGGAATGAAGAGACCGCAGACAGAAATGCACTTTACAATTAGATGACTTGTTCATCTGTGGTTGGCAGAACGCTAGTAGGGTTCTCTTTTTGACGCTTTTTCTCGGTTACGTTTCAGTGTGCACGATCTGTAGGCATGCCCCGGTATTCATAGAGGTCTTAAACATAATCGAGAAAAAGCGTCAAAAAGCGAACCCTAAACGCTTCTAGTCATAGCAGAGATCGGGTCGGCGGAGCATCGGTGCGGTTCTCTGCTCTCTCAACTTCTTCCGCCTCCTGCGCCCTCCGAGTTCACAACGATATCTTCGCCTCCCGCCTGCTGTGTTTGTGATTCAGATGAGCATAGTGGTACGACGTGTCGTCATTCTAGTATCTAAGGCAGTTAGGCTGCCCACAGAATCGGTGCATCCTCGGACCCAGTGCAGATATTATTGACGAAAACGTTCCGTCAGCTATTTCATTCCTACTTTATCTCGACGCCTCTTCATACCGCTCCGCGCTCTCGTCGGAAACAGAAATGAGGCAACTGACGGAACATTTTGATAGGGTTTGAAAACCAAGCCTTTTAATCGCATTATGCGACCGAGAGAGTGGAAGAATGAAGAGAGTCAGGCGATAAATGCGCTACTCGCGCTTGGTTTTCAAACCCTACATTTTGGTCAACCATAGTTTGCTTCTTGGCGGCATATTGCGCTTCCTCTATTGTATGCTCGTCGGTTCGAAAGTATTGTGTAGTATAGCGGAATGAAAAGACGCGCCGGAACTATCCGATTTTCCGGCGAAAAAAGAAAAAGATCAAGGCAAATCAATGTACAGTGTACTGAGAGAATCATGTCTGGCTCAATATTCCCCCCCCCACAATAGTCACCTAGTGAACAGTTCTCCAGCTGACTGGTGAAATTGCGCTGTTTTGGAATTATTGATGTATTTTGAATGTATTTATTGTATCTAAGTTGAAATAAATAGTGGGGAATTTGTTTGAAAACACTTTCTTAAACAGCAAGAATAAGTATACTACATGGAAAAACTTCTTTATTTTTAGTGAAATGACTTGAAAGACTTGAAAATTGTTTCTCGAGGAAAATATTTCCTTAATTTTCCATGCCTCATTTTCTAATAACTTTCCGTCTATTTTATGTATAATATACATTAAATAACTTTTTCTATCTTATGTCTGTATTCGATAAATATTGTACATAATAAAAAGGCTCGTTGAAATGAAATCGGCGGATAAAACGGCTACTTTTATGTGACTTTTTACGAGTCCGATTAAATACCGATGGGCGAAAACGTGCGAAAAAATGTGGCATTTCAAAGATCTGCGTTTAAAATGCGGACGGAAACATCGTTAAAACGAAGCTTCTATCCCATTGTTTCTCAATGGGCGGCTTGTGTATTCAACGTGCATTTCAACGAGCCATTTCTTATGGTAATAAGGACTACTACCTCTTAACTATATTCAATGAGCTCTTAAATAACGTACATGTTTAGCTAAACTATGGTACGTATCATGTGGCATAATTATTTGATCACTTCCTCTCATTCTGCACTACAGCTCCTAATAGTAGCATTCAATGATGAGAGAAATTCAGTTTTGAAAGCTATATGTAATAAGTAAAACGAAGGCTGCTTTATTTCATATTTCAGATGGAGTTTATTATTTTTTTCTTACTCTATCTTTTTTCATCACTTTTCCGACCATCACTTTTTTTTCTTGCTCTATCTCTCTAAATCTTGCCAAATTCTTTCATCCTGGTCTTTCAAGATAACGATCGAGAAGATTTTTTATTTCTCATATAGTGCCATTGCATTAGACATATTTTATCGAGTTGTCCTTGGGAAATGTATTTATTTATGCATTTATTATATGTTGGGAGTTGATTATTCCTAACGATGGTGTCGTTCTCTTTCTTGCCAACACCTGTCTCTGCTTTCTTAAATAGCAGCTTTACTGTTGAGTATAATTACTCTTTCAACGACATTGAAAGGTGAAAGTTTGAGCCAATCAATCGTTTCGTGCAATAATTTCGCACTGTTCCATTTTTTATTTCTTCTTGTTCAAACATCATAATCAGGCTTTTGATCTTTGCCATTTTTGGTTTCTTCATTGTTCCATGTTTTGTTCTTCATGTTACATTTCTCCATAAAGTACATTAGTCGAAGTATTTAAAAATCATAAAAAATTGCGCATTAAAATCAAAATTAAAATCACCCAGACCATAGAAGGACTGCCAATATCCTATACAGTTTCTCAATATTCTGTCTATATAGGTACTTTCTAGCTTTCGTTTCCAAGTTTAAAGGAAATGTCCCACGAAAAAAATCGTTGTTGAGTTATTCGTTGGAAACAGTATAAAATGGGCTAGACAACGAGATGGTCAAAAATCACGTTTCTCTAGGCCTTACTACGTCCATCTGAATGTGCGAGATACGGTAATCTCGTGGGGTAGTTTGTAGTTTAATCAAACACTCTTTTCCCCTAAATACACCCAGTAGCATTGCCTGATCTCCACCGCTCTCACATTTACACACCTCCGCCTCTTCCCTAGCTCTTCCCTTCCTGCCACTTGGAGAGCGAGACCGAAAAGGCATTGCCAGGGGTTATTTAGATAGACGGTCCAGACTACAAACTACTCCACGAGATTACCGTATCTCGCACATTCAGATGGACGTACTAAGGCCTAGAGAACCAATTCTGATCGCGATTTTTGACCATCTCGTTGTCTAGCCCATTTTACACTGTTTCCAACGAATGACTCAACAACGATTTTTTTCGTCGGACATTTCCTTTAAAATACTGATTTCCACGAATCTCCGACTTGTCATGCAATGTGGTCTTGCCCCTTGACCCACCGTAATTTTCCTTGCCCTCCACAGCACAAAACGTTCAAGAGCACTCGTTCGTTACGTCGTAACCGACTGCTGCTGTTTCGTTAGCGCAGTCTTATAGCGAGTAAGCCGCTCTCCATTTCCCCGCTCCCTCCATCGAGTTATGATGCGCAGGCAAACAGCGCGTCTCGACGGGATAGATCGTAGTCTCTGATTAGCCGATACACACAAGCACGAAAACGCACGTACATCTACACCTCTCACACGACAGTTAAAGCTGCTACATTCGGAACCGTAATCTATTCAAAATTCCTGACGGGACCCTGGCGGATTTCTAGTTTGTCGGTAGCGAACGAAATAGCGAACGCGGTCGCTATTACAAGTTCCACGAAAGTTGACAAAAAGTACGCAAACGATTGCGAACTGTCTATGCAAATACGCGCGCTAATCTACCTCTCCGGCTCCAATTTTCCTGCGATTCTATTAATTTCTGCCATGGTAACACGTAATGAGTCAATTGGACAGCGTAATCAGCGGGAATAGCTTGTTATTTTACTCAAAAGTATTAAATCGCTCTTGAGGACAACTTCCGTGGCACCTGTAATATTTTAGCATCGCTTTCCCCGGGTATTTTGCGCTTTCTCCGTGGTAGCACGTTCCGTATTTCAGGACAGCCGTCGATTCTCCGTCTGCTACAGCTGCGGGCTGTACACCAAGCATCGACCACGCCGTGCCCCTCGCCCGAAAACCTACTCGAGTACGATGCGAGTTCCGTAAGTATTTACCTGCTTTGGTGAGCTCGAATATTATTGACGAAAACGCTCCGTCAGCAAAATCGAAATCCCACTTTTTTTCATGTAATTTTCATGTATAATTATTTCATGTAACGCATTTCTCTAAGACACAATATTCTGGCTGAGAAGCTTTCTTCAGGTTTAGCTCGTCTTTTAGTTCTACCATGCATCATATTTCGGCCGATGACTTGAGATACAGCGTTATTATTTCACCAACCCGAGGCCAATGAAAAAAAAACGTTTTGATGAACCGAAGCTGGACCGAAGCACCGCATTATTCGGTCTTGTCGCCAATCCGACAATCTTGATTACTCTCATGTTCCATCCGCTCTTCTGCCGTTTTTCCACCCACGCAATGCCTTGAAAGATTGAGAGAACGGTGCACTCCCTTCATTCTCATTGTTTATTCGAGGAATTAGAACTTTGCGATGTTGAGGTTATCTACTTACTCTGCATAGGCTTCGGTAGATTACATCGATTATTGTTTTCCTGATGCTGCGAGTAACAAACGTTATGTGCAGGCTCTCTAACTCGCCTCATTCTTCATATGGCTTTTTGGAACAAGTATAATGTACTATAGCAGCTCTCCTCGTTGTTGCTCCGTAGGATTCTCGAGATATATTTCCTGCAATATTACAGGTACTTTCTGTATTCTCCATTACAGGCACTCGGTCGGTTCTACTCAATACGCGGGCCGCGCCAATCGGAAGAGATGGGCGCTCTACTGGCAACCAAGGTAGCCAAAATTTAGTCACGATAATTACCTAAAAAAACTTTATATCCTTACCACCAATACCTCTACACGTGCTACATTAGACAAAAAACATCTATTATTATTAAAGGAAAATGAACGTTGATAGAGTTGCACAGTTATTTCCGCTAATCACCGTAAAACTTCAACGGGTGCCGGCCATTAGCCTAAGCTGGCATTTTGCCACGACAGTTTCACTGTATTAATATATTTTATTGCATAGACTGACAAATAAATTAAGTTGGTGAAGATAAGTAGATAAAAAGGTAGATAAAAACAATGCATACAACGTCGCAACAAACGCAACGAGGGATAGCCGAAAGATTTCCCAACGTTCGTTTTTCTCCAATAATAGATAATGGAACAAGTAATAAGTACCTACATAAATACTACTCTATAAGAGGTGCTTTGCCAACAATATCGCACCCCACCCATCTCCTTTTCGTCTTATGTCTTGTCCATCCTTAACTATCCCCATCCGAATAAGTACGCATTAGAGCCGTCGAATCGGGTACTTTTTATGGTTATCTTTCATCTGGTCCAGTATAACTAGGGTATTGCTTGATTTATGGAATACGTGAAACGTAACCATGAAAAAGACTCGATTCGACGGCACTAGTACGCATACCAAGATCGGCAAGCAATCGCCTTGCAACGACGACGCCAACAAGATCACTCCCACTCGCCACTACAAGAAGATGAGTAAGTGGTGCTGGCTTTACTTTTCTACCCTATACTCAGCGAAGCTTCCCTAGCCGGCTGGGGAATATTTCCCCACAGCGTTACCTTGGGGATTGTTTCCCCAGCCGGAGGGGAAATTTCGCCCTCCCGCTACTGATATCTTGGCGAAAATATTCCCCAAGGTCACGCCGTGGGGATATGTCGCTCTGCGTACCTATTGTTCGAACTCGAAGATCGCGCAAATGTAGTTGATATAATTCGCTTCAGAGTAATGCCGTCGAATCGAGTCATTTTCATGGTTATGTTTCACATATTCCATAAATCAAACAATACCCTTTTTATACTGGGCCAGATGAAAGATAATAACCATAAAAAGGACCCCCCCCCGATTCGACGGCTCTACCTACTTCAGAGTCGATGTGGCTTCGCTTCCGACTCACGATCGAGGACTGGCTCTACCTCGCGTTGCTCGGATGCATCATGGCACTCATCTCACTGCTCATGGACCTCGGCTGCGAATATCTGGCTAATGGTCAGCAGTGTGCTCTGCCCCACGGTATTCTGCCCCCAATGCAAAAACCTTTGGAAAGCGAAAAATCATTCTGTCATTTCCTAATACGGTAGATCGGTGTGCCGCGCACCGCGAATACATTGTCATGAAGGAAATAGGGAGGGCATGGTGATAGACGCTAAAGCTAACCTCTATCAACCACCTAGAGCTACCTAGAACTCTGAAAAGACGACATCCTTGTGATTTTCGCTTTCAAAGGTCTAGAACATTGTGTGCCGTGTATAGAGCCCGCGAATGGATACCCATTTACTCCAATTATGCACCTTTTCCAGGTTTAGGCTACGCTCTATACGTATTAGGAAGAGTGATGCGGATAACGTTGGCAACGTAACTAGCGAAAATCGGCTAATGATATCGATTCGCTTGCTTTAGTCGTATGACGAAATCATTACAACATATGATTAAATACCCACCCCACCCCCCTCCACAAAGCGGAGATTAAGGACATCTCGCCCTCTACCGCATGGTCACCCAGTTTGAGCACCTTGGACTGTGGTACACGTCTACTTATAGTAAGTATAGTGGATTAAACAAAAACAGGCGGAAAGTCATTCTGAATGTAATGCGAGAGAGTGTGTAAAAGTGTGAGAATTAGACTGATTTTGGAACGTAAGAAACTGACGAATCTTTTTATTCCACTATAGTACCTAAGCTTTTTAGCCGTATGGGTGACCTACGCCGTGGTCATGGTCTTCCTTTCCGCCGTACTCACACGCCTGATCGCACCGCAGGCTATCGGTAAGCTTTCAGCGCTTTTCGGTTAGGCTAATATTGACGTTCCGTCGGTAAATCTATAACTGCCTTGTCGGGACTGTTCATATATACCATTTCGCTTTCTTGTCGAAAATGAGAATGGTGGTCAATGACGGAACATTTCCTTCAATCATCATACGGCTTGAAGGCTCGGGCATTCCGGAGCTGAAGACGATCATGCGGGGCGTCATCCTGAAGGAGTACCTCACCATCCGGACGCTCATCTCCAAGGTCGTGGGACTGACGCTGGCCATCGGAGCGGGCCTACCGCTCGGCAAGGAGGTTAGCAGCAATGTCGAGCTGATGCACTTCTTCCTTTTTGATGCTTATTATAAAAGTTTATGGTTTTTATTTTTAGATTACTAATTGCACTTAACCAGGCACTATGCATAAATTACAAAACGTCTGTAATGCAAAAAGAAAAGTACAAAGAAACGTACAGTATGTTTCGCTGACCATTCAAAGACCCGACTCACTTCCTTAGAGATATGGGGCTATAGTAGAGAAAAACGGAAGATATAGTGGAATAAACCGATCCTTCCGTTTCTTCCGTTCCAAAATGAGTCTAATTCTCTCACTTTTGCACACTCTCTCGCCTTATATTCGGAATGATTTTCCGACGTATCTTTTTATTCTACTATACGGACCGTCTAGCGTAATACTACCCAATTCTAATACTCACTATGTGAAAGTATTGGTGGTGGTGGTCTCAAAAAGCATTCACTCTTATCGGTATCTTATTTTTGAGCGGAATGGTGTTGCAACAAAGTGCGAAAAATTTGCTAAACAGTGCAACTCGTAAAACAGAATTATACGTTCCGTTTTCCTCTACTATAATAAGAGGAGGACCCGCGTGCACAACGCAACTAAAGATCTGCTTGTCATTGGGACTTACGATGACAGTACGGTTGTAATCTTTCCGCTATGCACCAGTGTGCAGGGTCCGCTGGTCCACGTCTCATCCGTCGTAGCCTCGCAGCTCTCGCGGCTCGTTCACGGCTTTCATGTGAGCTCCCCTCTTTGCAAGAGCATTCTAAGCAAGAAAAGTATTTAGCCACGGCTTTCGCGGTAGGCGCCCCATTACATACAAAGCTATTCTGTACACAAACTGATTTACTCTGCCAGATACTGTCGGCATCAAGCTAAGTACCTACAGTTATGCAAGGATGCGTGTGAACGTTTTGATTAGGAGAGATCGACAACCCTCAAACGGAACGCCTTAGATAAAATTAAATTTCCGACCTTTAGGGCATCTACGAGAACGAGTCGCGCAGTAGCGAGATGCTGGCGGCCGGCTGTGCCGTAGGCGTCGCGTGCACGTTCTCTGCGCCCATCGGCGGTACGTATAGAGTATGCCAGCTAGTGTTCACCACCAAACTAACTGCACCTAGTGAATAATTGACTAAGCCACTTCACCACCAGATTTCACCATGTGCTGTTTGGTGTTCAAATTTCGCTCAGTGTATCGATTTCATCACAAACCCTATTCATTCATTCATTCATTCATTCATTCATTCATTCATTTATGCATGCATTCATTCATTCATCACATAAGCACCCTATGCGTGATGAAATGCATGAAGCGCTATGCAATGCACGCAGGTGTGCTCTTCTCGATCGAGGTCACCTCCGTCTTCTTCGCTGTCCGTAACTACTGGCGCGGCTTCTTCGCAGCTGCATGCTCCGCGACCCTAACGCGAACCCTCGTCCCGATTCTCAAGGACCCGGAGCGTGCGTTTGCGGACGTTCCTAATCTTACCGTAGCTTTCCTCACAATTAGCATAGATAAATCAAAGCCTAATCATGAACCGAAATTGCTGCTTCAGTGGACCTGAACGCCCAGTACCAGACCATGTTCCCCGTCGGGAAGTCCTTTGCGCTGCAGGAGATCCCCGTCTTCGCCCTCGAAGGGTATTGCATTATACAACAATTCGCATTATAAATATCGTACTCGGAAGATTTAAAAAAACAGCATGACGTTGTTTACTTCTAGCCAATTTCAGCTTGCTTTCCCAGTCGACGCATCTAGGGCGAGTGCGTTTCTACCCAGGTGCATGAGGCACAAATATATGTACGCATACATTTCACTGTGTAAAAAGCAGGCTTTCAGTCTGCTCCTGGGCCTGCTCGGGGCGGCGTTCGTGTGGTGCCACCGCAGTGCCGTCCTCTTCCTGCGCCGCAACCCGGTCGCCAAAGTGCTATTCCAGCGATAGTAAGCATTATCACCTTACGCAATCGCATTCTTAATCTCATTAAGTAATCGGCAATTGGAGAAGGAGCAATTATTTAAGTGCATTTTATAGTTTTTGAACAGGAGCGGAACTCGTAACGGTCTTTCGTGGGACACTTTGAAAGCTGCGCAGCTTTGCTTGTTTGCTGCTCACTAATGAGCATTGATACCCTTTACAAGCGGAGAGGTAATCACGATAGGCATACTGGATACCGTTCTGCAGCTGGATCGTCTACCCCATCCTCATCGCCTTCATCGTGGCAAGCTTGACCTATCCCGCGGGCCTGGGACAGTTTATCGGGCATCGGGTGAGCGATAGCGTGCGACTAGCGATTGCTGCTGTAATTTGATCGTGATTAGTCAGAAGACGAGTAAAATTGTAGACAAAAGATACGGAACTATCTAGAATAGGCATGATATTCCTCGAGCATACTAGGAAGTTTAGGAGAAGTTCGGCCAGACGGTTGGCGATTTCTTCCGCAACTGCACGTGGAGCGAGGTCTCGTACGGGCTGTTGTGTGGACCGGTAAGAGGATTATATAATAGCATACAACTCAATTATCACATATTTTTACGTTGTTAATCACTTATAAGCGAATACTGTGAATACATTCGTTTCTTGTATAACGTAGACTCCAATCTGCATTCTCCAGAATGTAACGAACAACTGGAACGGCTTCAGTCGGACTACATCCATCTTCACCTCGCTGTCGCTCTTCGTTCTCGTCTACGTAAGCTGCTGTATAGTTGAAGAAAGATTCCGTCGGTAGTCTCTAGGGCTTGAAAACCAAGCCTTTTCGTCGCATTATGAGACCGAAAAAGTAATGAGAAGCATGGAAGAATGAAGAGAGTCAGACGATAAATGCGCTAATGGCGCTTGGTTTTCAAACCCTGGTAGTCTCATTCCTATTTCCCGACGAGAGTGCGAAGAGATGTGAAGAGAGTGCAGAGGAAGTAGAAACACTGGCCTTTTCATCAATAATGATTCACCGTTCTATGACGTATTCTTGATCTCTTTTTTGTCCGAATTGAAACTTCAGTTCTGCCTCATCATCGTCTCGTCCACCGTTCCGATTCCATCGGGAATCTTCCTCTCCGTCTTCGTGCTGGGAGCGGCCTTTGGCAGGGGCCTAGGCGAGACGATTTTTTAATGATTTTACCCAGGAGTCATTTTTCACCTCCGTATAGTTAGTTTAAAGGGTCCGTCCAACCATCTCATTTATTAAGAGCGGTTGTGAGAAACAAGAGAGGAATGAAGAGACGCAGACAGCGAGAACAATCTTTGCACAGCTTTTTCTCAGCAACGGAGAAGTTTCGAATAAAAAGGAGAGAGTATGAGACTCAGGACATTGAGAGCTATCCAATGATGTCGAAAAATGCATACGGTAGATATTGCCTGGAGGGGCCCCTTTAGTGAAGAGTAAATTGCAGGAGAAGCGTTCGCCATGCTGAACGACGGTGCGTTGATTTCCGGTGGCAAGCTGCAGGCTATCAATCCGGGAGTCTACGCCGTTGTCGGTGAGGAGCCTGTGAGAGCTTTGCAGATCGCAAACTCCTAGTTGATGGAGTGCTTTTCAAGCATGTTCTCATGGTGTCTACACTCAGCGAAATTTCACCACCATACCGCACTTAGTGAATCATTCACCACACAAATTTCACCAGCCCGCTGGTGAACGGTGCGCCTTTCACCAGCGGGCTGGTGAAATTTGTGTGGTGAATGATTCACTAGGTGCGGTATGGTGGTGAAATTTCGCTGAGTGTACTCTACAATATGTCTTCACTGCCTAACGAATGCAATCTGTAGGCGCCGCAGCTCTCAGCGGGTCCGTAACGCACACCGTTTCCGTCGCTGTCATCATCTTCGAGGTCACCGGCCAGATCATCCTGCTCATTCCCGTTATGGTATCTATGTGCGGGGTAGTTTGTAGAATATCCGTGGTTAACGTCCGATTAGTATGGTAAATGAGCGTGATATAGTAGGCAGAGAATTACTGAAACGCAGAAAACATTACTGATATTATTATTATTATTAGTATTATTATTATTATTATTATTATTAAACGCAGAAAATGCTCACTAGTGAGTTTTAGATAGCGGTGATCATCTCGATCGCGGTCTCGTCCTACCTCCAGCCGTCTATCTACGATTCCATAATCCGCATGAAGCATCTGCCCTATCTACCCGACATTCGCCATACGTCCTCCGTGTAAGCATCACTATTCGATATTGCTTCGGACGAGTAGAATATTTTGAGCATTGGGGGATTCAGTATCGAATCCTTTACTGCATTACAAAGCATGAATAGGAGAAGAGGTTTTATCAGTGCCAGGCCAGCGAATTACAGATATTATTTCCGTTGGTGAACTCATGCCCCACGCATTTCGTACCGCGCTCTGCTCTCTGGGCGGAAGTAGGAATGAGAGGGCTGACGGAACGGTTTTCTCAGCCGATACGTGCTATCTCAGGTACCACACAATAACCGTCGACCAAATAATGCTGGCTCCGGTGCAGGTCGTAGCGAAGGACGTCACATACGGGTTCGTTAGACGATGCGTAAATAGGAACTCTTTTTTTCTAGATCTGGGATGACAAACTAACCATCCCCGGATCCTGACATAAGGCATAGAGGACAGAACGATGATTTCAGACACATCCAGAACATGCTTCTGAGCCTGCGCAAAGTTCGGGCGTTTCCCGTCGTCGATTCGTTGCGTAAGTCACTCAACCTGTCGCGAATTTACCTCCACACAGCGCAATTATTAGAGATGTGCATGTGCGTTCTTTTGGTCAACATGTTTCACTGCTTTTGGCGACGCGACGCGTCGCGGTTATGAATGATGTGTGAAACATAGGCATCAAAGGAACTCGCATGCACATCTCTAGAAATTACCCTGTTTCATGAACAATTGATAATGAGCGTATGGCTGGTTATCCGGAAAAAAAGAAAGAAAAAGACACAAAGTGCATGCTCTACCTGCTATGTCCTTCTTCAGAATCCATGTCGCTGCTCGGCTCGGTCAGCCGAAATTCTCTGGTCAAATTGCTCGACAACCAGGTTCGTTGTGAACAAGCAAGAGATCAAAGATCAATTGTGCCAATGAAATGGCGATCTGAAATTGTAAAAAGATAAACTGCTCAGTACGTCATTCCATTCGAGTCTTGTTCGATGGTCATCCACGATAGGAAGCTGTGCCGGCATTATATTACAACTGAATCATGAAGCACGTGAAACACCTCTTCTTCGCTTGTCTATCTAGAGACTATAGAACAATGAAACTTTTCTTGTAATATGCATAATAAAGAGCCGAGTAGAATGCTGTACTGTTCAGGTGGGCACGGCGGTGCGGCAGGCGGAGGCGCGGCGGCGCGTGAAGGCCGCCCTGGAAATGGGCCTGGAGACGGTCGTCGGATCGAGGCGGGACAGCAAGGACAATTCGAGGTAGATATGGTCGAGGCAAGGGTGACCCGCACAGTTATCTTGCTACCTACTTATGTATGAAGCGAGTCCCAGGAATGAGCTTACTGGCGGAAATTTTGCGTCAATAACATGCCAACCTATCTATGAAACTAGGTATGTACAGTAAAATCTTACTTGTAAAGGTCTTGCTGTCTATTATATTATACTACTCTCGGAAATGTTCTAGGTTCACAATCACAGCCGTGCCACGCGAGGACAGCCTCAAGGCGAACACTGAATCGGTCGAGGAGCGAAAGTACGGAATTCACCCAACTTTCAGAGTATTCACGGATCAAACAACAAATGTGTTCAAAAAAACTAGAGAAATATTCGTGGATCAAATAGCAAATGTGTCGGTGGTTCAAAGCTAATCATGCATACCCTAGACTCCGCATCCAAGCGCACATTCGCGAGACGCTGGCACAGCTGAGGAATCTGCCCAAGGCGAGCGAAGACAACGGGAAGAAAGTACGTGGGCTTGGAGCGATGCTATAAGGCACCAGAAACAGTTTTGTGGCTATGCCTGGTTGCATGGACGATAACCGTTTACGAAGGGACGGGAAGAGCAAAACTTGGGCCGTTTCCCGCTTACAATGCAAATGAAAACGTTGTTGAAGCGTTTTGATGAGGACGGTTTACGAGACATGTTTTGCCATCAGGATTCCTCTGCTAGCACGGTGAGCGCCGGCGGCGGCGGCGGGCCTGGACCCTCGTCGCACAGTACCTTGGGCGGTAAGTAGATTCGTGGAGGTAAAGACGGAAATGTCAGATTCGATTTTTTTCACGCATTTTTTCCACGAACAGCCGGCGTTCCGCTGGTGAACAGGCTTGACGTTGGCAAGATTACGCTTGCTGTACTGTGAATGCTATGCATAGTATTTAGAAAGGGTGGCTTAGAGAAAAAAAATTGCGAAAAATTGAGGCATCTTCCGGTCGCTGACCCGTATGTCCTTCCACCTGCACCGCCGCGAGCACAAGGAGCCCGCGCACTACGACCTGTACGGACCGGATGTGAGCTTGGGTGCTTTGGGATGCATATTGAATAACAAGAGAAATAGGAGAGAGAGAGATAGCATCTTATTTGGCTTATTGTTGTTATCAAGTCAGTCGTTTCCTCAACGTCTGTGCTGGTGGTCACGGTTGAGGACGTGACTGGTTTTGGGGTCAGATAGGTACAATTTCCGGAAGTAATAATCGCTACCGAATGCAGCGCGAGGAGCGGAATATGATAATAAATATATAATATTGCCTACGTTTCAAATAAATAATATGCTAAATATTTTTCAGCGCGAGGAGTGGGAGAGGGCGCGGCTGGAAGAGCCAATCGACCTGTCTGAGATCGTGATCGACTCGTCGCCCTTCCAGATCGTCGCGCATACCACCTTCTACAAGGTGCGGAAGATACCGGTCCAAGCCCTGATAATGTTTGGGGAAATATTCCCCAGCTGGCTAGGGAAATTTTGCTGAGATTAAGTGCATAGTCATTCCATGAGCACTTCCCTTGAGCGGCATAAGAAGAACAATACCACTCCTGACCCGTCATTTGCCTCATTCCTAACGGGAATGAGGCAACTGACAGAGCGCTTTCGTCAATAATGATCAAACTAGAGCTCGCGAATCGATACCGATAGCCGATCTTCGCTGATTACCTTTCATTGCCAGCATTATCCGAAGCATTCCTACTAATACGTATGGTGTGAAACATAAACCTGTAAAAAGTGCCTAAATGGATTAAATGGCATCGATTCGCGGGCTCTAGATTAGAGCCGTCGAATCGGGTCCTTTTTATGGTTATCTTTCATCTGGTCCAGTATGACAAGGGTATTGTTTGATTTATGGAATACGTTAAACATTATCATGAAAAAGACTCGATTCGACGGCACTACTCTAGATCAAACCTATTAGAAGAAAAGTTTTATTGATTTATTGGTTCTAAATAATAAGAAAAGACGAAATAGACTACGCTAATACTGAAAATCTACACACAAATGCTAAGCTATGCTATATCCTCGGCAGGTGCACTCGCTCTTCTCGCTGCTCGGTCTCAACCGCGCGTACGTCACGCATCTCGGCGCCCTCGTCGGCGTCGTCGCTCTCAAGGAGGTATCGAATGACCGGAAGCAGTAATTAATAAACTAAAAAAGGAATATAATACCACAATTAGCGAGAGAACGGTGAAGCGCGACGAAGAGAACGAGAGATGGAGAGCATGCATAAATAGTTATTGCTTGATGTGAACGTTATCAATAGCGAAAGGTACGAATTAGGGGCTGAAAACCAAGCGCGATTAGCGCATTTATCGCCGGACTCTCTTCATTCATTCATGCTCCTCATCACTCTCTCGGTCTCATAACGCGATTAAAGGTTTTGGTTCGCAAACCCTAGTACGAATGCGCAATCCGATCCACAACATTATTTATTAGCGTATCTCAGATTCGGCTAGCCATCGAGAAGGGTCAGGACGGACATTTGCTACCGATCAAGGAGGAAGGCGAGGAGGAGGAGGAGGAGATCGCACAGGGACACGGCTGTATGATGAATTCCCTCAATATTATATATTACTCTCGATTAGCGTTGAGTGTAAGCATTTTCTTGATTAGGTTCCATTAGCTATAGAAGAGCAAAGACGACGGGGGGGGATCGTTTACCCACTCTTTTGTGTGACTCTGAAGAAAGATGCGGGGTTTCTGAGGAAAGATACGGGGCATAAGAGACGCAACTGATGCATGTTACTCTTTAGACTTCAATAACGTAGGAGACTTCATGCTGACCGCTTCTCTGCTTTCAGCCACGGACAACCTGCACGACGTCTACGACGATGACGATTCGGACTACGAGGACAACCTGATGGTGGGTGGCGGCCATCGGCCGAAAGCGGGCAGCCTTTACGTGAAACCCTCGGTCGTGAAACCCCCACGTCTACGTAAAAAAACTAACGTTCATATTCCAGAATAGTTGCCATTCCCAAGCCTAACCTCTACCTATTGAGAAATAGGAATGAGACTAATGGCGAAACGTTTTGGTCAACCATATTGCCCAGCTTTGCGCCTTGTGCGGGATAAATTTTACACCGACTGCCCGGGGTAAATGTGAAATTACACTAGACATTACGTTTAAACGACTCCTTGCATCTACCTTATGAGGCGTAATCTGGAGTAATTTCGCTCATTGTTAGTGTATAGAAATCAGGCAGTGTTTGCTCACCCTTTCTATAGTGGAATAAAAAGATCCGTCAGTTTCTCATGCCGAATATCAGGCGAGAGAGTGTGCAAAAGTGAGAGAATTCGAGTCATTTTGGAAAGAAGGTAACGGACGGACCGGTTTATTCTACTAAACCTACTGAGAAATAGGACAGAAACCACTAGCGGGATGTTTGGTCAACCATATTCCAAAAGAAGGCGTTGATCGGTCTATGTAAGATGATATTTTCTCCTCGTTCAGGGCAAGCTGGAGGTGGTGAAGCGGGCGGACCTTCTGGTGGAGGGTACGGGCGAGGGACTGCCTGAGCGACAGTCGTCCATCACTTCGAAGAGCAGCGAGATCGGACGGTAGGTTGTATGGTTTGAAAACCATGCGCGATTAGCGTATTTGTTGTCGGACTCTCTTCATTCTTCCATGCACCTCATCACTCTCTCGGTCTCATAATGTGATCAAAAGGTTTGGTTTTCAAACCCTAGTAGATTGGGGAAAATGTATTCCGTCAATCGTCTCATTCCTACGCCCGACGATCGAGCGACGCGGTACGAAGAGAGTGCAGGCAAATCAGGAATTACGTCCACAATAGTTAGGTTGACGAACCCACAGCATTCCAGGCGTTCTAGTAGCGACTAGCGGTTTGCACGCATAGGATCCAATCTTGTAGGCGGATGCTGTAAGCCGAATCTGGGATAGGTTCACTTCTTACTAGCAAATCACAGCAAATTTTGTCCGTCTGTCTGTGTGTGTGTGTCTGTTTGTCCGTTCCTCGATTAACTCGTGTAGAATTGCGTAATTCAAAAAAACTCTTACAAGACCCCTATTCAATTCTTCATACCTCGGGACCATTTTTTGCGTTTTTGAAAGTTTTTAAAACTGGTAGAGAAAATCGATATTTTTGTGCAAAAACGAATGGGGCGAGCGGGATACGAACTTGAGTAGAATGAACTCCAAGCCCGTACTCTTACCCTGCTCTAACAAAGCACGCTGTTTGCTACTCTCGAGTTTCGCTCATGACCCTTCACCGCGCGCTTTATAGCCTCCTCCTTGCTTGATTCATTGCATTCATTCGCCTCTCATTTCTTGCGGCGCGCGGTTGGTCCTCGCTTCCCAGATCCTTTCACATGTATGCGATCCTCCGAAAACATTGACTATGACGTGAAAAAATAAACTAATGTAGTTGAGGTGTATTGAGAGCAGTGGGCGCCGAATGCGCCCACCCCCTCCTAACACAAAAGCTTAGGCGATCCGTGAAGCGTGCCGTGGGAGCCCTGTGTCATGCGTCCAGGAGCGAAGCCCCTGGGCCATATAAGCAGGGCGACCGCGGCACGCTTCGTGGATCGCCGGGTACAGCGTAGTTTTGCTAGTTTCACACAGAAGAATAGGAGGCATAATGACTTCTCTACTAGTTTCCATATATTTGTAATAATGATAAGCAACGATTCGGCTTTCCAGTTCCAACGCATCTTTGCGTGTGATTGCGTGTGGGACAACTCCACATTGCGTGCGCGACAAGGCACACGCAATGTCGAGTTAGCAAGGTGCCTTTCTTAAAGGTCAATGTCTTCTTATGAGGAATGTGTCGGATACTTCAATTGGCATCAATTTATATATCAGCCGCATGCTTGCTGGCTTGTTAGTGTCATACTGGTGCGTACTCGTTCAGTACTCGGTGTTCACTTGTTTTTATGTATTGCGTGGACCGGCATTATTAGATAGCTATATCTATTTTCGTTTCGGGCTAGTTATTGAGTAGTGCCCCGATTCACCTATTACGCAAATTCGTCGATAAATTAAATTAAATTAAATCTTTAACGGTATAGTGTCTATTGCTAGAGGAAGAGGCATTTTTCAAAGTGTATCTTTAGATTTTAGAATTTAAAAAAAAATTATTTTAGAAAAAGAAGATCTACCACATGGTGCTGCCAACCACGGCTTTGCTTCTAGTTCGTAATTGGGCCCTGCAGCCGCCTTTTGGGTTTCCGCCCTTCAAAGATGCGTGCCACATTTTCTGCTTCACGTGAAGGTCAAGCTTCGCAGTGTCTCTCCGAAAATAACCGACTCACGATCGATTTTCTTGTGGAATTAGCGGGCGAATTAAGAGGTCTAAGCCGACTGGCAAAGGTTAGCTTAACCCGATTGCGAGAAGGAAGAAGGACAAACGGCGCGACGTGAGGGTTAATAATATTTCGATGGGAGGGGAGGCGGGTTTTAGACGAAGGGCGGGGGGTAGTTCCGTATTGTTAATGTACGGTACCGGGTGGCCAAGCTTACTATCTTGCCCTTTGACTTGCTAAGGCAATGGAAAATGTTCCGCTCAGTTGTCACAGTGTTCTAAATGTTAAGCGAACGAGCCAAAATGCTTAGGATACGGTGTTTTCCGTGCGAGAGTTCCTACCGAAATCAGGGTTATTTTTCGGGGCATCTCGTTCGCTTAACATTTTGACTGTTGTCAGAACACTGTGTTGTCAACACGCATCTCTTAGGGTAGCTTCAATTTTTTCTTCGATCATCATAGCAACCGGCGTGCTGCTTTTATTCCCCTCCATGAACCATATGAAGAGAACTCTGGGGCCTGAGTTTTGCCATACTGAATGTCAGCCGTTCGTTTTTTTGCCTCTGTAGCATAGAACTGGGTAGAATTCGGGACGGAGCCCCTTGTCACTTTCGATAGCGCGTGCGCTGTGCTGTTCCCTTTGGCTGTTGCCTAATGAGTCTATCTGGCTGTCAGAAGCTGACGTGGTCTCACAGTCTTCTGACAACAGTGAAAATGTTAAGCGAACGAGATGCCCCGAAAAATAACCCTGATTTCGGTAGGAACTCTCGCACGGAAAACACCGTATCCTAAGCATTTTGGCTCGTTCGCTTAACATTTAGAACACTGTGGTCTCAGGGTGACGAGCCCTTGGACCTTCTCTAGATAGACCCTCGGACCCTGCGAACTCCCATGCATATACGAGCCCTCATAACCCTCATCGCGTGTCAGAGCATCACTCAACTAGGTAACGCCCGCTAAGCTAGTCACAGCATTCCTAGCGTTCGACTAGCGAATGGTGCTCCCTACAGTGAGCTATCGATAGACGATCGTCACTACGGACATAGCAATGAGCGAAAATTCACTACTATAGTATAGTCGAATATACCGATCCGTCCGTTGCTTCCGTTCCAAAATGCGTATAATTCTCTCACTCTTGCACACTCTCTCGCTTGATATTCGGAATGGTTTGCTGACGTATCTTTTTATTCCACTATACCTGATAATTTGAAAGATCTGACCATAAAAACCACCACTTCTCAGGCTTCACAGATGAAATTCAAGGCTTTACCTCCGCTTTTCAGAATAAATAAAGCACTGAATTTAATGGAGAAAACCTTGAAAGAGCGCACTTGCTAAGCTTGCGTGAGACATGCTTCTTTGGCGCACGCTCCTGGTCTGTCCCAGTAGTCATTAGCGGGCGTGAGTGCTATTTATGAAGTAGACTTCTTTCTCTAGCGTAAACTGAGCATGTTTATTATTTCACTTCCTCCTCGTTTCTGTCTCGTGAGCGGGTTTCAATACTTTTTCCTACTTTCCCTTCACAGCATTCCAAGCGTCATAATAGCGAGTAGCGGTTTTCGCGCATAGGATCCGATCCGGCAGGCGAACCTGTGAACGAAAGATAATGAATTTGAAAGCGTAGGCTCGCCACTATGAATTAATAAGCTATGAAAATTTTATGTTGATTGGTCTAGCTTCTCTTCACAAAATTCAAAAATAGTAGTCAGTTCGCTACGAGACACACTCTTCACCGGGCGGAATGATGTGCCTTATGCTGTTAGGAGTGGAATCTGTGGGAAATTTGTGGGCGATTTTCACCGCGCTTTCCCTTCCATGACCTATCCGAAAATTTGTCAAATGTCGTTGCCTGGGTTGTAAAGGTACGCTACTCACCTAGATGACTCATCTTGGAGCTTGCGTTCCCGGTATCTTTCCTCTCCCTTTCTCTCGCCTGTACCTCTTGTCCCCCGCTCGCCCTCCACATTTACCTCCCTCTCAACTCGCTCTCATATCTCTCTCTCCGTCCCTTCCTGTATTTGCTGATACTTCTCACACGCGCTTCGGTGCGCTAAGAGCGAGAAGTGCTGAGGTTATCATCAACCTTTTCCACCTATCAGATAACCTAATAAATTAAAAAAACGACTCCGGCTTCTGCTTTTTGTGGTGTCTAGTTGCCCGCCCCCCCCTCCATGGCTAAAGTTGCCTTCGCTCTGAAAAGATCCTAACCTTTGCTGAGGTCTCTCAACCCACTACTTACCCGTGCGCCCCCGTATTTCTTGCGCTCCCGACATATCCCGAGGCCCCGAGGCCGTAAATTAGTCAGCCTTACGGCCGGGTTTTAGTGCTCTTCGGCCTAGAAAAGCCGGAGAGTCAGGGGCTGACGTTCTGGGCGTTCCCCTCCCATTCGTGCGATAAATAGCTCAGGCGGAAAGCCTCTCTCCCCGTTTTTTCGTGTGTAGAGGCGTTCGGCATTGGCGTTCACTTTCGGTCTCTCCTTCCTGGTTATGCTCCCACCTTCTCTAAACGAAGCCTAACTCAAGAATATTTTTGTCATGCTTTTCATGCGTGTCAACCAAAATGAGATGGCTACCGTAATCCCGGGAATCGTTGCAGGAACGCGAGCGAGTTCGTGAAGCGGCAGGACTCTGCGCGAATGGACGAGATGACCCGCCACCGGCCGAGGAGGAGAGAAACTCCCAGGTTATGGTTGAGAAAAAAGAGTTCCACCAGTAGTAGTCTCATTTCTGCTTCGAGAAAGCCAAACGGTATGGAGAAAGTGCAGACAAAGTAGGAGGGTAGGAAGTATCTAGGAATGAGTTTGCTGAAGGAACTTTCAATAATAGTTTCCTATGTTTCTGCTGCAATTCGTTATCACAAAGCTTTTCACAGCACTAAAGAACAAAAACCAGTCAGTCCGTTACTATTTATG
The DNA here is from genome assembly GCA_900490955.1 of Micoletzkya japonica. Taxonomy (NCBI): domain Eukaryota; kingdom Metazoa; phylum Nematoda; class Chromadorea; order Rhabditida; family Diplogasteridae; genus Micoletzkya; species Micoletzkya japonica. The sequence goes on along the minus strand of LS904051.1, from coordinate 2,070 downwards.
ATTCTAAATATGTCATATCTCGCCTAGCATTTGGTATGATCTAAATACTCCCCGGTATAATGCATTCCTCCATGTTTTTACAACGCTACGCAACCTAAATCAATCAGCATTTAATTAGTTTGTTGAAGTTTACCGAAGAAAAAGGCGTTCAATCATCGTAAAATAATTCGCTGAAAACAACGCATTTCTTCGTTGTGCTACAGTAAGAAGCATACCGGCAAACAGCTATGAGTCAGCAAGCTATTGTTTGCGTAGCCATTATCTGGTGTGCGAGAGAATGGCACTTCAGAAAAGGGGGGGACTGATAGGACAGTGGCTGGATGGGTAGAATGAAGTGTGTGTGCCCACCTCGTGTCCGTGTGACCTTTTTTGTTTATTTGCAGCTTCGCGAAAATGATCTCAGCAAATTGAGAAAAATAGTTCAACAACAGTTAGCAAAGCAAGGCCCATCTAGGGCAAAACTGCAGTCCTTCAAAGAGAAGCATTCGGAATCGAACATTCTAAATATTAAAGAGACATGGATGCGACAAATTTTTTGAAACCGAATATGGTAATTCTTGTAAATTATGTTTATTAGACGATAATAAAGATAATAGCGTTTGAAAAATATTTATAAAAAATTTCTGGAGTGAGAAATAATTATTTGTTCCGGAAATACCTCGATGCCATTTGCCTCGTTACTATGCGCTAAACGCAGTAAGACTGCGCCTTGTCTGGGAAATGATTTTTAGGATATCTCGCGAAGTAGACATTTTTGTGCACTCTGGTTTTGCTTTTTATATTATTAAGGCGATAACCTTTCATATGAAAGCCAATCTTTTTTGGCTTCCATTTCCCTTTAAAGAGCCCCTCTGAGGGCATTGCGATCCCTCAAGAACGTATTTTAGACATTCCTTCAGTTTTCTCCTTTTCAGAAGACATATGTGTCCATTTCTTCAATAAACTATGCCTACGAACCACACCGCTCGCGCGCTACATTATACACGAAATGACATTCGTATTCGCGCGGACCCTGAAGAGCAATGTAACTTTGCATGCAACTTCTCGCCTAATTTAAACAGCGAGAAATAGCGGGGAAAAGATGCAAATGTAGGATCGTAGGTTTTCGACATTGCTCTTTCAGATGAGAGGGAGAAACCAGGGGGTTAAAAAGTGCTCGGAGGGGCCCTTTAACTCAAATTGTCATTTCAAATTGGTCTTGCGTGGCACTCGCTCACTCTAGCAGCTTTTTTATCTTACTCGGGCGAGATATTTGCAGTACCCTCATCCCCATCGCAGTAAATGTATTCGCCTTGGTGCATGGTATGCATATGCATTAGTTGCAGCTTTTTGTCTGGGCTAGTTATTTGCATAGGTAGTATCCATACCCCTCAACTCCCTCCCCCAAACCCCTTACGCGGACAGCGTAGATAACATTAAATTACATTTCTACGGTACCAAACAGCCGTCTTTTACGCAGTTGGTTCAGGACCGCTTCCCAGTCGACAACGGACCGCCCGTCCTTTGATCGTGATGGCGACGAGTCGGACGTGGAACGAGAGATGAACCTGGATGCAATTAAGGCAGAATCGGAGGAACAGAGGTACATTTAGTCACAATAATGGTGATAAACTGTATGTATTCATTATAAATTTCTCCATTATATACAATCGTTTCTCCAGAGTTTTCCGTGAATATTGAAATTGTGACATAGATAGTCGCGGTAGTAAAAAAAAGTTCTTCATATTAGATAAAAGAGTCATTTAGAAGGACTAATATCTGCTTACAAGGAGATTACGGAAAATGGGGCAAAATGCAATTTTGCAGCATCCCGAAAGAGATTATCCAACAACTGACGAGTGAACTGAGCAAGCCACTCAAGATAAGCGGTAAGCGGATTACTGTTTCCGCCCTTTTCCGATTTTCATGAAAATCAAGGAAAATAGCGGATTACTGTTTCCGCCCTTTTCCGATTTTCATGAAAATCAAGGAAAATAGCGGATTACTGTTTCCGCCCTTTTACGATTTTCATGAAAATCAAGGAAAATAGCGGATTACTGTTTCCGCCCTTTTCCGATTTTCATGAAAATC
>LS900358.1:48598-59646 GCA_900490955.1 Micoletzkya japonica | reverse complement strand
GAGTTGAGCTGGGAGTGCATGGAGGGAGATCGGAGGACTATCCGGACAACTCGGAATGATATTGACCTGGGGGATATAAATCACCAGTTCAATCAATTTTCAGAGAGACAACTAACTATCGCTATGAACGTCGCTTAAGCATGGCGTAGGTTTCTTCAGGCTGCAGTAATCCCCTGATTTTCCTCTCGTTCCCTAACTTTCGACAGGGTTAAATAAGCATTCTACACAACTTGGAAGTTTGATGAGCGTAATTGTAGCTTAGTCGTACTGTCTAATGGTGAAGACAAATAAGGCAACCTCCCTGTATGACATAGAAACTAAAGAAGAATGACGATTTGTATGGAGACTAAAGATCAGTAGAGAGCGAAGCCAGAGTGAGGCTCTTGTGAGTGACTGTACGAGGAATGGAAAATGTCGTCCCGATGCACCCTTTCCCACACACAAAGTGAGAGGGTGCGAGAAATAATCCTCTGTGCGACAGTCTGTGCAAACACTGGTCACAAATGACAACACAATATAGACGCATAACTTTGATTGATATGTCCTCGTTTCCTAGAACCTCAATCGTATATAACATGGTTGTTGCGGTCAATTAGGCTTAGCTTATGCAAATATTCGTTATTGTTCGCATATTCACATTTTTATTCGCACAATCATATAATGTTTGAGAGTTCATGCATTTCTGCGCGTGTTTATCTTTCAGATCGCTATAATCTATCCGTCCCACTCCGTTCATTCATTGCTCTCTTCTTACTTCCATCCACTCTTCCCACCTCGCTCTCTTCTCTTTATATCACCGCCTCAGCTTAACTCCCGCTGGCATTACGGTTCTTGTCTTGTCTCTCTCTCCCCTCTTTTCCTTGCTCCCTATTTATTATTGATAATTCCTATTCTCAATCATTTCAGTCGCCTACATCGACTCAACGTCTACTAACAACTACAATCGATAATGTGGTAAGGAATTCTGCTTTCCAGTTATCACTGTGCACTATCTCTCTCTTATGAGTATCCCTCCTCTGCTCATTCACTGCACTCTCTCACGCAGTCTCCCTCCTAGACAAGGATCACAGTCATGATGACCATCAAGTTTATTGGACATTCCCCTCTATTCCCCCCTTCCCCTTCCCGTCCCTATCTTATCATTTCTAATCTTTAATTATCCGTCTTTATTTTATTCGCTAACTTTCACTGGAGAGTCATCCATAATTGTATTCCTTTGCTTTTCACTAAATGTTGTTTCATGTGTAGGCATGATGATAAAATATATACTATGTTCTGGCAACAATGCAAATAAATGCTAAGCGAACGAGATGATGAAAAATAACACTGAAATCGATAAGAACGGTAAAGAATTGATCTCAAACACTAGCATTTCGTTTCGAAACATTTTTTAACATTTCGAACATTGTGTGTTATTGCAAGTTGATAAGTTATCCCCCGCGCTAGTGCCTATCCCCCCTGAGTAACTGGTATTCTCTCAACCTCCATTATCCTTTACAGAAAGCCAATCTGTCAACTACTAGAAGGACCTTGGTCGACGACGATACGAGGTGAGGCTTTTTCTTACTTTAACTGAAATTTCGCGGTTACGGTTTGCGCTTCTTACTCTCACAACAGTTACCGATAGCGTACAACACAAGATAGTACATAAGCATGTTTTCAAAGGCTTGCTGGTTACACCTATAAAAACCGTACTCGCTATTGTGTGCCTGCATCTAGACGCTATTCTTTATCCCCGTCTTCTTCATATTCTTCTACTTCCGCTCCCATTCTATCCCCTTCTAACGACAAGCATTTCATAATTTTCACATAATCTTTTATTCATTACCCAACGTTAGCTCGGACTTACCAGAGAGGGGGAGGTCACAGTAGGAGGGTAAGGGATGACGGGCAGTAAGAACATGGAGTCGTGTCCGAATACTCTTCACCCTACCCTCATCTTGAGGGATGACTAGTGGGAGTCCTGCTTTTTAGATCTTCTGCTTTCAGATGGTTCGTTGTTCATGTGTTCGTCCTGGCTGCGATACTGCCCGTACTCAAGGCCATGATGAGGTACTCGACAGTGGAGATGAAGAAGAATTTAATGGAGATCGTGGATCCCTAAGCGGACGTTGTGGATTTACTTCTCACGTACATCTACTAAGGAAGCTGTGAGATCGAAGAACAGGTAATTATGCCTGGGGCCTTCAGAGGAAATGCTTACGTGATCTAGTCCGCGCTATGAACTCTACACTGATCGAAATTTCACCACCAAAACGCATCTGGTGAATCATTCACCACAAAAATTTCATCAGCCCGCTGGTGAATGACGCACAATTCACCAGCGGGCTGGTGAAATCTGGGTGGCGAATGATTCACCAGGTGCTGTTTTGGTGGTGAACATCTGTTCTGTAATCTGCCCATCCAAGTCGTCTCGTCCCCTCTTCTCACAGTTATCCCCACTTCTCACCCACTCTCCACCTTTCATTTCACCGCCTCGACCTAACTCCCGTTGGCTTCCCAATCCCTCTGCTGTGCTCCCCATGCAACGAATGAGGAGTGTTTAGACGTGATCAGAGAAATTGGCAAAAGGATCCGATTATGCGTACAATTATGTGAAGATGGTGCAATTCACAGCCACCCAATTTAGATTTCTTTAAGCCTAAAGTTCTAACTGACTATTACCGATGCATGTTTTCTTAATCCAGGCCACAACATTCGAAGGAATATCGTTTATAGTGTCGTGAGATTTGTGACCAGTATAATATCTCACAGAACTGTATTTCCCTTCCCCTCGTTCCCTCTTTCTCGCATCCTCTCACGTTGTGTGTGGAGAAAGGTGCTTCGGGACGACGTATTCCATTCCTCGTACAGTCACTCAAAAGAGTCTCCCTCTGGCGCTGCTCTCTACTTCTCCCCTCCCGAGCGTCCCTACAAATCGTCATTCTTCATTAGTATCGAGGTCATGGCACGCGACGAGGACGAGGTTAGCTTGCTGTTTAAACTCGCATATCTACGTCTAACCTTAGCACAGTTCGCCCAAAGTGTCTAGCCGGTAAATGAGGAAAATGGAACAGTTTCAGCTTTCGTTCAAGGCCTCCACCCTCTCTGCTTTGACTGAAGCACTGACAGACGATGGCAAGGTAATTATACATCATTTTCATTCCCTTTTGTATCGCGTATATCTCGAAATACATTATAGGTGTGGGCGGCGACTAAGAAGATTGCAGTTCTCTTCGAAGCTGTTGCCCGTTTTGAGGTTTGATGTTTTATGAGTAAAACGCGTGCGTTCAGACGTTTACCATTCCAAATCAAGGAGTATACTTCAGTAAGACGTTCTGATGTTAGAGATGATGTGATAGGGGTATGCACTAGGCTAGAAGTCAAGTTAGTAGAGCACAAGATCTATGAACGTATTTTTTCTTCCAGGACCTATCCTCGGCCATTTCCGACCTGCGGCATTTCGTGTCAACGAGCAAAAACTCGGCGAAGGGGCGCAACGAAATCGCCGGTGTGACTCTCGCTGATGTCGTAGTGGATGGAGTCGAATTGATGATGAGGAGGGGACAGAGGAGAGGCCATGAAGAGGTGGAAGAGGAACAGTATCTCGCGCGATCCGAGGTATCAATGAAATGTAGATATCATAGAGAGAATGCTTATAATTCCAACGAAAACATGACAGATTATGCAGCAAACGAATGCGCAAAATTGCTTTATATAGCATAGAATTTTGGAACACAGGTGCACAGACAATTGAACATTGAAAGATATTGGTGAAGAAAAGCTAAGTGAGTAACTTGAGGAACCTGATAACGGGAGCGGACAGAAATGGGAAGCAATAAAGGACGAGAGAATGGTATTTTATGCTGGAACAATTTAAAATATTCGACTTTCAATTAACTTAAATCCTTTCACCTGGCCGAGCTCTCAACTCTAATTGTCCTCAATATCAGTCCCATTTGTCTATAACTGCTCAATAACTTATTAAGGAATGCAATGAAAGCGAAGAGCGGGCCGCACACGAAGAACACGAATCCCTGAGAGATGAAGAGGATGCTCCGAGGTAGTCTTCTATAGAAGAATTTGAATCCGTCTGTTCACACCACTGCTATTGCTACCTGCCCCTTTTTGCTTGCAAACGACATACATCGACCACGTGTTTTATACAGTACACGACTTGATCCGGTTAACGGAGTTGCAGAAAACGATGATATCTAACATGTAAACAAACACAATAAACATATGTACACCATACACTACTATACATTTTATTCTCCAATATATTTCATTCTTATTTTAGCGAGGATCCTGGCCATGCCAGAGAAGAAACGACGGAGGAGGAAGAACAGGAGGAAGCTGAAGTTGCTGATGAAGAGAAGAATGCGATCATAAGCACACGTCAAGCGCCTCGCAAGGAATCCATGGAGCCGATAATCAATACGGTAATTTTTGAAAAATAACCGCGTAAGGAGCGGCGTGTTTCTTTAAATGAATATCAATGAAACACGAAAAAACTGATGTATATTTTTTCAACCGACCTCGTGTTTTTCCACGATCTTAAATCCATTCGCCTTTCTGAACAAAAGGCCGTTGCATCTAAAATCCAGATATAGAATTCTCATTTGAAAAAAGATCATCAAGCGTTTAAGGAATGCAATGAAAGCGAAGAACGGGTCCTACACGAAGAACACACATCTCTCAGAGATGAAGAGGATAATGTTAGGTATGCACACATTTCTTTGTTACATAATTCTTTTACCCAAAGTCAACATATAAGTATTATTTTAGTTAATTTATAAAGTTTGAACAAATCGGAACATCGTTTCAGTAAAGAGCAAAATATACTACCTTATTTGCCTCTTTTAAATTATGCACGAACTTCAGTTTGACTGCTGAGGAGATCCCGCGGATCAAGATGGAGTGGACCCCTGAGCCCGATGCACAGGAGTAAGTGTCTGATTTCTTTCATTCACCTTTAATGTCACATTCTTTACTGAAATATGTATAAACTATATTCCCGCTTCGCGTGAGGTAGTCACAGCGAGTCTTTTTCCTCCACACAACAGGACTTTCTGCATCGTACGTCGAGGCACTCAACTCTTGCATATCTTCCAATATGCTAGTCACTTCTAAGAGTTGGTGCGCTTTTCATGAAAAAGATCTTATCCCTTTCTCATGAGGTATAGAAGTCTGGATCTAGCTGCTGCTTTCTCCTATGTGGTATGCGAAAGTTCTATACTCCATGAGAAAGGTTATAGCTTCTTGAGCTTCATGACCATTAAGAACAGCGGGTGTTCTGTGGTTCGTGCTCGGGATACTTTATAGTTTACACTCCAATATATTTCATTTTTAGCAAGGACACTGGTCATGCCAAAGAAGAAACGACGGAGGAGGATGTAGAGGACGAAGCTGAAGCTTCTGATGAAGAGAAGGATGCGCTCATAGGCACAAGACAAGAACCTTGTCAGGAATCCATGGAACCAGAAATCAATAAGGTAATTTTTAAAGATTTATGATACGTAGAAAAAATGTTAATCTATAGGTCACAAATAACATCTGCCCATTTGGTTGCCCCAAGAACTTCACCGACCTCGAGTTGTACCATCACTGGCGCAAGTAAGTTTTGGCGGTCTCCTAATGATTTTTTTCTAGATTTCAAGGGAGGAAAAAAACAACAAAAAGGAGAGTCTTATCGATAATACTCGTTGCATTTCAGACGCCATATCGAAAATGGGTTTCTGGAACACTTCTGCAGCCTGTGTTCCACGGTTGGAACTCACCGGACATCTCTACTGAAACACAATGTTGGTTTGTTTTCGAGTAAAGACTCGATTTGGGTCCAAAGGAGGGGCTTTAATATAGATAGGAGCGCTCAGTTCAAATCTTCCTCAAAAACCCACTCACAAGGCACAACATTATATACCAAGCCAAAAATATCAAAACGCGAAACTGTAGTTCTAATTTAATATTTGCGATTTTGCGAATAGCCCCTCATGGAAAACATTAAAATTAACTTTTAAAAGATAGCCCTTTAATATTCACCCTCAAAACAGTGTCTCCGAACCATTCTAATACTCGCGTATTTATTCTCAACGTAATTTAGTTTCTGGGTCTATGTTGTTCGCTTTTTGATGTTGTAGAATGCCGTGAAGGGAATGGCCAGAGGTGATCTCCGCGGTTAGACATGTCACATGGTAAGTTCGATAGCTCTTTAAAAATGCTATCGCCCTATCTAACTTGTTTTTTTTTGCTTTAAGCTATCCGTTTTCGAGAAAATCTCGATTTTCTAAAAAAAACAGTGAAAACCGTTCACGTTTCATAATGCTGTAGAGTTGCTGTAGAGCTTCTGAAACCAGTCGGTTGGGTGACGCAGTAGGTAAAAGGTCGGATTACAAATCAGAGGGGCTCTAGGTTCAATTCCCTTGATGTGATAAGCTTTTTCCTCCCTTTTCCACGCTTCCAAAATCAGTAACTGATTTTCCGAAAATATTACATTGATTTCGCATGGTATCGATCTGCTTCCTTTTCCTTTTCATTCTAAAAAAGAAGCAATACAAAAAATGTCACTGATTAACAGTTGTACACCAAACTAGGCTTCTCGCAATTTCAGGTTTTGACATTTTCATGAAGAAAAAACTTGTATTTTGACGTGAAGGGAATAAGAAAAAGTGCAAAAGACTACACAGTAAGAAGATCCGAACTTATACCGACCTGATAATTTTCGACTCCTTACCTGCTGCGCTACACAAGCTACTGGTTCGCCTTACCATACAGATCTCCACTAGTGGTGAAAGAGCTTTTCGTGGTAGACATTATATTTACAAAACATTAATTTTCTCAAAAACGGCAAGCTCAAAGCAAAAAAAAACAAATTAGATAGGGTGATAGCATTTTTAAAGAGCTACCGAACCCACTATGTGACATGTCTAACCGCGGAGATCACCTCTGGCCATTCCCTTGTCAGTCCCAGTTGACGATAAATCTTGAGTTGCCTCTTGATACTGTACAGACACTATAGACGGAAAAGACACTGCATATCATAATAGCTAAAAATTTCGCTCACCTACGTATTTACGATAACATAGACATTCTATTTTCTTTATTTAGAAGCGATGCAAAGAGAAGGCTATGTGGCGGGCTGTGGCATGGAATTCAGGACGTCCGAACATCAGTTCGGTAAGCGAAACATATCTTCACCAGACCTATCTTAGGCCAATAATACAATAGAAAAAAGTTTTGCTACCTATTTCACGCATTGCGCCAACCGTGTCTCACGGAAAAGAGAGTACGAGAAGAAGTCATGTCTTCGATCTCATTTCATTATATTGATCCCGTATTTGGGCTGTCCATCTATAACTCCTAATACCTAATTACAGGCAGAAGTGCGCCGCAGAGCCCGCAAGCTTGTTGCGTGCCTTCGTCGCTGTCCAGTAGCAAACTGTAGGTACGTCGAGAAGGATATTAACCTGGAGCACCATACTCATGCGAGTGTCGTACACAAGACGCATCCAGTATACACGTGCAACGACTGCTCGGTGAAAATGAAGACGAAGATTGCTATCGTCATGCATCTCATGAAGGTGAGCATGCTCAAATAATATTGTTCATATCACAATATTATCATAGAGGAGCAAAAGGACCAATTTTTCTGTTTTTCCGTCCATAACTTAGTATGTATATATAACCTTATTGTTACAATAGGACACTATATTACGATATTGGTCTTTCAAGAATTACGATTCGTGAAATAATAGTTTCATTCAGAGATGCATGCAAGCAGATTACCATGTTAAAGCAGCTGGAAAGGAGAAGAATGTTCGACTATAGTTGTTGTTGCACTAGGTTTCGTTGTTATTGCTGCCAACACTGAAGAATAGTACGTTAGGCTGTGTACATCAATCTTTAAAGTTTTGCATGATTTCTCTTATAACAATTTCTTACTGTGATCAAGCGCTCTCTCACTTGGTATCCGATTACGGTCGCTTGTCTATTATTTCTACCCACTCGTTAAATTACCTCTATCGATGTGCCGATGTCTACATCTTCCTTTGTAAGCTGTCCCATTCCTGTTCCACAGGTGCTGATCTTATTCTCAAGATAATATATGCTCGTTGTACATCCTCCTTTGCCTTTCCCCTTTCTAATGCATTCAATAGTAGTAGTACGCTAACTGATCGGGTCCCACCTATCTGGAAGTACTTCATGGTCACTCCATTCCTAAGCCTCAGAAGAACCTCTCTGCTTCCATACTTCACATTTTTCCATCCCCGAGTCTGTAAGACTATGGATGCACTAATGTATTGTATACTCCGTTTAGTAAGCACCGTATATCTCAATTGCTTGTTATTGTTCTCTTACCGAATTGCTCACTATCGTATGATATGTACCTTACGCTAATTCCTCACTGATAGGACCTTCTCTGTTCGTTTATCTGAAACTCTCTCATCCCCAGTCCCTGTTCTTGCTATATCCCCTCTGTCATCGATCCCATTCCCTCCATATCTTTGATGCAGCATCTCCTCTATTTTGATCCCGATGTAAATATGCTACCGGTTCACATTGTATCTTTCCCGTATATTCTTTCATTCGAATTCGTCTTCATCTCCCCTCTTGTTAGTTGGTTCGGTATTAAATTATTGCCCTTCAACCAGAAATCGTCCATCCACCCGCTTACTTCCCGAGTACAGCTTTTAAGCTTTGAAAGCGAATATGTGTCTCTTCTCACATTCATGCCCGTTCCATCTTGGTACCTTCCCGACTACTCCACAGAAGGAGTGCCTCAATCGCCCCTCTCACGTGCAATCAAAACTCACGTCCCTCAGGCCTCTTGTAAGTCGGTTCGCTATTAAATTATTGCCCTTCAACCTATCCCTCTTCAATCGCTGTGTAAGGTGGCTTCTTGAAATCCTCTCCTCATAAAGCCTCAGTCGCCCCTCCACGTGCAATCATCCCTCACTCAGTCTTATAAGCTCTCTACCAAGCACCTGCGCGCATTCTCACACGCAGTTATGGAAGGAGCCCATGAAAAGGTTGACCCCGTCCCTACCCCATCTGTAATAGTGAAGAATATTCTATAACATGTTATCCTTGTTAATTTCAATTCGGCTTGCCGATAATAAAATATAAAACATATCGTCCGAGTAGTCTCGAGTGTACATTGAGAGATATATGTAGCTCTTTCCGCTAATCACAGTAACACTACAGCCGGAGCGGGCCTTTAGCCTAAGCTGGAATTTTGCTAAGAGAGCTTCACTGTATTTAGCGGGGTGCGCTGCAAAGAGTTCCCAGCGACTCGCTTCCCTTCACATTTTCTCTCATTTACCGTATCCTTCAATCGCCATATCGATCGACTCGCTTCCCTTCACCTTCCCTCTCATCTACCTTATCCTTCTATCATTTCCCTTCTTACCTTCAAAACAATCACAAAAATAAAGTACATTGCCTCGATAATTTTCTCTCAAATAAGTTATTAAAAAGAGTATTGAATACCAATTACCCGTCTACATCGCTCTCTTCGACTTCAAGAAGGACTTCTACTCGGTTAAATGGCCGGTAGTATGGAACTCGCTCATGGTGGAAGGGATTCTTCACCCAACATTCGTGAGTCCATTGAAGAGGATATACGGAGAAGCCACGATGCTAGTGCGAGCGAATGAAGAGCAGTTGATGTAAAAAGATGTAAAAAGAGGAGTAAAGCAAAGTGATACCCCCTACCCATACCACTGAAGCAATTCAACGTTGTACATCGGACGGCAATGAGGGAGATCGACCGGGAAGAACGTAGATTGAGAGTGGAGGGGACGATGTTGAAAACCTGGAGTATGCGGTTAACCTATGTCTGCTCAAAAAGACAAGAGAGATTGGATTGATGATAGGAAAATTAGAAGAGGCGACGTCGAAATTCGGATTGGAGATCAATGCGAAGAAGTCAAAGAGTTGTACTTCCGCACGACGCCCTGCGCTAGTTAATCGGAAGATATACGATTCAGTACAGCAAGCGACGTTCTTTGGAGGAACACTCAGTTTAAAGCTCAACTACAAGAAGTAGGCCATAAGCAGGATTCGGTTGTGGTGTGTCGTATGGCCCAAGATCACCCCTTTTTCACTGATCGTGCTCTTCGTCTGAAAGAAGGGTAAGGGCCTGTTCGACTCATGAATAATGCAGAAGGTGTATGGAGCGGAGACTTGGTCGATGAGAGAAGAGGAAGAGGACTTGCTTGGAGTTGCCCAGAGGAAAATGGAGAATGATCGGGATTACGACGATCCAACGTAGGACGAAAGAGAGACTGAGAAGAATAACTGCAGGGACGGAGTGGGTGAAGTAGGCGACGAGGAGCAAGCGTAGAGTGGCGTGGAGGATAACAATATTGAAGAATGATTGATGGACGAGGAGAACTGTTGTATGATCTGTTCTACATTTACACAAGACAACAGGGATCATACTTCCACCCCTAACTAGGGCGAAATGTAGAAAGAGGAAAGTCGAGATAGACGGAGGTAGGGACAGAGATAAAAATTTTTCTGAGTATTGCGTGTAGGCTTTATCCCATTATTTCATATTTGGGTATCTGGAGAACTCTTCTTCCGCCATTCATTTTTGCCTCACTCTTTGGTTAGTCCTATTTCTTCTCTGCACAAAACCCTCGAATAGTTTAGCTGATTCTTCTTTCAACCTATCACCTGTTTCATTCAAAAATCACGTTGTACCTCTTTTATTAACTAATTCTAATTAACTAATCTTAACCATTGAGCTTTTGTTGTGTTCTCTTAAACCTACTTTCTGAAGTTTTTCCGTTCTTTTCCTTCTAGTCATCGTGTTTTCCATGTAAAGTGCGGATAAACTATCTATCTATCTATTTTTTTCTCTCTTCCATTCATTCTCTCTGTTCCCCTCGCACGCGGTCGGCTCTCCATTTCGTCTGCCATCTGAGTGCCCCACGTCTATTCAATCGCGGAAAAGAGGATGGATCCTCCCCCCTGAAGACTTGGAGCACGGGGGGAGTAGCTCCAAACGAGGATCGAGAGGACTACTCAAGATTCTACGGCAACTCGGACTGAGTGGGTTTTTG
>LS900358.1:10232-48498 GCA_900490955.1 Micoletzkya japonica | reverse complement strand
CTATCTATTTTGTAAACCTCTGTCAACTATGCTGTAACCTTGTGTTTCCCAAAATTCACTTCTTTTATTTTACTTCTTTTACTTAGACGAACCACTGCCACCGTATGCGTGCCTTTTCAATGTTGGCAGACGAGATCGATGTTCCTGATTCTGAAATAGTCATGCTTATGTTTTTTTACGTTAACGGATCACACCAGCATATTTTTTCTAGACCATAAGGTGCTTATGTTTGTCTACTAATTGGCGTAAGTAAAAAATCCTTTGTCCAATACTTGGCAATATTCAAATTGACTCACCTTACTCTCACCTTGGTGACCATAGAATGAGACGCTACGGCTTACAGTTAGTTCAAGTGAGCTCCGCATTTCCGGTTGAGACTCCTTTGCATGACTTTGCAATACGGTAGACCACTCATTTGAATTTCCTCCAGAACAGGAGAACTCAGTAGAGCGAATTGCTGTCGGAAGACCTTCAAGAAACGATTTCATTACCTCTACAACACATTCTTAAATCCCGATGAAATCACAGTGCCACCTACACAAGTACCTATGATTCATGAAAACTGAAATAAGCAAAATATGTCCTGGAAAATCTAAGGGCATCTCTTCTACTTGCTCATACTACTCACCTCTTGTGCTTGTCCCTCGGTACAACATATTCCATGAAGGAGTTTGCTTGAAGAGACGTTCTGCAAAGAAGATGAAAATTAGCGTGAATACGATGTTGATCGCACGGTGGTACGGTAGAACCGGGATTTGGGAATACGATGGAAACCTAATGAATAAAGCAATGTAAAATTGGAAGGCGCGAAGTTAGCAACTCCTGTAGGCTTTAGAGAGAATGAATAGGCTGAAGAAAATAAAAAAAACAGGTCGAGAGATATTGATAGTGGACGGACGCTGACATGCGCTCAATATTAGCCACGGGGGAGATCCGCGGGTCGCGTCACGCATCGCGTCAATCACGCGTTGCGTGCTACCTTAATGGGTCAGATACAAGAGTGGACTACCGTAATCGAGTGAGCAAAGTATAAACGATTACTAAGGGAGTAAAGTTTTTTTAAGGAAAAAAGTACTAAGCGATAGAAGAACGTTAGGTCAGATAAATATACATCCAATACATCCCGAAATATAGTGTAGAGACTCCCGTTCTCTCTTCGCGTCCCATAGATGCTTTGAGTCTCTCTCCTCCCCCTCCCCTCTATGATCTATCCTCTCTCTTCCACATGCACTCCCTAATCCCCAGTCCTCCATCCCTCTTCAGACTTCCATCCCCCGCTCCTCTCTTGGCACCTCTAATCTTCCTTTGTACCATCCGATTACCTCCTACTGATATCTCCATATGCGGTCTTCCTCTTATCTCCGTTACACTCCTCTACACCATACATTGCGATGCTTATCATTTCTCAGCTTCACTGACCCAGTCATACAGTCCCAAGCACCCCAAACCCCCGATTTCCAGACCTCTCGTGCAACCCTCACCCCCAATCAGTAATCAGCGCTAGAACACCACATAGTTGCGTAAACAACAAAGCGGCAGTACTGGAGTACCATAGCATCCGGGTAGGTTCCTTGATGTGATCCACCCAACCTGAGAGGCTTGCACTCTGACCTTCCACCGTTCCCCTACCCTCTTAGCTCTTCTTCCTCTGCATCTACCTTGCAGAAGGTTGCCAGCTTGTCGGTTTGTATGATGTGAGCGAGATTATCTATTGCGTGTCATGCCTCTCTGCAACTTCTCAGAAAGTCATTAATTTATCTTGACGATGTCACTTCAATTGTATTTTGCGGCAGTCAGTCTACTTCGATTGTCGACTATTCCCCAGAACAGTCTCAAATCAATAATACGCTAATGATCTGTGGAGTGGGCGGTCTAGGTCAAGACTGCATGGAATGTCATCGCAGCGAGAGAACACAGCAAACGAAGAGAGTGTTCTCCCACACTCTCGCCTACTATGCTTATCCCCACTATCCATTAGAGACTAAGAAGGTTAGGTTCTTGCATTTACAAAGGCATTTAAACTGGTGCTACGCTCTTTTTTCAAACATAAACGATAAAAAACGGTTTTTATGTTCAGATTGCACTTCAAGCTGTTCCGTAAGACTTCTAATCGCGAATTCTACGAGAATCTTGGTCTTTCGAGTGTGGAAAAAAGACGTGTCTGGAACGTGTTACACTGGATGACTAATAATGGAGAGAGTATACCTCATTAGGAGAGCATAGAGTGGTAGAGAATAGATGCTAGTGAGTGTGCTCCAGTTGCGCGGAGCAGCCCTAGAAGGATTACGTGTCTCTAGAACAGCTGCGATAAGAGAGCTATGAATTGCAGAGAACAAGTATATAAAGTAGAATCACCTCACAAAGGGAAAAACTATCTGATTGAAAGAAGTAGAACCCACAGAATGCTGTGTTTGAATTTGCCGCATAGCATGCGCATCAGTCCTCTCTGTCAGATAAATGATTAAAATTTCCTTTAGAACAGTTACTAATTTTATTTTTTTCAGCAATTCGCACCTAAATTATGTTATAATATTGCAAGAACTCATTTCCAATTGATCTTTTCTCATCGTAGATGCGCTACTTTGATGATCTCATTGTATACACGATATCCCTCCTATCCGATCAATCCGTTCCTCCTCCACATGTCTCAGCAATAGTACCCAGTCTTTCCACTTCTCACTTTCCTTACCCTTTCTCATCCCTTACCTACTCTTCTTTTGTGTGCCCGCCACCTAACACCTTTCTAACCACATCACTAATTGTAAGTTCCACAGGCATACGTATCTCCCCTTCTCCCTCCTCACTAGTCCCTGTCACTGGCGTCCCTGGCTGCCCTCCCATGTCCTGTACCTGAACTTCTTTGATCACTACTATTAAACACAGTTGCCTCATAGAAGCCTCACCCTTAATACAATGGATAGGATACACTCCATGTAATAACATCGTTTATCACTGTTCAATATCATCCATACTTTCAGGATATTCGTTCAAGTCTCCCCAATGCTCTTGGTGAATGCAAACTTCGCCACATGATTCGTTGTTCTCCGAAGAAGAGTTAGTTTTTTTTCTTCTCTTCATAAAAGATGACAGTAGATTTTGGAAAAAAAGACAGTATTGGGCATCATTGCCCAATACTGTCTTTTTTCCAGACACGTAGAAGAAAAATATTTTGTCAAGTTTTCTTGACGGGAATGTGGCAAAGTTAAAGTTATATTTGCCATTCGTTTTACAGAGTTTTCATGTTTATTAGCTACAATGGACCCCAGATGATGGATATTCGGATGCGTTCAGAGGCTTCGAGTTCTTTACCTCGTGGACGTTTGTTTGCGAGAAGTTCGGGCAGATATACAGTTTCGCTGCTATTTCAAAGGGTAATGACAACAAGTAGGATGTTGCTTATAAAAAAATTGCACATTATTAGGTGATAGGCAGTATAAAAGTCCTGGCTGAATTCGATAAAGTGGATGGAAAGATCTGGGATCATTGTTCTAGGAACTGCAACCGCACGACCAACGAGTCCAACCCGAAATTGACTACTACTGAATGGACGGAACTGTGTTTTAATGTGAGTCTCAGGCTATATCGCTGAACAGTTGTATGGTAACTTGTGCAGAATGCTTTGCTCGTTTTCCAATAGTTGAATCACAATAGTATAATATTTCTGCAGACCTCGGATACAGTATGATCTCCCTACGGTTTCGAATTGCGCTACGGCTAGCAAAATTCGCAAAAGAACATTTCATCAACTCCATTTCCATGTAGGTCAGTTTGCAGGAACAAAAGTATGCGCCGTCTTACAGATTGCATTCATTTTTTTATTTTATGGAGCAAGCCGTATTTCATATTTTGTCATGGAGCAAACCGGAAGGAAGTACAATTATGCATAGAAGTAGACTCCAGAGTGTTAGGGGGCAACATAAAGTGAACGAGAGAGGAGGGGCAACGGAGGAGGGGACTTCGCTGCTCGGACCAATAATTCCCAGAAGTGTTCAGAACGAGAACTGATTGAGTGAGAGTGACCGTGAGAATTAGACGAGGTTCTTGTGTCCATTGGGGCTGTCGAGTTGTACTTTGTCACGTGCAGGATTATTGAAAATTGGTATAACTCGTGGATACCGGACGGGGGACAATCAAATCGCGAAACCAACGATGAGGAGGAGATGAAGACAGGAGACGAGATGTACGGGCCCTTTCGGCCATAATTCATTCAATCGGCGTTATGTGGTGAGACGGGGACGTAATAATATTGCTTTATTAGGGTAGACCAAAAGAGGGGAATGGGGTGGTGGATAAGGTTTGGGAGGGTGCGGTATCAGCTTAGGAACACTCGGATCGAGGTCCTAGGGAAGGGATGGAGTAGGGAAGGGTATGGATTTACTACGGGGGAGGGGAGAGGGATGGTGTGGGGAGCAGAATCAACCTATCCACGCCAGTGTCCAAGGATGGAATGAATGGGAGAGAGGGAGTTGCCCTCACGTTGGAATAGGGTAATGAGGTAGAGGCGAGGGGATGATTATGATAAATAGATATGTGATGTGATTAGACACATGCACATCAATAATTAATCAATATCGTGAGTTATGACTACGTTACACGTAATAGTCATAACACTTCCGCCACAAAAAGTGGTGTTCAGGTAAGGGAAAGTGGGCATCGATATCCAGTATGGGAATAGGGTAACATACCGTTGACGAGAGGGGATACAATGAAAGGGGGATATGATACAAGAAATACAAAGTTGACAACACTTCCTTGGGCTCATTTACGAGTGAGAGTCTTCTTCGTCGATCATTTGAAAGAGAATTCCATAACAGCCCTCGACCGTCTCCGACAATCAAGACACGTGATGCCAGCCCACAACCACTTCCTCTCCCTACAGTATCTTACGGCGTCCTTTACATTAGCATGTCTATTCACCCACTCATTCGTTCTTCTGTGTAGGAAACTTACGCACCCTGGATAGGATAGGATAGGATAGTTTTATCAGTGTCATGGGTCATGCCAAGGAATGGTGTGGAATGGTCATGCCGCATGCTGATCAAGGGAAGTGGTCCATTCTTCGTTCGTCAAATTGAGCCATCTCAGTCCGAATACTTTCTTCACTTCATTCGGCCATCTAAGTCGAGGGCGGCCAGTTGCACGGTTCCTCACGTAGTTGTACGGGATCCATGAAGCAACTTTCTTTGCCCACCTCTCATCACTCATCAATCTCAGTTTATTGGCAAAAGTGAACTTTCGTCTGATTGCTTCCTTCACCCAGTCACTTACTCCTGTCTCACTCCTTACCCTCTCATTGGTCCATCTGTCCCACATCGTTAGATTCAGCATCTTCCTCTCCATTTTCCTTTGCGGGACAGCAAGCCTTTCTCGATCAGAAGGCTGCATTGTCCACGTCTCGGAACCATAAAGAACTGTAGACATAATGCATGCATTGAACGCTCTTCGCTTCGTAGCTTTAGAGACGAGTCTATGTCTCAGAAGAGGTGCTAGCTTATTTCATACCAACCATGCACAATTAATTCTAGCGTCAATATCTGATCTACAGTTCAAAGGAAAGCTGATCTGACCACCCAAGTATCGCGTTGAATCGGAAAAATTGAACTGTTTTCCTCCAACTTGAATGGGTTGTCTAGTAGTTGTACACGATGAGAGCAAAACGGTCTTACCGTCATGAACCTCTAGTCCAACAGATGCACACGCTTCCATCAACTTACTCAACATGCTGCTTAGTTCTTTCCTAGACTTTACGAAAAGTAGGATGTCGTCAGCATATTCAAGAGATGTAAGTTGCCTACCGTCAATCCGCAGACCTTCTCCTTCCCAGTCAATCGTGCTCATTGCATGTCGAAGTACCGCATTGAACAGCTTCGGAGACAAAGTGTCTCCTTGCCTGACTCCTCTGCGTACTAAGACCTCAACTTCACCTTCGTTTACAGTGACCTTAGTTGTGGCTTTCTCATACAATCTGGAAAATGCATCGGACAATTCCTGGCTCTATTCCTTGTCCAATCAGAGCCGTCAAAACTGCACTCCATTCCACACTGTCGAAGGCTTTTTTGAAGTCGACTAGGGCGAGATGCACATTCATTTTGTACTCCGTTGTAACCTCTATGATGTTCTTGACAACAAAAAGGTTATCAATGATACTGAATCCTGACCGGAACCCCGTTTGCGAATTATCTTCCGACATATCCAAACAACTCTCCATTCTGCGAAGTAGAGCTCTAGTAAGAGCTTTATAGAAAACAGGCAGAAGTGAGATTGGTTTGAAGTTGTCGACTTTCGTAGGGTCACCTTTCTTGAACAAGAGAGTCACTCTTGACTCTACCAAACACCCTGGAGCCCACCATAAATAAGTAAACGCCTCCCGTCTCCCCAAAATATCCATTCATTCCCTCTTTCTCACCCGCGGAGTTATACTTTCGATGTCCCTGGCCACAGACCATATATACTTTTATCGCACATGAATAATCATAACACAGAACAGATCAGGTTTACCGGTAGCATTGGAATAAGCTGAATAAAAAGGGCACGAGAAGGATACATAGAACGGAAACAAGAGAGCGATAATTGAAATTAGGTGCATTCTATTTCGAATGCTGATTGGACGCCTGGGACTTGAACTTCGAAAGAAGGGAAGTGAATGGAGCGGACCTGGCAGGCTGATCCTCCGGATGTCCTGAATGCCTTATATTATCATACTTGTTTGGTCTAAATATAAATTTGTTATCCTATTTTTTATTTATTGCCGTCCTATAGACTAACTCGAAGTGCCAGCCGTACTGCTGCTGTCCTTTCCCTCCCACAACGTGTAGCTCTTTCTTCGGTTGAACAAGTTAACTCGCTTGAAGAAGGATCGAGACTTGGACTGAAATTAAATAAATTGAAGTCGCTGATCTTGTATAACTCATAAACGTCTTCAAATCAATAGATAAGAAAAGGTACTCACCCTGCTTTCCGAGGCATTCGACTGACTCGCTTCATCAAACGTGCTTTCCTGAAGTTTAGATTTATATTCTTACATTTTAATTATTTTACCGAGTATATTAGGTATGAATTTTATTTTTTTTAATTTTTTTGTTAAAGGTAAACAGAATTTTTGAGGAACTAATCAGGCATGCTTGTTGTGATTTCAGGGTCCTAATTCTAAGCAAAGTCACAGTAAAAATGAAAAACTTTCGCAAATTGAGAAAACGTGAGCGGAAAGTTGCTTGATGTACAGGGAATTCAAAAAATAACGGCGCGAACAATTATGTAGACACGATACAGTAAGCCATCAGTGGAATAGTTTGCGGAAAATTGCGTTTGGTCGAATTTTTGGCTTAGCTGACATTACCGTAATCTTTTGAGTCTGTACAGGCTCTTCGTGGCGGGAGTTTCTAATGTTGTTCTGTTTACACCACCTTTAATCGGTAAAACATACCAACCAGAGGATTGGCATAAAGCGATGGAGGAATGAAGCTCATGGTTCCATTGAGATTCCCATGGGGTTCCTCAGCAATCCTCTCATCGAGGCTCTCCTGAAATTGTTTACATTGATGTTCATTAAATTCACTTCCTGAACTCTTCGTTGTGGAAAAAAACAAGTTTCTGTCATTTTATCTATGTACAAATCAGTAGAATTGAACTAACCGTGTGAAATATTCTGTAAGCACCGAAGTGGGACGACTCTTGAGGAACAACTTGAGGCTTGGCATCGGATTTGGGAGAGGATGAGCGCAAGTCTTCCATGGATCGAGAAAGCGGTGTCGATGCGAATCTTTCGGGAAGATCATCATCGTCAGACTCGTAGTCTCCGTCGTATTCAGATACCTGGAATATTAGGATATATTCTTGAGAAGTTATTCAAATATTCATGATCTACTTTCACTGTTCTCATCTATCTGCACTACTCTTCCCCCACTAACCTCCATCCTCTTCATCTTCCTTCTTCTCGCTTCTTCCCTCTGTACTCGATTATCGAATTCATCCTGTGACATGAACATGACATCTCCTTGAATTGCCGGGCAGAAGGCATCCTTGGCGGAGAACATAAGTCTATCGAGGATTTCCCCCGAATCGAGAGCCTCACCTAAATGGGATGATAAGTAGTTGTTACAAATATTGGTGCTGTTCTAGAATGTTGTTTACACACAGTTCAGATAAGTCCTGTCCAAGTGATCCTCGAAAAAACTGGACTCCATAGTGTTCCCCTCCATCAATTCTTCGAATCCCGGTCTTTTCTTGAAGTCATAGGCATCTTTCTCCTTATCCGTCATAGGCAGAGTCAGGTTGTGAGAGATGAATCCATCTAATTCATACGGAGCATCGGAGTCTATCGTCATGTCTGAAAGGTGCTTTGTTGGTTATTAGTATCTAGAGAAAATGCGAAGCTATAATTTATCCGCTTTATTCCAATTTTTTAATCTCAACTACTGTTTACAGAGTGCTGTGTTTTACGTTGAAATAATCTTTTACAAAGTGCGAGTATTTATCTTCACAGCAATAGACATAACGGGGACCTAGTATACGCTTCGTTTCAGAAAGGAAAAAATAAAGCTCACTTTCTATCTTTTCTCCAAACAGAGCCTTGTTGTCGAATATGGGGAGACTCTCAGTGAATCGGTCGACCTTCCAGAAATCCTCATTCGCTTCAAACGTTTGGAGGGGCACTGCAAATTCTTATTAGTTTTCACGCTAAGTTTCTTCTTAGAGATTTCACTCATTTACAGCTGCATACTAACCAAACCTAACCCAGGGCGAACATTCTTACTTTTATAATAGATAGAACCACAGAGAAAGTAAGCGAAGATTTAATTATACGAACCGTAGTAAGCTTCGCGAGAGTTGTTCACATCGTACATCTTAGTAGCTAGACCGAGTACATGGAGGTAGCCGAGATTTTGCTGTTTTCGCTCCTCCGCTGAAAATAAAGGTCATGTTTCTTTGTTTTGCTTGATCTCAATCTAAGTTCTAAACATTATCTTATGCTACACTGGTCGAAGATAACGAGTTGCAATTATCTCGTTGGTGAACAACGCAAACAGTGGAATATTACCAGAATCGCTCGGGGAATTTTCACTATGCAGATAAATATCATGGGAATGTTCCTCAGAAATTTTGTGAGATCGTATTCAAGTAACTCACGATCTCTCGCTGCAGGGAACCTTTCTTCGATGGATGTTTCCAGTGAGGCGAGATCTAAATTATATAACTTTGTTCGGAAATAAGCGGGAAATTCAAATGTGGCCCTCCACAAGCTCAATTTCACTGGTTTATCATTATATATCATGTTATTTTATCTTAATTGATAAAAAAGGCCGTATATCAAAAATAGTTCTTCTCGCGCTTTATTGATTTCCCCAACTCTCGCTTGGCATTGAAGTTCGACTCTCGTTTCCACCTTTTAATTTGCGTCAAAACCAAGGGAGAAGGATAACCTTTTTGAGAAAGATGTCAACAAGATAAAACGACTGATCGATAGCCAAGTTTTATGCGCATTTTAAGAAATTGCGGAATTCCAAATCAGCTCGTTTCGCGAGCTGCGCTCTCTCTATGAATTCTCGCAGAAATTAATGGGTGGAAACGAGGAAAGAGGGCGGAGTTTATAGTAGAGGAAAAGGGAAGATATAACCGTTCCGGTTGTAACGCTGATTCCGGTGCCTTTCAATGCGATCTAATCAACTTCTAGTGTGTACCACGAGAAGGGCGTTAGTGATCTCAAAAACATAACCATGTCTCTGACATCTTTTCTTGGAATGAAATGGCGCCGTTTCGAAGCACGAAAAAATCGCTAAACACCGTAGCGGCGGAATCACGAATTATACGTTCCGCTTTTCGCGACTATAACAAGGCATAGCTTCTAGACTACCGAGACTACCAACCGTCAGTGTTGCGAAGCGCCCGACGATTGTTGAGAGGAACGCGGTACGGACGAACAACCGAATCAACTGAAAAGATTAGGAGTTACCAGGGAGCAATCAGCTTGGTAATATCCAGTGTAAATCAGTGTTTGAGCTTAGCGATCGTGAGTGGAAGAAGTAGTTCCCCGAACAAGGAACTGGCTAACCGTGAAGCGACGAATTTTCGTCTTCGTAGACAGCGAAGGGAGCAGAAGAATCCATGATGATGAAGGGACCTTCTGAAAGGAAGAAGGAGATTATATGGAAGAGAGAGAGACAAGGAAAGCAACGCGAAAGGACGGACGGTAAGGGAGAAAATTGGACGAATAAGAGGAAGGGGGAAGCCGAGGGGAAACGGGTAAAGGGAGAGCGAGGGAGGGAATGAGAGAGGGGTGGGAAAGGGACGGGGGAGCCAGAGGGGATTTGGCGTTGTTCCAAGTTTTTATCTTGTCGTTCTGCCAAGTTTTTTTCTCGCGTTTTAGCGTTATTGTTGAGATGTTTGCTGTGCTTGTTCGCACCGTAAAAATCCTTTCGTTTTAACAAATAAGGCACAATCTTCGCCAAATTACAAGCATCAATTCCGCCTATAAGACATCCTTTTCAAAGAAACTTAACAACTGAAACTCGCGCACCCAATCAGTGAAAATTGTTGCAACGCAGAGAAATTGGCAGCGCACTGATCGAAAATTCCGTACTTTGCTAGGGAAAGATTTTCTACAATCACAAAGGGAAGCATAATTATTAGGTAGTTTTCGCGGTGGTGGCGTGCGGTTCCTCTGCGAAACTCTGTTCTCCTTGCGGACGGGAGGCTCTCGGGAACTTCGGTAGAGAGAAGGTTAGAGGTTTCGGGAAAATGAGAAAAAAGAGAAAATGAATATGAAGAAAAAAGATGAGTGGAGAAAGTGGACATAAGGATTGCCCAATGTCCTGATCATTACGAGTGTATCCTTATCATTGGTATTTGTGGTGGCCTTCCGGGCCCTTTACAGAATGACAGAACTATAGAAGTAATCCAATTGGATACGGTCAGGGACCGTTACTCAGACAAAATCGTCCCTTGGAAGACTTGGTTGGCTTGGTTTTTGGCGACTTTTGATCTTGTCTGAAGCTCACCTTTTGGCCTACTTATCGATGAGTCCGTCATTGAGTAGGAGCGAGAAATTGCAGTACTGCATTTACAGTTGGAGGTAAAGAATTAGACCCTTTTTGATGATCACGAAAGATGTGTAGCTATGCTGCGCATAGTCCTACCCATATGTTGAAAAGATTTAGATGACCCAACATGATGTCTAAGGCTGAGGGCTTGGATACCTGGATGAGTATGTCCGGAACTGTAAATGTTGCTGCATGGGCGTCTATGAAGTGTACGTTGTTATCGGATTTTAAGAGCTCGGACCACGTGGCTTCGGGAGTACCTTCGAACGAGGTGATTTCCGATAGGGGAGTTATCTGGAAATTGGAATATTTCTTTTGTCAAGAGTTGTGTGTGAGGATCTATGAAAACTAGACTGGTCTCCATTAGGAACGGTTAGAAAGACTTTGGGCTTGTCCCAGCAGGACGAGTTGTCGAATTTAACCATTTTTAGTGATGTTTTCGGAACGTCGACACAAGAGTAAATTTCGACTAACTTGTTTCCTTTGCAGACTGCGGACACGTCCGATCGATTTAGCAGGGAACGTATGGTTGCTGTAGGGTCGACGACCAGTGACACGTTAAGAGAGCTGGCCAATGAGTTGACGTGATTGCACAGGTGATTGGTTGTGTGCTTCAGGAATGACAATGTCACTGTGTGTTCCGCTGCGAGTAGTCGAGATGCTTCCTGATTAGTGGAAACACAGAAGTCTTCGTCAAATTTACTAAATTCACGCTTATTGCGTCTACCCTGTTTCTGCGGAAGCTCGGCAGATGCGTAGCCTTGATCAGTTAAATTGAGCCGTTTACTACAGTCCGCGACTGCTTCAAAGGTGTTCTTCCACGAGAGTGCAAATTCGTTGTTACTACTTACCCCGATATTTCCAGCCAGCGTTCCGTTGGCCTTCCCTACTTCGATGAAGTTGCACGCTTCCTCTTCCTTCGGGACCCATGACAAATCCCTTTACCAGGAATGCGGCAGCTGCCTTTATAATAGATATTCGCAGTCTGCCAAGCGTCCCAAACTGGACTGGATTCCTTTGGAACTGTGACGCGCTTTCACTTCTACAGATTGCAATATGCAGTTGGCAACCTGAGTTTCATGGGTTTTCCCCGCATCCGAAGACAGCAATCGGCCATTCGATTTGGATTGCATTAGTAGCCTATGTTAATCCATATTTCTCTCTCCCCTTCCTCTCCTCATTCTCGTATTTGGCGAAAGAGTGGAGACGAATGAGGAGAATTAGAGATGGAGAGTATGTAATAGATATCGAGCCTCGATCATTCCGTGCCTTTGCCGTGCCTTTGCGGTATAGGTTAAAAGGGAGTGCCTTTGGAATGGGATACCTATGAACCGGAAGGCTCATTGAAAGAGAAAAGGAATGATGCATTAATAATACTTTATCATGCAATATACAAAGAAAAATATGTGAGGAGAATATGGAAAGGGAAATAAGGATTGCACAATGTAATACAACATCTCTACAAGGCAATGAGGAGGAAAACCGGACTAGAATGTATATTAATTAATTACAGATGCTAACTTATGCTTAAAAGATTGCACATTAGAAGATAAGACAATATTATTGGGTAGACGATTCCACATCTCAGCAATACGATTGGAGAGGAAGTATTTCGACCTATTAAATCTACAATTAGAACGAGTTATCTTAAAAGACTTGGTTCTAGATAATCGTACATTAGAAGATCTATTAGGAAAACAATGGTTTTAGCGGAATCCAAACAATTAATCACCACTTCACTTGTCCTGTGACAAGGGGCCCAATACCAGAAAGGTCTCCCCTCTCGCGTCCGTGACTCTCTGGAGTAGCCCAGAGTCGGTGAGCATGGCCAGTTCCCACCGACTCTGTGCGAGTACCTCAGAAGAAGGATGACGAGCCAACTGCAAGTAAGCAGTCTTCATGGACAAAAGTAGTTACAAGTACTCTGCTACAATGAGTGGGAATATCGACTCTGCTATAAGACAAGACAACCTATGCTCACTTGGTACTCCACGGGCCGACCAGTGGTGCGAATGATCGTGTAGATGGGCACAGCAGCTTTTTGCGGGCCAGGCTGAATGATAGATGTTATATGATGGGTAGTATTTTATATTAACCTAAAGTGCTCTCCTAATGATAATTACCTCCTCGATGTTGAGGGCCTGCTTCAGAGTCATCGGGTTGTTGAGGAGCGTCTTGACCAATGCTGACGTGGCCGAGTCCTCAACGGTCAACTCCCCGACCGGAGCTCGCATTTCGTGAATAACTCGCAGAAACATGGGGTCCGCCTCCTCAACCGCCTTCTCCACCAAATCTCTATGATCTTGTGAGAGAGGAGGAAGACGGGAGATTATCGTTGCCTCCAGCGAGTTCGTTCATCATTTGCTGCGTCTGCAGGTAGGGGTCCACCATGCCGTTCCTTGAAGGACAGAATTGGTGAGTGAACTTCATAACCCGGTTTCGCCCGTTCGCCCATAAAATCAGACACAGAAAAGGATATTAAGCGATGTGTTATGGTTCTTCCTAACGGGGGACTAGTCAGCATGCTGTATAGAGCGCTGGTTCGTTTGTTTCGTTTGACGCAGTTAGCTCAGAACATAGGGATTGCATGTGCACCGATAGTTAGACTAGAGGGTTTGAGGGTACTGGCTATATCGTATGTGCAAACTGCGTAATGTGGGACTCACTGTTGGTCTTCTTGGGCTTGGCCGTCGTTGGTCCAGGTGGTGTTCCAGATGAAGTTGTCCTGCGACTGCTTTCCAGCGATCGTCTCCTCTTGGCCTTTCCACACAGCAGCGCTGGAACAAAATAAATTTATATAGATACAGATATATACTCTATGTTTAAGGTCTGATCAGGGCATCGTTCTTTGCTATTCATAGGGCATTACAAGACTTACTCCTGGTCTCCCTGCTCTCCGAATGTTCAGTTGTTCATTTCGTTCATCTCGAATCTGGAATGATTTCATCGTTTAGAGCAAAATGGATGCATGGATTATCTAAGTGATGAAAGGGAGAAGAGACAGCGATCTTGAGAAAGGTCCAGGAGTGCTAGCAAGAACAGGAGGACGAGGAAGGAATAGGGGTAAGGTGATGATACCGTAACCTTGTAAGGGAGACAACGAGGCGATAAATTTTGAATCACTCTCCTTGTTCTGTCTCCCTCCAAGGGGGCCTAGTCACCGTTGCGCTGCCCTCTGTTCCCCTCCGACGGAACCGCCAACAACTTCCTTTTATTGGCGAAGATCCGCACACTTGCATTCGAAAGCGTGGGTAATACCTGGGGATCAGAAAAAAAATCAGAAGGCGGTTCTAATGGAGGGGAAGGCTGGGTCGCGGACAAAGGGGAAAGGGGTCCAGGATAAAAAAAACTTTTTGAGGGATTGGCTTGGGGAATAAATATACCAGAACTTCTCGCGTTACTAAAACCATAGATCATAATCATGTTGGCGTCACGTGTGGGAGTTAGGCGAGGCTCGGTGAGGTACGGACGCATCTCGTTAGGAGATGGGGTGGGGGTATACGGTAGGCAGCAGTGTCGGGAATATGGGTGTTGACTGGATCCATGGTGGAAATCTCGTTGAGATTAGGGTCGTAAGCAGGGCCTGTTTCAATGCCTGACAGGGACAAAATGATACTAATGGTATGGAGACGGCCCCTTTAATGCTGGGATTCTATGGGTAGGGCAATTGCCACTGCTGGCTACTTGCGGCAGCCAGTGAGTCATGCGAACGGAGAGGGGAAGGGAGAGGGATTGATTATGCCCGTCTAAGAGAGACTCGTTACTCGAACTTGCAACTACCAAATTGCAGACCTTTGTGTTACTTGGGGGGGTCATGATGATCATGCTGCCGACATGCGAGCACGTACGATCGCGATCTGGACATAACTATGGAACAGAACTTTGCCTTTGCACAGCCGTGGTTATCTTAATCGCGCATGTGGCATTGTAATTTCATTATTCTACCTGAGTATGCGTAGCAGCTCGCCATTAGCTATGACTGATGTATGCTTTGTGTCTCCAGAATCAGTCGACCGCGGGTTTTTGAGGAGTATTGCATTTTTCTAATATTAAGCTGGGGCATTGTGCTATCGGTCATGTTCACATTTGGCAGAGTGAGAGAGCGATAAGAGCACCCCCAGTGGCGCTCTTTTCGGTCTCTCCAAATCTCATGTTCTCTCGCCTCTCTCTGACCGGTCACCGATCTTTCACGTATTTTCGTCAGCGGTCGGTCGGTGACCTTTCGGGTGGAAGTCGGAAATAACTGCAAACTCCTAGCTTATACATGGGAAAGATCGTGACACCGTTGCCCAATTAGTGCCGAACTTTCAACGGTCGCTGATCGGTCCCCGAGGCGATTATTCGCGCGGAAAATCTGGCTAGGTGATCCACCGTATATTTCATGCATACCATGTTTACGGATCCAAGCAGAATTCGTAAACTTATTTTGAGTATTGATAGGGGTTTGTTGTAATGGGAGTTGTACTGAGAACTCACGGATTGAGATAGGACGGATATCTCGACGAAAATTAGATGATTAACAGGAACGGCACTGTTCCTGGTAGAATGTAGTTGTGATCGTCATCCTTCGGAGTAGGCGAAGAAAGAAAGATATGGTATAGGCATATCTGAAAGGGGATGGAATTAAGGGGAACAAGGAAGAGTTGAACAGTTACATATTAGAGGAGAGAGTGGTGAATTGGAAAGTAGAAATACGAAAAAGGGCGGGAAGAAGAGACGCAAATTCCCTTGTATGATTCCGACTCTACTGAACCGCTTACTCTCTCCTTCCTCTACCCTCACCCCTCTCCTCTCTTCCCTATCCCCTCTTTGTTCTCCAATCCCCTTCCTTACCTTACTCTCACATCTCTCCCTATTTATTCTATTCCTTATTTGTCTGTCCCCACCCCTCCCCTACCTGTCTTCCTAGACGTTCACGGCGCCACTCTTCCCCTTCTTCCCTTCCCCATCGTCTTTCTCTGCTCTTGTTCTGTTGCGTTCAGTATCGAGGGGGAGGGTAAAAAGTCTCAATTATTTCCTGCAATTCTAAGTTGACATTCAATGGAAATCTGTCGCATTTCCCTAAACATCTCTGTTATTCTTCGTTGAGATTCGAAGATTCTTTGCTACAATTAATAGAACATGAGTGAGAAAGGGGGGGGGGGGGAGAAGAAGCACAAAAAGGCACTAGTGCGGTAAAGTGGCATTAGAACACAAACCTTTAATATCTACGATGACATCTTCCCGATTAATCAACAATGCTTTACAGAATGCAAAAAATACTCTTCACAGCCGGAAGACATAAGAATTATAGGCTTATGTTCGTATGTCTCCGTAATTTTTTGTTCATTTAGAACCATAAGAACCATAAACGTATGTTAATTAGGAGTTTAGACTGCATCACTCCCGTGCTCTGCTCACCACTTTCCAGCTTCCAGTTTTACACCTTTATCTGGACTATCAGTGGATTTGGGTCCAAAGGAGGACCCAAATCCACTGATCTCCTTATTCGCTCTCCTCACCGCTCAAACTGTTTGTAGAAAACTTTATCCGTGACGCTATCTGAAGCACTGCCTCAGTGATACAATTCATATTGCGAAGCAATACGTCACAACGATGAGAATTTTATGACTGCAGACCACAGATTCACGAAACCATCACTTATGCGAAATTTAAGACTCTCAGTACTGCCGATCTACTCACGGAGGCCCGTGTTCCGATCTACCGAAGGAGGTCCGGCATTGGAAGGATCCTGAACTCGGTCGATCAAGTCTACTTCAAACAGACTCATGAATACTTTAATCATAACTTCCCATTTTTAGAACTCCCTGGGCTCCACGGGTTTTGTAATAACTCTTCTCTACTTTTTTATTCTGATCATCTCATCAAGACCATTTAAAACAGCTTTATTGAAATGTTACGATGGACTGCAATTTTAGGTAGTACACATACATAAGAAAAAGCAATGAAGTAATGTTCAAATCGACAAAGTAAATGAAAAGTGAAACGCATTACCCTTGCATGAGACAAAGAACCATACTTTAAAAACGAAACACTCCCGCAAATTTAACATCAGACTTCTTCTCTTCTACAAATATAATATCATCATCATCATCCTCGACTAATTCAATTACATTTTCCTCCTGATCATCCATCACATCAATATCGTCTTTGATGCTGACTTCGAATACGTCTTTTGAAGTCGAGCAACGATCTGAAGTGGCGCATTTATACATTGCTCTCACTACTTATTCTTGTAATGGATCTAGAAAAAGGATATGACTCTCATTCTGACTCTCATAGTTACCACCTTTTTATTACCATAGTACAATGGAATTTATTATTTCTAACAAGGGAAGGGCAAATAGTTATCATCAGATCCAGACATGAGACCACCACCATTCGATAGAGCACATAAAGATTGGTAGATCCTGAGAAAATTAGCTGCCGACGTCCACACATCTTCGAGAAATCCAATGTCAAAGATTCCGAAGGGTTCTACACGGTCCCGACCAAGCCTGGGACTGGGGTGCGGTAACCTAATGGTTCGATTCCCCGTGGTGGCAAAATTTTTGCAAGTCTCTGGGACTTGTGATTTTCCAAGTTTTTTTCCAAATTTTTTTGGATTACGATCTGTGAAAACTGCGGATGAAAGAACAGATTCGGTGCATCTCTGACACTCGCTCTCCAGGGACCAGGCTGTCTTCATAGAGTTCTCTTTCATAGAAGTCGAAAAATTGATAACACAGAATGAGATCTCGTGGAATTTTAGTGTAAGTGTTCTTTGAAACATTTTCCGTAAGTTTTCAAGAAATGAAAAAAAAACTTGAAAATCACACGTCCCAGAGTCTTGCAAATATTTTGCCACCACAGTGAACCGAACCAATAGGTTACGGCACCACAGCCCCACCTCTTCCCTACTGCGCCGCCGACCAGTTGTTGTGATGCCGCCGGCTGGGGTAGAGGAACCCGTAGTCGAGGCTTGGTCGGGACCGTGTAGAATCCTTCGGAATCTTTGACGTCGGATTTCTCGAAGATGTGTGGACGTCGGCAGCTAATTTTCTCAGGATCTACCAATCTTTATGTGCTCTATCGAATGTTGGTGGTCTCATGTCTGGATCTGATGATAACTATTTGCCCTTCCCTTGTAAGGCCTACATTATGTGTTTTCGCTAAGGAACATCCCACGTGTGCGAGATGACTAGAGTGAGTCTTAGAGTTTGAGCCGAACTACCATTGCAACCCGAACACTTAAATCTTTCTCCTCACATGTAACCATAATGGCTACGAAACAATAAATTGAACTCACCGGTTCCTTCGGCTACGGTACACTCAAAAGAGATGGCCTCGTCTGCAGGACGCTGAAAAATCTGTTGTGAACCGGCTACTTTATTCAACATTTGAAATGTTTTTGAAACACACAGGCCATTTCTGATTTCAGATTCTCTCTGTCCTCGTCGCGTGTGGTCGGCTCACTTCATTCTCTCTCATTGTCAATCAAGCGCGCCCCTTTCAATCTCGGACAAGAGGACGAATCGTTCCCCCTGAAGACTTGGCGCACGGGGGAACTAGCACAAAACCAGAATCGCGAGGATACTCAAGATCATGGACAACGCGGGCTGAGCGAGTATTTGACGAAGATTTGAAGTCCCCGACCTCTCCTATCTATCAAGTCTCCCTCCTTTGGATTCCCTTAATTGTTAGCCCAGATAAACGGTGTAAAACTGTAAGCTGTAAACAGGCCATTTATAACCCCACCAGTGCTAAACATCATCATTCTGGTGTTGTTCTTTACTTCTCACTAGGAAACTCTTTCACCTTTCTCTTCGTTGCGCTATCCATGTATCCTCTACGAATTGCTTCCTGTCGAACTTCATTCCAGAGCCGTTTGTGAGCCTAATCAATGAAATATTTGCTTTCATGCAGCAACACCATTATTTCTGTTCCTTTTCTTTTCTGTAAAAATTTCACAAAGTTCAGCAGCTTAAAACCGGAGGGCAGCACTGGAAACACTGATAGTAAGCCAGTCTGAATCATATGTACGATTCCTTTGTCATGTTCAAAAATGGCCGTGGCAATATACGTCTTTCGGATTCCTTTTTAGGAGCCTCCACAACAAACCTTGTAGATGTGATTGGAGACGGTCTTGGAAATGTGGTTAGTCGATGTCTGCAGTGCTCGTGTGCAGAATGCACATTCGTGACTCTCGTCAGAACTCTTCTCTTCAGCCAGAACCTTCCTTCTCCATTCGTGCCGATCCAGCGAGGAAAATAGGGCCAGAGCTTCTTGACGAGTAAGCTGAAAATTAGAATTATTTGCGTCATTTTGATTTACTTACTTTCACCGTAAGCACATAACTGGTAAAAGATTAACGACAAAAAAGGGGAAGAAGTTGAGAATTTTGATGTTTACCCCGAGTATGAGTTTACGTTGAGCCGTCTAGGCTGAACCTCAATGACAGGGGCTAATACCAATCAGTTTTGAAACAAATCTAGTGAACAAAAATTACTAAGAATAACTCACCTCGGCACCATCGTTCTTGACTTCGTGTCCCATATGTCCAATCTTGTAAGCGATCGCCTTGATTTGTTTCCACTCATGCTTGTGACCATGCTGAAATATCTATTTGTGTCAGAAGACTATTTCATTAATATTTTCGGAAGCCATCTTAATCTACTTACCGGTCCAGTGATGTGATATGTAAGGGATTTGGCCGAAATTGGAGCGTAGCACAATGGGCACTCGATGATGGAATTGAGAGAAGAAGACGGGTAGCCGATGAAGGCGGATCTCCATTCTGCACGACTGAGATGGAATCGACCACGAATCAGCGCAAATGAGGCAGACTTGAAAATAATCCATTCAGAACTATACATTGAGCGAATACGGAACCTGGAGCAACATTTTACCCCAGACAGCCGGAGTAAATCGCAGTTTACCAGGTGGGCTAGGGTAAAATGTTACCCCAGGTGCCGCATAGAGGGATAATTTCGCTCATTGTAAGTGTTGTGGGGATAACTGGGGGAACTCTGCATATGGAATCATGGAAGGGCACAGCAAAGGAATTCAGCAGAGAGCTAAATTTCTATACCATATGCACCTATTGAAAATTTCCCAGGTGGTTGGGGATATTTCGTTCAATATAACCGAATCCAGACTTTTTATGATCTTGTGAAGAACAAAAAAAATAAACTTACTATGGGATGGTCCTCCGTAATTGGATGCTCATTCTGAAATTGTGTCTTATTAGTAGTATTACACGAAACGTTTCTGTTTTATTGTGTAACAAAAATTTGTCCTCTTTTAAAGCCTCTTTTAAAACTATCGAAGGAATCGTAAATTTTCCAACCTTCATTCCCATGTACTGCATCTCGTAGGCGTAATTTTTGATATTTTTCCATTCTTGGCGGTGGCTCTAAAAGGATGAAATAAGGCATTAGGCCTCTTTATCTCTTTCTCTGCTGCCTTCTTGTAAAGCTCATCCCCGTAATAATCTCTCGCAATCAAAAACAAATCAGAATCAGATTAACTGGTAATCAGCACATTCTTTTCATTAGGACTTGATGTCAAGATCAAGTCAAGAGAGACTATGGGGAAGCGAGAGAGCATTTGATTGAAGTCGAGATGACTATGCTCGATAAAGCGAGGCCGGGAGATACATGAGAACATGATTTTTTATTTTCTTTTGATTGCGAAAGATTCCGAACGGTTCAGTATAATACGTTCCCGTTCCAGCTTGATCTCAAACAGGCTTTTGACTATTTGCTGCCTTGAGAGAAAAATAGATCAATTTGGTAAATGACTTAGAATATCCTCACCGACATCATATGCCACCGAATGGCATCTCTCGAACCGTTGTTGTAATCAATAGTATTCTCGCACATCGGACACTCAATCGTTCCTCGTTCTTCTCGATTTTCCACTCCCACAAAACGCGCCCTCCACTCTTCACGAGGACGATGGAATTGTCCGTAGATAAGAACTTGGCCAACCGGGACACTCTGAACACCTTTGATTGTCGATTGAAAACAACGTGTATAATATGCGGGCTATTTACATAGGTGTTTGAGAACGGTTCTATAATAGACAGGTTTCATTTAGCATTTAGTAAACAAAAATGAATAAGTAATTCACAAGAAAATTTGTATTTCTATTAGTGTTGATAGGTATTGGAGCCCTGTCTATATGTCTTCAATATAGATATAGGAGCCCTGTCTATATGTCTTCAACTACATCTTACAAAAGTCTGCCGTTTTTAGGGTGCGTATTACAGTACTCACAATGGTTATATCAGTAGTTCTTCTCCTCTTCTCTGGTGCCTGGTCGCTCTCTACATGCTCCTGAAATTAGCAATCCAATCAAATTATTTTATTCATTCACTCTAATTTGTAGTAGATGGATTTTACCAGAAAAAAGTTCAATGAATGATTGAATCACCTCCTTATAATGCTGGACAAGTTCGATGAAGTCGCAGTAGACCACACTGCATGCCGAGCACTTGAATTTTCCCTTCGGAAGCTTAAAATATCGAATTATTAGTTTAAAAATGAATTAATAACAGAATCTTCTAGAAAATGTGCCATGCAAAAACTCACCGGCATTGAAAGTTGATCAAGAAAAGAAGAACTTGAGAACGGAGAATGTGTGGATTGAGAAGAACGCGTCCTACGCAATGTCGATTGATCGGGTCAGCAATAGCACTAGGATGGATAGAAGGACTCGTCTTGATTGGTATGTACCGGGCGCAGCCACTAGCATGTAAGCCAGAGAATCGGAGAATGGTTCTGACATAGCTTGCCAAGGAAAGGAGTCCGCAATGATTTAAAAGGCAAATATAATGACGTACTGTTAAATTGAGTATGCAGATATTAGCTTACTGCCGTGGTCTAACAATGCGCGGAGATAGCTGACAATTGTAAGCAAGCCAACCAGCGGCAACTATTACAAGTTCCACGAAAGTTGACAAAAAGTACGCAAACGATTGCGAACTGTCTATGCAAATACGCGCGCTGATCTACCTCTCCGGCTCCAATTTTCTTGTGATTCTATTAATTTCTGCCATGGTAACACGTAAGGAGTCAATTGGACAGCGTAATCAGCGGGAATAATTTGTTATTTCAAACAAAAGTATTAAATCGTTCCGTTTTTGAACTCCCGTGGAACCTGTAATATCTACAACGGTACTATGCGAGAACAGCCCTACTGTTCTGCTTTCAGCGCGTTAGCAATAAGCAAACAAAGATTGTTGAATCCTATTTGTTTTTGGCACCCACAGCAGCATTTCGCTAGTGCCCCATTTTTGAGAAAAAATGACAATAAATAAAGCTCACTCTGCGTCTGACTCCTTAACTTTACTTGCGGACCTTGAAATACTGGCTGTCAATCGTCCTCCCCATGAGATTCCTCCCACCGCCGCCCGCCTGGAGTTAATTCTCTCTCATTCTCTCGTCGCGTGTGGTCGGGTCCCCCTCTCGTTTTTTACCCCTTCCCACCTCTACCGTCATCTCCGCGCATGGTTAGACCACGGTAGTCCACAAACGAGATAAGGTGAATCCCTTCTGGCCTTAGGTAAGTCAGAAGTGTTCCCTTGCCTAAGTCGTCTACGTCCCCCCTTTTCTACTTCTTCCTGCCCACCCGATAGAAGTTTTGTAAGTCAAGCATTGCCCCTTCCCTTTAGAAGATTATTTCAAGTGAAAATGATCTCCCGCCTATTATTTCCTCAAGAGTTCTACCATCTTACCCTCCCTACCGCACACCTCACGGTGTATTTGAATAAATAAATAACGGTAACGGGTTACGGTAAAATTCAAGATGACCTGCCAACCAATGCGAAAATAGAGGAGGCGCGAAATGCTAAAGTCGTGACGCAACCACGACGCGAGCCCGTGGTCGGGAATTAGAGCAACGGAGGCGAAAGTCGCGACGCAACCGCGACGCGAGCCCGTGGCCGGGAATTAGAGCAACGGAGGCGAAAGTCGCGACGCAACCGCGACGCGAGCCCGTGGCCGGGAATTAGAGCAACGGAGGCGCGATATACAAAAGTCACGACGCTACCGCGACGCGAGCCAGTGGCCGGTAATTAGAGCAACGGAGGCGAAAATCGCGCCGCAACCGCGACGCGAGCCCGTGGCCGGGAATTAGAGCAACGGAGGCGAAAATCGCGCCGCAACCGCGACGCGAGCCCGTGGCCGGGAATTAGAGCAACGGAGGCGAAAATCGCGCCGCAACCGCGACGCGAGCCCGTGGCCGGGAATTAGAGCAACGGAGGCGAAAATCGCGCCGCAACCGCGACGCGAGCCCGTGGCCGGGAATTAGAGCAACGGAGGCGAAAGTCGCGACGCAACCGCGACACGAGCCCGTAGCTGGGAATTAGAGCAACGGAGGCGAAAGTCGCGACGCAACCGCGACGCGAAACCGTGGCCGGGAACCAGATGAGGCGCGAATTCAAAAATCATATCTCGAGTATGTAAATTCATTAACGTAACGACGGGAGGGGCATGTAGGCAGTGGCGTCTGAAAGAGAGCTATGAAAGAGAAGCTACCAACAGAGGAGGATACTGTCAAGCAAGAAGAAAGATAGATCAGAGCTTCTGAATGAGCTGCTTTAAGGCTATTATACACACATTTCACTACGACATCGTCGCAATCATCACCAGCCAATAACCGACTACTATTTTCCACGCCCGGGAAGGGGTCCTGCATGGGTGAGCATCTCCCACAGCAGCACTCTGTCCGTCCTACACGAGAAGTGGCCCCCTGATCATAGAAGACTCAGGTTAGCGCGAGACGAGAATTGGTGGTTCTTCTATATGCTTCTATGATCATCCTAGCTCAAGTTCTTGTGTGATCATCCTAGCTCAATTAGGATATGACTTTTCAGCCAAGAGAATCGTACAGCAGGTTACGCATATCAGCAACCTTCCTTGCCTTTCAATGTCTCAATACGCTTCATCCCGCATTCATCTTGAGTGATGACAGTGGGAGGCTGGATGCGGGGATGATGGACGGTAAGGAAACTCTTCTTTCATCCTCTACTTTGCCCCTAAGGAGAGTTTTGGTTATCACTGCCTGGATCTGTGGGAGGAGAAGGAGAAGGGCGTTGAGAAAAAAGAGGAATATGGAGGAATAAATCGATATGTTGAAAGGAGCATTGTTCGGCTTACTCTCCGCCGACACTTTTTTATAATCTCCCGTATCCCTATCCCTCTCCTCAAGATGATAGGGAAGATAAGGGCTCCTGCGTCTCTGCCTCATTCTTTTCCCATCCCGCTTCACGGAATGTTCTCTCTCTCTTTATGGGTGTTGCTTGCATCTTGTTTTGCCAAACTTCCTAATTTCACTGTTGATACCGGGCATAAAACCGGTATCAACCTTGAAATCTGGCGTATCCTACACTCGCTCAATACAATAGTCTCAGCAGATGTCGTCGTATCTTCTCCTCAATGAAAAGCAGGACAACGAAGAACAAACCTTTCCTGTATACTTCCTTCTGCTTGGTTAGTACATTTCCTCAATCAACATGTTCAATTAGATAATTATAATTGAAGTAGAGCAAAATCCTTCCAATCCATCTATTCAGGTTTCCTTCTCTTCGTACTTCTCTTTCTACTTGCTAGAGCGATGGTAAAGCTCGGAAAAGCGATGCTCAAAAGAAAGGTAAGAATGGATTATAATTGCGAAATACAGAATAATGTGTTTTTTCAATCGAAAATCAGTTCTCATTTCATGCGTTTAGATCAATTGATGTCAGATTATACTCTTAGACCAAGGTTAATTGCATGAATGCTTCTTTAGGATCGCTTGCACCCCATGCTCATGTAGATGAACATCTGCTGAGAAACCGTCTTCATATTCTTCGAAAAATCTAGTACTCTTCAACAACACGGTTCCTTTGTACAACGGTTCTGCTCTGTTGATAAAATTCTTATAACGATGTATTTGTCTTACACATATAGTACAATGGTTTAGAAAAAAACAAACCCACTTCACTACTGCACTCTCCTTGCCTCTGCGACATAATATATGTCAGGAGGAGACCGTGTAACAATCTCTGCCTACCCCCTTTGCCCATGCTCGAATCTATTAATATCTCCTCCTCGCCACCATCCTACTGTTTAAAATGTTCCCCTCTACCTTGTTATCTTTTGGTCTCTCGTTCACTCCTCCAGATTCAAAAGACGTATTCTGTGCTCTCTTCGACCTTATTTCCATCACTGTTCCTCTGCTACCGCTCTCTCTAGTTCTCAGAGGAGAACGAGGAGAATCTCCTTTCATCGGAGCTGTTAGTTCTCTTCCCGTTTCTCCTTTATTCAAGTTGTATCATATGGGTCTTAATCGTC
Source organism: Micoletzkya japonica (assembly GCA_900490955.1). NCBI lineage: Eukaryota > Metazoa > Nematoda > Chromadorea > Rhabditida > Diplogasteridae > Micoletzkya > Micoletzkya japonica. Next base: position 23,144 of record LS900358.1, on the reverse strand, counting down.
CTAGAACTGTATCGGCCACCTTTTCTCACCCCGTTGCAAAATTGTCCTTTCAATTCTCTTCTCCGCCTTTTAGTCTCCCTCTTCTTCCCTACCTTCGTACCCCGAATGCTGTGTTATGAGGGTTATGCATTCTCAATAGTATTCTTTCCCATCTTCTCCGAAATTGGGACCTTCTTATCATCTGAAACTAGAGGATCACGATCCTTAGCGACGATCCGTGTTAAATAATCTATGGCTCCTTAGATTTCTACTTAGTTTAGTCATCTTTCGCAAGAAAATCGATAGCGTTGCACGAGGACTTGGACACTGAATACAGCTCTTTCGTAGCTAGATGATAAAGTGGAACAACATTCAAGATATGCTCAACCGAAGATGCCGAAGTTTACATATTAAGCATACGAAACAAAATGTAAATGGGCGGCCAGTGTGAAATTTAGGAAAGATCAATCCAACACATACTCTTTCCACATAAGTTGATTTTCAAATATCAATTTTCATACACTGTTTAATTTCAACATATCTATGCTACAGGTGACATCTATGCTACAGGAGTGCAAAATGGAAAGGAAAGTCGGGGGAAGACTGAACATAAACTTAAGTATAAATGATATTGGTAGCTAATTCGAGGTAGGTATGGAGTATAACAGAATGTGAGACTACGATGACGAAGGCAACTAGTATAAGAAAGATACTCTACTATGTCAAGAGTCAATATTCAATTATAAACTGATTCCTAGAGCAGATTAAGCAGCTTTCCTCCCCACGGCACTTGCTAAACATGACAATTTTGTTTCGAGAAGAACGGAATCTTTACCTTGATCGCGTACACGCCTCCGTCAATCATGAATATCCCCTGATCCCGATAGACTCCGACAGAAATTATTCGACTTGGCAAGGTGAATACATTCCGAAATTGATCGGGATCCGCTCGGCTAAAAGATTAAGTTTATTTTGGTCCCAATTTCACTCTTTCTAAACAAGTAAAAACGAAGCAGGTGTTATCGGGTATGCCATGTTACCAAATAAACTTAATAAACTCACTCTGCCACGTATACGTATCGATCGAACGCGAGGAAAAGGTTAGTAGAAGAGATGGAAATGCTCTCGAAGTCGTCCTGTAGTCCCAGTCTCCTCCACATCATACTTCCTTCACTGTCGAATAGCAATACTTGTCCCTGCTTCGCGTTGTACACTCCAAAGTTACCCTAAATCTTACCTTAATAGTCAAACGGTTATTACTCAAGCGTAGATTGAACGTTTCTCTGCTTGAAATCCAACATGATATGCTTACGTAAGAGATCTTGAATATTAACGGCTCAACGAAGAATCTCTTCATCCAATAGATAATCACGGGGTCCCCTCCCTTTCCATCGTAGACAACAATACTTGTGCGAGAACAGACGTACACGAAATTTCTGAAAAGTTTATGTAAAATGTTAAATGAATTTATATGAAGTTTTCTTCAATTCATCACATCATTCCCTTACTATCTTGTAAAGGAGTGCTTGCCTTTGTACAGCGAGAGAAGTTGTTGCGTCGTCTGCTTGATTCCTCCAAACCACATGGAATGCACCGTCGTAGCTACCGAGACAGATCTACGACAAAAGTTCATTATTTTGATTTTTAATGCCTTTTCAATAATATAATAGTTATTATTAGTTTCATATCATTTAAAGTTTATTATTTATTGTGTAGCACACCTCGTTTGTGGTAGTTGAATAGGCGATATTCGAAGCATTTGAATGCGTGACCAGTGCAAAATGCTTGATGTTCTTTGCGATCAAAACCGGCTAAAAAGTTATTAAAAGATTTTTTTCGTTTATTATACCAGATTTTCTTCAATCGCATGCAGAATCCCTTCGAAGTGCACAAATACGGTCAGTTGTGATGAGGCTATAGTGGAAGCAGGCTCAACAGAGTGATGCTGAAATTATATTTTTGGTATTCCAATGTCATTTTGAATACTAAGCTTTAATTGAGGGAATCTCAATGTCATGCCTCAAGATGAAGGCGGGGTGAAGCGTATTTGGTCGCACACGACTTCGTGCCCTTACCGTCCACCATTGGCATAAGTTTATGGAGATCTCTTACATGAAGAGGAAGTTGAATGGCAGAAGAGATGGAATACGATGAATCCATTACGATGATACGACCGTAAGATGTGAGAACGTAGAGAAGATTATGGTGGCCATTCACAGAGAGACCCTGAAGAGGAAAGTTTTAATGGGGTATGAGCTGTTTTCATTCTTTTCTTGTTTTTTTCTAGTTTCATCGCATACACTAAAACAGTATAGAGTTTTTACATACCTTCTCATTATTCTGAAGAAGCGACTTTAGATCGATCAGCTTGTCAAGTGAGAGATCCATGATGAACAGTATACAGAGAGTATTGAGACTGTTGAATGCAGCTAGCTTATTCGCTGAAGAGATTATATTGGCCATGGAAGATGCCGCGCAGAGGGAGCGCCGCGAGAAGAGAACACGCAACCACAGGGCTTAGATGGGAGAGACCGGAGTGGAACTCCAGCGAATGGCAAGGCTGAAGAAGGTTGGAAAGATGGATCACTCATCAGGTTTAACAGTCTTTCGGAGATAATAATACGCGGAACGAATAAGAATAGATACGCGTACATGCCATGCAATGAACGAGAGCAATGTATGTAATGAACGATAGAAGATTGAACAGGATTCGGGTAGTATTGGAAAATGAATTGGTTTTGAGGAGAAACGAAAGCGCGACATGTAAAAGAGAGTACGATTAGATAGAGATTGAGCGCTATTGGTGAATGACTGGAAGGTATGATTTGCATAGTATTGATGAATGAATGGATATTAGAGATAAATGAGTCGAATCGGGTAGGACTTCTAGCACTTCGAGTAGTTCGATTGTTACTTCGTTGCCATCGTATGTCGTTGAGCTCAATAGGAAGATTAGAATATAGGGATAAGGACTAAGTTTAAACTCGCCTTTTTCGGTAGCGTTATCCCAGTAGTCAGTGGTAATGAAGGAGACATCGCAGGAGAGAGATTTGAGGGAGATGTTAAGGGTGGAATCTGCGAATGGTTTTCATCCACCGTTATATTTGTTCACGGTTTTATTTGATAGCGAATCATTATAACTGAATAGAGAAACTCTTCTCTTGCTATAACACTACTAGATCATAATTCATCTCCGATTATCATAGCGTACCGTGTGGTTCAGGATTCCGCATCAGAGACCATGCCTTTCCAAGCGGATCCTGCGTGACTCCTATAAAAGTTAGACGATATTTATGTTAAACTACTCATAATAGTATTGTTATATGAAATTCCATGCATGCAAAAGCATACTTACGTTTCGGACAGGGCGGACGGACTACAGGACGACGTTTGCTCTTGTGAAGCTTGCTGCCTGCATTTGCTCGTTTTCCAACATAATTCTTTCTTCGCGTTGTGTGCAGTGTAACACACCATAGAACTTGAGGAATATTGCTGACCGAGCTTGCCCGCGAGCTTGAGTATCCTCTTGTACTCTCTGTAGTCCTTCTTCTCATCTTCAGCCAATGCCTCTTCCTCTTTGTCTGGCATCCGAATGATATCCGCATCCCTATACACAATGGGATCCAGCGATGTCTTCGGTCTCCATAATCCTTTCCAATTCCCTCCCCGTCTTCATCCCTCGAAGGTTCAACGTAGTCGCGAGAGCTCGCTGTCCATTACACTCAGTCTCCCGAAGGAGAATATTCTTGAATTTCTGCAATTCAACCATTAAAGGCAACCCACGCTTACTCAGAAGCTGCTGATTATTATTATCTGGTATTCATCTAATTTCTCACATGCTCCGACTCGATTGTTCCACGCAGAAGCAGTCTTGTCCGGTCTACACATCTTCCGTCTCTGAAAGGAGCATAATAGAATAACTACATCTATGAGCACTAAATCATCAAGGGTAATCCTTATTCAATTTAAAAGGAATTATTTCCATACCATCATCGATTAGTCGTGATCTCGAATGAGTTTTTCGCTCTCTATCTCGCACGGAACTTCCATTTAAATCCATTTGAAGAACTCATACATTTCGCCATTAGCTAACACTTATCATTCGCTTTCATTATTCACCTTTCTTCGTTTCAATTCGCAGTTCTTTGCCGCTGCGACGAATTAACGATGAAATTTAGTCGACGGTACAATTCACAGAAAAGTTTCTCGTCGGCTGTCCATCGATAGACTTCCTGAAATGTTTTTTTCTATAGGAATATTCCACACCGCGATGATAGTATCAGTCTCTCGAATAGTATTTTTTCTATCTCGTCATTCCACCACTAAGATGAGCCCCTTCTCAGCATTCTATTTGATCATTCTTTTGAGTGTGTAATAGACGCATACCAAGTTATGTAACAACGAGCCGGCTATGCGCCGCTTCGCTGCGCTTCGCCCGGCTGGCGTATCCTCAGCGCATAAGCTAACTCTGTGTTCTAGAGTGATACAGGGGTGTAAGCTGAGGTAGTTTGGCCTAGTTTCAAATTTTTTGTAGAGCTAGCCCTGCTTGAGTTACACGGCTCCTGCAAATTTCATTTCGATATCTTCAGAAATAATTGAACTACAAGCGTTCATTTGAAAGTCGGTGACCTTCTTTTGGGGGAGATTAATCGCGCGGCTGTTTGAAAGTCTGTGACAGGGAAGTGGGAAAACAAACGAAAGAATAGACTTTGAAAGATCTACCAGGGGCGGCAACGATGATAAGGCGCTGCTTTGTTTTAGTCCTTGAGCAAGTTTTGCGCATAATGGTTCCAAAGACAGCGTGTAAACTTCCAAAGATTGTAGTGTTTTGAAACTAGTGTTTAAAAAAGTAGTGTTTAAAAAAAGGAGTCGCTAATGCTACCAGACGAAGTTAATCTCTAAGTTGATTTACTCACCGCAAGAGAGACGCGGACACGAGTCTCCTTGGCTGCGGGAGGGAAACGATCCGTCATAATGACGAGAAGGCGGACGAATTTTGAAGAAAACGAGGATATCGATGGAAATGGAGGAAAAGGAAACGAGGGAATACACGGATAAGAAAGGAAAGAAAAGGGAGTAAGAGAGAAGGAATCAGAGAGAACGGGAGAAACAAAGGGAGAAGGAGGGGAAGAAGAGGACGAGAGACTAGAAACAGAGAGGAAAGAGCAAAGAACAAAGATTGCAGAGGATAAGGTAAGAGAAACAGAGAGGAAAGAGCAAAGATCAAAGATTACACAGGATAAGGTAAGAGAGTACGAGCAGAGGCGATGTAAAAGCGGTGAAAGGGCGCGCGAGCGGGCAGAAGCTGTGAGAGGAAAGAGTTGAAGAGGATGAGAGATGAAGGCATGCCAGAGGCATGGGAAAGGGAAGACGGGTGGCGAGGAAGGGAAGGGAAAGGGAGGGAGGGATCAAAGCACAAGTGGGAAAGGGAGGGACTGATCAATGCACAAATGGGAAAGAGAGGGAGGGATCAAAGCACAAATGTGAAAAATAGTGAGGGATCAAAGCACAAATGGGATAAGAAGTGAGGGATCAAAGCAGTAATGGGAAAGGGAGGGAGAGATCAAAGCACAAATGGGAGATAGTGAGAGGGCTCGATTTAGGTTTATTTCCACCGAACACTAAAGCGCAATAAGCCAACTACTCTCTCTCTATTTCATACTTAAGATCAAAGCAATTGTAATCGAGGGATCAAAGCACAAATGGGAAATGTTTGGAGTCGTCAGGTAGTGAAATCTTCGTTGGAGATCTTCTCGAAGTACAGTCTCCAAGTTCTCGGATCTCCAAATCATCTTGGTACATAGTCCCATATGGTCTCTAATGACTATGAGGTTTCCAACATCCTCTTTTCTTCTTCTCTATGCGGGTTAAATTCTATTGTCCTTCGGGGGTTTCTATCTTTTCCATAAGCTTTATACGTTCACCTTCTTTTGCCTTCGCCACATACCCACTCTACATGGTTCGGTGCTCTGCTGTATTCGACTTCTTCCATTTTCCTTCTTCTGTATAGTTTCTTGTGTACTCACACATCGTAGATCATAACCACGTCTCCTTCGAGATTTTCATTCTTCCCGTCTTAGTCTTCTCAACTGCTTCTCAGCCTCCACTCTCACAAGGGTGCGATGATTGTAGATGACGGAGGTAGTGAGTGAGGGACTGAAGGAGCAGCTCCTTTCAGCGATTCGGGTTCCTTATCTCTAAATCACTACAGCATGATAAGAGTAGTGTACATATGGCGGGTGGGGTGAGATATCGTTCTCATCCTCGCTTCGTTGAAGAGGGCACGGTGTTCAGAGGTGCTGCTATCGGAGGGTTGACCTTTAAAGGTGGTGTAAACGGAATTTTTGTGGCACTCATCAGGCCTGCTATTTGTGATTTTGGTGGGTTAGTTCTAGACAAAATCATTCTCAAATCTAAGAGCATTCCCAAATTACGGAGAAAACGTGAGCGAAAAGTTTCTTGATGTACAGGGAATTCAAAAAAAGAATAATTATTTAGACCCGGTACAGTATGCCAGCCGGAGAATAGTTTACGGAAAATCGCGTTTTGTCGAATGTTTGGCTTGACTGTTATTACCGTAATCTGCTGAGTCTGTACAGGTTCTTCGTGGAGGGAGTTTCTAATATTATTCTGTTTACACCAACTTTAAGTCGACACGGATATGTGATTCGACTTTCGCTCCTCCCTCTACCCCTCAATGCAATAGGAAAAGTATACCTTAACACTGACAGGCTTTGTATCTCTAGACGATTGAAGATGAGATAAGAGATGTCTATGGGATGTCTGTTCTTCTACACTTCTTATGACTTCTCCATATCCCTCCCTGATTTCCGTACCTATCCATTCATTTTCACTTCTGAGTCCTCGTACTCTTTTGCCTTTTCTCTCTTATTTTGCCTAAAGCAACTTGTCTCAATTGACTGCACATAGACTCTTCCTTCTTTCTCCCCCCTCCACCTCACTTCTGTTCCCTCTTCTTTCCATTTGCTATCCTCTCTCCCTCTCCCTTAATCTCTCTCGTTCTTCCTTCTCCTCCCATCTCTATAAATTTGAGACTTAAAGCTTTTACATTTGAGAGTAAAAACTTAGATGAAAGGAAGCAGTAAAGGCATGCAGGGAATGTGTACTGTAAGTAGAGATTGTATTAACTAATGAGCGCTATACAGTTACAGTTTAATCACCTTTATCGGGACGATCAGTGGATTGGGGTCCAAAGGAGGGGTAGCTTGATATATATGGGAGAGGTCATAGACTTCGAATCTTCTTCAAATGTACTCACTCAGTCTTCAGGGGGAGGATTCTTCTTTCTTGTCCTGGATTGAAATTGCGTAGAAGGCTTGGTCGAGAGACGAATAGGAGAGCCGGCCGCGCGCGACGAAGACAGAGAGACAGAATCCAGGACAGAGAGACAGAGAGATGAACGCTATAGAGGCTGCCAATTAGATTGATGTGATTAGGTGATTAAAGGAGAGTAGAAATGAAATCCAAAGAGCACATGCGACTAGCCTCAGTCAGAGAGTTAAGCAGTTTCTCGAAAGTCGCCTCGTAGGATGTCTGCAACTCTTATTCCTCAACGATTTATGTGGATCCGGACATATCAGAACAATGTAACCACGGCACAAAAAAGTCCAAAAGGGAATCATAATCGATATCGAAACTTAGTTACTCAAAGTGAAATTGCACTGAAATTTTAAGCTCAATTCACTACATAGAAAGTAGACCAGATATACAGAGAGAAGAAACTGCCGTTAGCGTCCACCTCACGCCTGACCAGTCCGGTCTCGAGGAAGAGGAGGCAGGGGACTATCGCACCTCGATTCGAGGGTGCCGCCAGTAGACAGCGTCCTCGCCATGTTGAGGTCGACCGACCCCCAACCGCCCTGACGACCCGAGTAGTAGTGGAGAGGCACCTCATCGACGGTCTCCTCCCTACCACGCAGGGTCTCGCAGAGACGTTCCACGGCGGTGATAGCGTCGGGGTGGAGGGGCTGCACGGGGTTCATCAAATGTCCTCCCGACCCGCTCCTCAGCGTCTCTCTCAGCCTCTTCTTCTCTTCGCCAGCCATGTACGGAAGCCGAGTTGGCTTCGTCTCCATCCTAAAGAAGATCGTGAGAGGTTACTAAGAGAAGAGGCTACTCTTTTAGTAGAAGAGATGCTATATGATATGTTCGCAAAACACAACTGTGCGTATATCTAGAAACCGGCATATTAGGAAAGGATCGAAAGATATGCTTACTTTGGAGGAAGGAGTCTGAAGTCCTTGTGCTTCTTCAGTACCGGCTGCGTGTCTTTTGCGATATCCCTTCTGAAGAGTTATTTGTCTTTTATTGAGTATTTTTAAAATATCCCTTCACTATGGCTGACCACCCTAAGCCAAGGGAAGGCATATTTATGCTTTTAAGCCCTTAAAAGGACCTCGGAAAGCTGAGAAAAGGAGAGGAAAGAGAATAGCCATTGCACGAAAGAGATGGCGATTCATACCGTGCTGAATGTACTTTGAAAGGAGCTTGGAGAAAGGACACTGTTAAACGCGCGAGTTAAATCAAAGGATACGCAATGACTATTGCATGACAAGTGGAATAATAAATTAAAATGCAAAAGTGTACCTTATTTGTCATTATAGTTTCCGCAAAAAATACCCTCGATGTAAGCGAGGTAATTAATAGACGTTATGTAGGAACGCCTGAAATGTATTATAATACTAGATAAATATATGACACAAGGAATAGAAAGGTATTCTCTGGGTCAACTAATTACAAGTGGTAGGGAGGGAAAGCATCCACCATCCCCTTCCTCTTCCGCATTATCATTATTCGAAGTATAACGATGAATGAGAGTACTGGAGAATAACAAGAGACTGTAGTCGTAAACTAACTTAAGCAAAACTCAGCGCATTCAAGGATAAAGAAATAGAAAGAAACAGCTTAGAAAGGGATGAAAGAATTAAGGCATAGTAGCTGTGGAAGAGAGGGAGAAGAGAAAGTTAGTGGGAGAAGGAAGGTAGAAGGGGGGAAGGGAGTAGAGGGGAGAGTAGGGGTGGACAACGAATGGATTGGTAGAGGGAAGGTAGGGATGAGTAAGGGGAGCAGTAGAGACGGATTGAAACAAAGGCCATGCGTCCCCCCTCCCTCTCCTTTTCCTACACAAACTTTTATCCCATTCCGTTTACTCCCGTATATTTCAATCTATTTCTTTGGACAAAGTCACTCCGTTGCTGATGCCACCATTGTAAATAAGCAGCAGATTGCGACTACGGCTTTATGGCTCCGACGCCACAGGTGCCAGGCCGTTGTCTGCTAGTCTGATGATTGAAAGGGATCGTCGCTAGGTATTCGTTTCCACTTTTAAGCAGATATATGCGATCGGATGATTGTTCGAATTGCTCATGTGAAAGTTCAAGTTCCTCTCAAGTTCGACGGTTACAAAATGTTTCTAACCTTTTTTTCCGGAAAGGAAGAATTCGAGAAGGTGCGATGCAGTCCTAAAAATAGGAGAGAATATGGAGAACGGCAGAGGAAGGGGAAATAACAGAGAGGTGGAATGAATAAAAGAAAGGGGGTGGAGGGGAGGTAGAGGGATGATAGAGGGTGGGGAGGGAAAGATTGAGAAGAAAGAGGGAGAGTCTAAGAAAAAAGATAAAGAAGAGAGGCGAGATGTGTAGAGAGTGGTATAATATTCCTTTTCTTTATGAGTTCCGATCAAAATTTATGATCATTAGTCTCTGCTTTCTCGTGAGGTCACTTTGCATGTCCTGTCGTTCTGCAAGCCACAGGTCCGCCCGGTGAAGAATATGTCTAATTGCGAATTGTCCACTATTTTGGAATTTGCTCAATCGCAATCTTAGACTTTATTAATATCTCTAATAAAACTATTTTCACGTAATAAGATTTCCGCACTTTTCTGTGAGCTGAATGGGACGTTGTAATTCTGCTAACTACGTGTACTCCAGCTGCCAAGTTCAATTTTTGGAGGATAGACGTAGGAAGAATGTAGCTAGGACTCGTGCCCGATATATGTTGATCATAGTAGGCAAGATGAAGGCTCTCGAATGGATCTCCGCATGGAGAGAAGTTGGCAAGATAGCTCAGGAAGAACAATTAATCGTAAACGAAGAGGAGCTGAAGACTATCTTCGCCTGAGATAAGAATACGGACAACCTTCCTTTAAAGTCGGCACAAATTTCAAGGGAAGTTGGAGGAGTAAAAGATAGGAGGATTTGGCATAGATATAAAAATACTAGCAGCGGAATCATACATTTACAAAAAAATAATGGAATTGGATATTTTAAAGAAAATCCTGAACATTGCAAACATTTCTCCGAGAGAAACGTTTTTCAGGATTTCTCGGGGAATCTAAGGAGGTGAAACGCAATCTTCAGGAGATGGACAAGAAGAGGCGGAGAGGAGAGCCACAATATGCTCGTGCAAATTTATATGTATGTTGCTTGTGGATAATACACTGTTATACATGAAAATATTATTCAAGCTCGAGTCCTCACGTCTTATACACATGCATGCAAACACACACACTGATATCGGGGAGATTAATTCAAATGATCGAGTTGGCGAGGTTAATTCTATGCTTCAGGGCTAAAGTTGCATGTCCTCGAAAGAAAGTATCGCCCGACTTGAGTCTTTCACCAACCTATCACAGCTGTGCATTTGACTCTCTCACTCTCGAGGACGCCCCTCCTTGGGTTGCTTCTGTGGGCACTTATTCATCAGGGATATCAAATAATCATTCATTGATGACGTTCACCTACTTTCAACGTTCACTCAAAAATAGTCTTGGAAAACCCGATAGCGATTCCTGGGGTATTTTCTGCAAAACGGAACGAGAAGGAAAAACGAAAATGTCGTTGACCTCTATACATTCAAATGATAAAACCTATTGCGAGAATATCGCTATCTCATTCTAACATCGTATCAGTTAGTCGGTCAAATTTTTCCATCATCGATCGTTTGTCTTTGAGAGAGGGAAGGAGGGAGAACGGGGTGAAAGGGTGAGCCACATTGTCCACCAATTTCTCTCGAACGATTTGCAGGCTACTGTAGAACTGTGCGACTCAAAATCTGAATGTAATGCTCCAAAAATGTTCATTATTATTTTAATAATCTTCTAGTTTAACTCTATTTTCGAAAAGAGTATATATTTTTCGAAAATGCTTAAATATCAGTGTGGCGCGTTGTTAAAGATAAGAGCTGAAGGGGAAGGAAGAAAAGGAGAGGAAGGGCTTTGAGAGACAGTGACTTGGGTTAGGCCTTATGCTGATGCCGCAAATCTTTTCACTGCTACCGGTATGAGGGGTGATAATGCGAGTCTTCTCTTTGTGCTAGATTTCCAGTTCTTTGTTTAGAAACCTGTTAATCTCTTTATTTTTCACAGGCATACACACTCTCAGGACTGGACGTGACCGCCTACATCGATCGTACTTGAAAGCTATTATACTATGACCACGTAAGCAGATTTTGTCGGCTCGTGTAGAATCAAATCATTGTTCGATTTCAAAACAATTTTTGTTTTCATATTTCATATTTCCAGTCTGATCAAGACTGTTGAAACAATCGATCTGACGAAATGGTTGTTTATCAAAATAATCATTGCAGTGATGACCAACGAGAAACCCCAGGGAAGAGGAGAGATTTGAGGACGATCAGGAAGGACAGAAGAAGGAACCAACTTAAAGGAAGAACAAGGAGATGCTTCTTTACATCATCTACCTGAGAGATCCAGCACGAAGGAGGAAGAAAGAGAAGAGCAAGAAGAGCAAGAGGAGGAGTTGAGGGAGAGCAGAGAGGACGAAGCGAGACCATCAAATAGAGAAGAAAGGAAGGAGGAACTCCCGCCCCTCGAAAAGACGCAGCTTGAGGACGATCTTTTACTTTCGTTTGTGATTATCATATTTATTTTACGGTCCCCATATGAAGATGCCTTGTTCCTCATGTTTCGCTGCAAGGGGTTGGGAAGAGGAAGGCTTTGCATGGTGATGATGACTATTACGGAATGAGCATACAGAGAGGGGCAATAAAGTTGGGAAGGGAGGAAAATGGGGGGTGATGTGTCAGCGATGGGTCAAATTCTGTTTGGGGAGGGAAGGAGGGAAAGCTTGAGATCGAAAATTCCGAAAACTATGGAAACTACCGTTCCAATCCGTAGGTATTTTGTCTGAACATAAGTTGATTTTAGTGGGAATGATGAGATATCTTGTCTGTTATTATGCGCAATGAATTTAAGGCACGCATGATGCCTGGAACCAGATTAGATAACTTATCTAAACTTAGATAGTGTCCAGGTCCACATCTGTTTACTCCTGTAGAGGGGTAGAGAGGGAGACGGAGGGATATTGGGGGAGAGAACGAGGGAGAGAGTAAGAGAGGGGGATGGAGAGAGTGAAGGAGAGAGAACGGGGTGAGAGTGTCAGCCAGATGACCATCATTTTCTCTCGCAACGATGTTCAGCCTGCGATAGAGCTAGGGCAAATGCGAAAGTCATGCTTCCGCAATGTTCGCTCATTTTTAAGTAATTTTATTGGCTTAGCTCTTTTTCGTGACGAGGATGTATTTTTCGAAAACGCTCAAATATCAGTGCGGCAAGTTGCGAAAGCAAAGAGCGAATATTCCAACGCTAGTGACGTGATAATCTATGCAAAAGAATCGCATTCCCTCCTTGTTCCTCCCTTTGACAATGCTAAGCTTGGTGTGTTCAATAAGGGTGAGCTAGACAGGGAAACGGAGAAAAGGGGAGAAAGTGCTCTGAGAGACAGTGCCTTTTGCTTGGCCCCATATACGCCGCAGGTCTTTGCACTATCACGGACGTGAGGGGCTAGATGCGAGACTTCGCTTTGCTGTAAATTTCACGTGATTATTTGCTGAACAACCTCTTAATTTCATTATTTTTCAGAGGCTTATATCCTCTCCTCTAAGATCGCCTAC
>LS900196.1:509978-530900 GCA_900490955.1 Micoletzkya japonica | reverse complement strand
TCACAGAGTTCATAGATCAAAGATCAAAGATCAAAGATCAAGGGTCCATCTACTTATCTACCTGACTTATGTTCAAGGAGTCAACCCCAGCGAGACACTCCAGGCCAATAGGACAACCATCAATCGGTTCGGTGGGAAGAGGAATCCATCCGGATCTGGCTACAATCTTTAAATTTATACAAGAATGCAAATAATAAAAGCGTCAAAAAATATTTTTATAATTTACGAAAATTCTAAAAGAAAAAAAATGTCATCCGTACCTTGTCCGGGTTGCCGGTCGAATCTCATTGCAGACTGACGCAAGGCAAAAGTGTCCGCGCCATCGGTAACCAGTAGCAACCGAGTATAGACCGCGAAAGGATAAACAAACATTCGGTGGAGAGGAGGATCGAGGAGATAATTCCATACACGAACTGCAGATTGTATGGTATTATTGACTATTCGAAAAATAAAAACATATTTTAAAATCAGAAATTCTTTCACGAGCTCTGCAAAGCGTTCTACTTGCAACATGATGTTTTAGTGTGCGTCTAATACTTTTAATCTTTTTCACTCCTGCAAGGGTATCTAATATTGGAGGAAAAGGAACGTTGAGAAATCTTTGCAGCGCACTCCGCTAAATACAGTGAAACTCTCTTGGCAAAATGCCAGCTTAGGCTAAAAGACGGGTCTGGCTGAATTTTGACGGTGGTTAGCGGAAAGAACTGTGCAGCTCTCTCAACGTTCAGTTTCCTCCAGTAATACTGTAGGAGAAATTCCTCAGCAACGTGACCACCTCACACACTTGTAGATAGTGGACTCTGTCATAATCTAGGTACTCTACTGAATCCAGAATGAAGGGATTTGTGAATCATACTGTCACAAGCCACAATTCCTGCTAGAGATCGAAAACTGTAAAGAGACCGAGGAAAAAAGTAAATTTCCAGGATTTTAAAGAATTTGAATAATCTTGCGTACCCGCACAACAATATTCTCCATGTTGAGCGGGTGATCATGGGGGTATATAAGTTAAGTTCCTCAGTAGATGACTAACCATCCGATTCTCCTCTTCGTATCCCTCAATTTCATTCACCAAAATGAACTCTCTCTTCACTCTATTTTTCTTTCTGCTCGCGTCTTCAGCTTTCTCGGCTAAGATTGGTGAGACTTCATCATCATTACTACTATGGTATATTATTAGTCTGTTTATATCTTATAAGATACAAAACATGGAAAAATCATACTCATACCCAAAGTTATGACGACATTTCCGTTCGCCGTGGTGCTGTTGATGCGGGTCTCGGAGCTGCCGCAGGTAATTTTAACCATTCTGCCGTTCTGACTGTACTGCATTTGCTCTGTTGGATCAAAGTTTATAGAATCATAGCTCAGTCAACGACAGGCAAGATGATAAATTCACCAATAAATTCACACAAAAAATTAAGGAGCCACGGACACCGGCGCAGCAGCGTTTGTAAATGGAGCGAACCAGGCCGCTAGCGGGTTCATCAACGGAGCTGCGGGAGTCGCCCAGTCTCTGGTGAGATATGACATCGCGATCAATGCTTATCGTTGATTCGCGGGTACATGGTTGGCTTATGAAACCGATCACTGTAAAACATTTTCAGCTTACTTGATTTCAGGTTGATGAGAAGCTGGGACTGGACGCGGCCGCGGCGGGTGTTATCAACAGCCTCGCCAATATTGCCGCCAAGTGAGAAAATTTCAATTTTCCAAAAAATAGAAAGGTTTATTACATCAATAACATGAATTCAGGACTGCTGGAGGTTTTGCCGATAGCATTGGCTTGGGTGGGAATGATGCTACGGCCACGGGACAGGCGGCTGGAAATCTCAAGAAATAAGATCTTAGAAATAATTTTTTTTCAGTACATGTACTTCTTGCACGATAAATATATTGCTCAAACTGTGCAATGGACTGTTTGCAATAGTGGTAGGTAGTTTGACGAGAGGAAGGATTTTCATTATAAAAGTCAATGTGCACATGTATATTTGCACCATCACTTTACTGTTATAAATTTCCCAGAGAAAAACAGCTCCATGAGATTATAAAGTATCTATTCTAGATATGAATTTAAATCTGTCCAGAAAATGCAAACATTTCGATCTACATATCCTTGCTAAATTTTCCAAAGCTATGTAAATTGAACTTATTGACGAAAAAGTTCCGTCAGTTAACTCATTCCACAGCATTCCTAGCTTTCGATTAGCGAATGGCGGTTTCTGCTCTGATCCATCGTCACTGCGGCCATAAAACTTATCCAAAATTCTCCAATTTAAAAACTTATGCTCCTCACCAACTTATGCTCCCTTAAAAACGTATGCTCACCAATCCAAAGAGCTGCCACAATTTGGTGAAGATTCATTCATCCGTAGTGGAGTAAATTCAAAATTAGTTGCCAATTCGTTATTAGACGTTTCCCCATTCGGTCGAAATGATGTGATTCCTATTTCTTTGAATTCTTTTCACTACGATTAAATAGCTCTCTCGTCGGAAGTACCTAGGTATGATCCGTTTTCATGAACTATTCTCCTCAACTATATTCGAAACGCCTTTTATTTAAAGGGTATGATCCGTTTTCATAGACTATTCTCCTTCCCCCTAAAAATTTTACGATTCGCGATTCTTTCTCACCTATGGCAAGAGGTATAATAACTAGAGAGTTGCTTATTTCTGCAGCCCGGTTTCGTCAAACTTGTTTTGCGAACATCCCTAGATCGCATCAATAATTATTAAACCTGGTAGAAATCTCTCTAAACCTGATGTTTACCTACGAAAAAATGTTTTAAATGTTCAGATATAAGCATGGTCGTAACGGAATTCCGGTTCATCATGAACAATTTTACAAGAAAAGAATCATAGTTTGCTCATCTTTGCAAAGATGAGCAAACTATGACTTGCTCAATGAAGATCATGGACAGACACAACACATTCTTAGCTTGTTCTCATATCTAGTACTCTCGAGAAAGCAGGGCGGAAGACAAGAGAGCGCTACTTTGATAGAGGAAGGAAGAGAATTCTGGAGAAAACTGTGAGTGGTGCCAACTACGTTTCGTGAGAAAGCGACCTTTGCTACTTTATGCCCCAAGACACCTTATTCACCGACTTTCCGCGTGTAATTTCCCTCTTCTGTTTGTTTATTATGCTCTGAATCAGGCAATAGCTACATTGTCGTTGGTGTTATAAGCGTGAAATGGTTGAATGAAACGTCCCCAGTTATCCTAGTGATTTTAATGATATTAGAAGCGAATTGATTTGCCATTTACATCAATAGAATCCTGCATTCTTCTCAGGTTAAAGGGCCCCTCCAGGCAATATCTACCATATGCATTTTTTGACTTCATTGGATAGCTCTGAATGTCCTGAATCACATCCTCTCTCCTTTTTAGTTGAAACTTCACCGTTGCTGAGAAAAAGCTGTGCAAAGATTTCTCTCGCTGTCTGCGTCTCTTCATTCTTCTATTGTCTCTCACAATCAATCAACCGCTCTTAATTGGTTATCTCTTGAAATGAATGAGATGGTTGGAGGGACCCTTTAACCATGGACGCGATGATCATGGCTACCACTATAATCGCCGTAGGAGCGCTGGGATTCTACGGGAACCTGTCGTTCATGTATGGAGTGTACAAGCGAAGAGAGATCCGCAGCAAGCACAGTGAGCTACTCTTCCTTTATCTTTCCGACATCATAAAACATGACGTGCAGCTAATAGGTACAGATTAATTTTCATTTAGTTTCATGTTTCGATAAGCTATGGCATAAATGTAATAACCTATATTGTTTTTTTCTTATTTTAATGACCCAGGCTACCTCCTGATCGAGATGGGTGTCATCCATCTCATTTGCATCGGCTATGAGTACGTCAATGCGGTTCGCATGTTCGCGGGTATCACGGTGACCCAGTCCAATTGTCGGGCCTTCATCCAGCCGTACGCATTTACCTCTATTGAGATGAAAAGAACCTTCTCAGCATTTCTAAAATCTTTTCTGCTTTTTGCAATATTTGCGCACATACTATTTACGCGTCACTTCGAATCCTCGTTCATGTTTCCATGATAAAAATCGCTAACGTTTTATCGAACATTATTATAATTTTTTTTGAATTCTAGTAAATTCACCACAAAACAGGTACCTCTTCGTCTCGCAGTACCAAGCATGTTTGTATCTGGTCATCGGAGGGGACATGTTCTACTCTATCGTGAATCCTATACGGTAAACAAGAAATAAATTACTGAACAATACAACGGTGAAAAGATGCAAATTGCTTTCAAACAAGGTGATTTTAAAAGTTATTTTTTCAATGATTATTTAATGTAATCTCAGTTACCTTCGGTTGCAAAACTTCCCGTACCTTCTGCTCATTCAAATTCCCGCCTTCATCTTCGGCATTATCATGCCCATCGTGTCTACAGTAACCCCGTACGACGAGGATCCTATCATACCAGCGTGCAATCCTCCACTGGCCATCAACAACTATGTTAGCATATCAAAACTACATTGACCTAATTCGTAATTTACATACTTCATTTTCTATTAGTTTTATCTGCTTGTATGTAATTGCCACGGTACTTTTTCAATAGTTAATATTAGCGACTTTGTAGAGTTTCTACGTGCGCAACAACTTGAACCTTATCCTTTGCACGGCTATAGTCTTGCAATACCTGGGAGTAATCGTGTGGCTGGCCTGTGGAGGTGAGCAAGTTAAATTCTGATAGTGATCATATGTACTTCACTCTCGGTCGCTAGATCAACGACTTTCCCATATCTACCGTCAAGAGAGAAAACATGGGCCCATGTTTGTAACAATTGTAACAAATCGTGACATTTGTGCGACCACAACTTTTTTGAATGTTATCCTAGAGAGTTTTAACTTTGGCATCATAATCCTTTTATCGAGCTCTTCCTGCCTGCAAAATTTGGTGCCGCTCCGAAGACTTTGAAATTTTGTTTCAAAATGTTTGTAACAATTGTAACAATTGAGTTTTCCGTATGCAAATTCCTCGGCGTCCCACAATCTCCAAAATTAGCACATAGATAGATCTCGTCAGGACGATTCCAAAAAGTCCAACCAGAACTCTCTAGCACCACATTGAAGAAAGTTATGCTCAATGTTACAATTGTTACAAACTTGGGCTCATGTTTACTACCTTGACGGTAGTGAACATAAGGCATAAACTGAGAAAATAAAGAAGTTGATTGCAAATCTTTTGTGCAGATTTGTAAACTACTGTTTAATCTTTATAATATAATGCGCTACCCCGTAGAATATGTAAATGTAGCTTTTAAATTACATTATCAGCTACCTTCGGAGGGTCCAAGGTCACGGACAAAGGATCGACCCAGTCGTCAGTGCAGGCCAAGTTCCAGAGAAGTATCATCCGCTCGACCGTCGTGCTGACTGTCTCGTTTACAGCTTCGTGGTAAACATTCGTCCTATGGAAATGGCCTCGTCTTTGTCCCTAATACTTATATTTGTAAATATAAGTTTTGTTTGCTAGAATTCAAAACTTTGTATTTACACTACATATGTCTCGGTCCCTCGATTGAAGATTGAGAATTGAGCACACCACATCAAAGACCGAGTGGGAAACCAACGGCCGACATGTGTCTCTACTTCCTGGATGACTTGTCTAGTGTTCAAATTTTTCGATGTCTCAGACCCGGCTAGATTGTACTAGAGATTAGTAAGACAGTCCCAGTCCCAGTCCCTCATGCGGGCATATTCTCTCCTCTCATTCTTTCCCGTGCGGTACTCGATCCCAGGGCAGAATGAGGAAAAGGGATCGCATCAGGGACCGCATCGTAAGACTGATGCGATCCCTTTTCTGTTTTCCCAAGAAAAAAGTTTAGAAAAAACTTTTTTTTTAAAGGAGACTGTCGTGTTTTCTTTTTCCCAATCATAGAAGCAGTAATAGTTGTGGTAATTCATTATTTATTATTTGTACCGTATTTTTGGGATTTTTCCTAAACTGCGTTTGAAATTCCGCTTGGCAGACAGATATAAGTCAATCCAAGAGGTTTTAGTAAAATTAAGAAAAACTTTAGGGAGAAAAAGTAATCTTACAGCTTTGTAGTTGTCACGCTACTTCTCTATATGAGTTTAAAACATGCATCCATCAAAAATTTGCTGAAAAATAAATGTTTTAAGAATATTTTTTTTAAAAATTGTTGGGCGAAAAGGGATCGCTTCGTGATGCGGGCACATAGACTGATGCGTGCACACGTGCCCATTCCTGTGCCCGCTTCATTCGAGGGATCGGGGCCGCGAAGCGGGGACAGAGGGAAAGAATGAGAGGGACTGCTTCGGGGACTGGGCTCGCATCGCAATCTCTAGATTGTACCATCGCTCAGGTTCTTGGGAATGTTCACAGAGCGTATGTCTACGTTCTTTCCGGAAGCATCCGAAAAGTTTGTTGAGACCATGCAGACCTACGTGGTGAGCATTAATTGTATAGCAAGATATATTGATGGATATCGCCCCCCTCCCAAGAGAAGTTTTAATGACACTGAACAAAGTTCTGAATCAGCACTCACAATATTACTATCTAACTGGGTTGAACTTGGAATTGAAAGCGAAATTTGTTTTGGTGAGGGGGGAGTAGGCAAATCCCAAAAATCGTAAAAAAATCTGAATTAGTTTCTGTAGTCATGGTAAATAAATATAACGTCACGGAAAGTTGATTACAGGTTGTCGGAGTGATGATCTCCTATGCGCAGTCATTCTACATCCATCTTTTTCTTAGTCGAGAATATCGGGAAGCATTCAAGGTACGTAATGATTATGTTTTCAAGTTTAATACAACCATTTACTACTAAATAACTAACCATGCCTACGTGCGTTTTGAAAGAAAGTTATGATGTCTGAGCAGTAGGAGCACAAACGGACAACATTTCATTGATCAATCTTTTCGAATCTCCATATTTCCATCCCTTTTGAAGCTCTCACGAACTACCTTTTCCATACCTCGCACATTTCTGTCACAAACATTGGCTTGTGAGAGTATTCACATACTAGAAAACCGATTTGGACAAGTGTTATAGTAGAGAAAAAACTAAGATATAATCGGTCCAGGGATCCCCCGATGCCAGGCCCTCCAGATAAAAAGCGGAAGTGTTTATGCGCGGAACGATATATTCTTCCCGGGAATTTCGCGAAACTGTTGAAGCGGTTATAGCGGTCTCTTTTTGTAATTTCGTGTCATTTCTTGTTTTCTTTTTTTCAATTTGAGTATTTCTTCATAATATCACACCCATGAACGAAATAGACCACATTTGATGCATTATTTTGTCTGGTCACAGCTCGGTTTTTTAGATGCAAGATCATAATCTTAATAATGAGCAAAACTGAAAAAGAAAACATAAAAGAAGTTGTAAGAACGCACGCAGCAACCAAACATACAGAGTAAATCGATAGCAGTAAATAAATCGTTCCGAAGATGACGATTTATTTACTGCTATCGATTTATTCTGTATGTTTGGTTGCTGCGTGCGGAAGCATAAATTCCACTTCTCGCTAAGGCCACTAACTTTTTTCGAATTATACGTTCCGCTTTTCTCTACTATATCACACTTCGCTTGTGCGTAAATAGTAAAGATAAACACATTGCGAAAAAAGGCAAGTTGATCGATAAAAATTGCTTGATAAATAATAATTATAATTTCAGAGAGCAGGAGTTTTCTGTTGCTTATTCAATGCGAAGTCATTGGCCGCATCAAACGGACGTGTAACTGTGACAAGGACGATATGATAGATAAATTGTATAATCGTGTGAAATTTACAATTATTTTGCTCATATGACATTTTCATTTTATATTTTGCAAATTATAAATTTTCATTTCACGTGTGTTTCTTCTGAATTACGATTTATATATTTCTTGTACAATTTTTGAATAAATATTGAAATGCTTAAGTATAAGGGGGTAGCATGACCTGTTAGCATTATTCTTGCCCAACTGTAAGCTGTAATTTACATAATTTCTAGCACCTTACAGGCTGTAAGCAAACTATCGTGCATTTAGATCTCGAATTTCTTCTCTAGTAAATATAACACGTACCCATAATGGTGAGAATGCGTCTACGATGATCGTTTCTTTGCAACATCAATACCATTAGGCGCATGATATGTAACGAAAGCTTTCTAGCTCCCGCCGTTCTTAGTAAATTGAACGCCGATCTAGCAGTTTCCACTTCAAGACTCCAGTCTATGACTGTCAAAGCATAACCTATTGTTTCTTTTAAGTGGCGAAAACAAATTACATATCTCCTTCTATGGTCCCCTTGAACAGATCTGAAACATGCTCTCGTAATTCCCCTTCTTCAACAAGCTTCCCTCTTCTTTCCCTTCCCTGCCCGCCACCGCACTATCGTATCTAGCGTGTGAATCCGCTACAAATCGTACGGCCGTGAGCAACCTTGCTAATTCCCCAAACCCAAATAGTTTCCCTATTCAGAGGCGTACATTGTGCCAATGTTGTAACTATTTTTTGGTTGGCGTTTAAACACTTTCGATCTTGATAGCCTTATTCATTTACAACTCGTTATCACATAGAGCTTGTTGGTATTTATTGTTCACGTCTATTTTTGAACCACTGTGAGAGCGAAGGCTTGTTTTCTTTTCACAACCTTTCCAGCCGCCCACAGCATTCTATATCGGCTTTGCTTTTATTTTACTGCTGTATTCTTCCAATATTAAAAAAACTGTTCAATATTAAGATCCAAAAAAATGGCTGAACTAAACATCTACCAGTGGATCATGGTGTTCGGAACGTACACTATCGGCCCCATCGGAATTTACGGAAATCTGCATTTTATCTGGGCAGTCTACAAAGTCCGAGAGATTCGAAGCAAGCACAGTGAGTCCAAGTTATGAATAGAAAGAATTCCCGTGACTAGCTTGGTTTCCTCGCCAATTCCTCGTCCACCCATCAGAAAATTAATGTTCGCAAATTGCATAATTTCTTGATTTTCCGGTTATCTCCTCGCCGAAATGGCAGTAATGCATATAATCTGCATAACCTACGAGTGCATGGACCAGTGTCGGATGTTGATGGGTAATGATATATTCTAATTAGTATTCTAATTGCTGAATCTATTTCCTTGAAAAAAAGACTTTGACATACCATAGCTAGATATACCTTTTCTGTAGGTGTGCAAACAACTCGGTCGCAGTGCAGGAACTATATCGTGACGTGAGTATGACAATATGTATATTATTTTATACTTCTTCATTTTGGATAAAATTAAGCTTTCAGCTACATATTCGTCTCGCAGTACCAAGCCTGTCTCTATTTTGTGATGGGTGCTGATATGTTCTACTCTCTCATAAATCCCATACGGTACTTTCATTACTTGATCTTTTGCTCCATGTATTATGTAAGGCGCTGAATATATAGTTAGCGGTACTCCAGAGTAGTTATGTTTTAGTAGGCATGTTTTATAGAATGCCCGGTAAACGAGTTAGTACATACATTCTTGTCTGATTTGTTACTGCAAAGATTACGAGGTTATTTCTGCAAAGACGCATGATATCATATCATTGAAACCCTGATCATGTCTTCACACGAATTTTTTTATAGACTAGGGTGACAGTTGTTTTTCGCTCCCATTAATGTATGGTGCAATTTACCAGAATTTACTGTCAACCGAGTCTGAGCATATCTCAGCTTC
Organism: Micoletzkya japonica; assembly: GCA_900490955.1. Classification (NCBI taxonomy): domain Eukaryota; kingdom Metazoa; phylum Nematoda; class Chromadorea; order Rhabditida; family Diplogasteridae; genus Micoletzkya; species Micoletzkya japonica. The sequence goes on along the minus strand of LS900196.1, from coordinate 521,232 downwards.
CGTAAACAATGATTTCCGCTTGAGACGCACGTAAGACGCGAGATTTGGGAAAATTAAAAAAAACTTAAAAGTCTAACTGTATTAATACAGGAGAGTTCCCTTCGTGTGCATGAATACTCTCGGACAAAATAGTACAATACGAAAAATGCTAGAGCAAAAAGACAACAATATAACCTAATAGTCAAAAGTTTGTAGGTACCTGAAACTGCAAAACTTCCCGTTCCTTTTGATCGTGCAAATTCCGGCCTTCCTCTACGGAATGATCATTCCCGTCTTTGGCTACGTCTTCGTGGGAGAAGACGACCCGGTCATTCCGCTCTGCGTCCCACCGCAGTCCATTACAGTACAGGTGAGTTACCGTTGGTCCATTGCATAGTAGCATTCTCATGACGAAAAATATCTTGTTGGATAGTAACTACGTAGGCTGTGAAAAGCCACTAACCGCGTAAAAATTTTGCTCTCTTTCTGGACCTCATTCTAATCTTCTTGTCCATCGATATCACGAATGGCGAACAGAATACGGAAGTAGGTATGCTTTTCGTCATCACAGGCGATCGACTACGGTAACTGGTGTGCCCTCGCTCTGAACACAGCCATCGTCCTGCAGTACCTCTTCATCGTGGCCTTTCTCAAATTTGGCAGTAAGTACTATTAATCCTACACGTCGATTTCATACAGGATGAAAACACATAAACCAAATCGTATCCACATTCATCATTATTCAACAAAGTTCAAAGAATGCCTTTTAGTGTTCGGTCGGGGAGCTCCGAAAGGCGATGGAACCTCCACTCGCGAGAAGATGCAGAAGTCGGTCATCCGGTCGACTCTTGTGATAGCCGGAACCTTCACCGGATCGTGGTCAGCGTTTAACTTTGAGAGGCACGGTGATGGTTAAAAGTTAACTATATGTCAAAATTACATCAAGGCATACGGCTTGGATCCTAACTTGGTAATTACTGTTGCCTTTACTGACAGTTCTATGAAGATTGAATCGAGAAGCAGCTTGAAGGGGTGTATTTTTCAGGTTCCTGGGCATGTTCACGGATCGCGTCCAGCTCACATTTCCTGGCATGCCACCAACCGTCGTTGCGCCACTTCAGACTTGCGTTGTGAGTACCGTTCGCAGTGTAGTACAACTTTATAGAAATAAGACTTTCTATAAGACAAACACCGTGAGTATTGTCGATCGATGAGCATTCTTTGCAGATTATCTACGTGCTGATAAGTTACGCGCAAAACTTCTACATTCACATTTTCTTGAGCAAGGAGTATCGAAAAGCCTTCAAGGTGAGTCCATTGCGTTAACTATGAGGAAGTAATTAAAAATTTCCATTGTTTTTGCCATGACTTATCTTATGAAGGTAGTCTGATTGTATCTGAAAATATAGAGAAAAAAGATCAAATTTGGTAGTAGTAGACAAGCCGTTGTAGCGTGCCGGGTTCTTCGGATTGTTCGCGGACGAGGGCAAATCGATACTCGTAAGCACGAGGACCGCTACTATCAACTAACCACATAATACTATACGCCAAATTTTTCTTTAACTCATGTTCAACTCATCTCTCATCAGTATACATACGCCTCCATTATCATAGAAACTTTTGTTATTATTGGAGGAAAACGAACGTTGAGAGAGCTGCACAGTTCTTTCCGCTAACCACCGTAAAACTTCAGCCGGAGCCGGCTTTTAGCCTAAGCTGGCATTTTGCCAAGAGAGTTTCACTGTATTTAGCGGAGTGCGCTGCAAGGATTTCTCAACGTTCCTTTTCCTCCAATAATAACATACATTCTTTATGTAGATAGATAGTGTGAAACTGTTTTCTTTCTGCATCTTGTACAAAAGCATGTCCGTTGCCAGAGGCTAGTCTCAATGCAAATTTACGATGTATGCATCCCTCAGCGGAAAATTGTACGTATTATTTTGTAGTAAGCACATAATCAAACACATAATACTCTATTTGAAAATCTATTGATGCGCAATCGCATCCGCTACTGTGGTTCCGTTGATGCCGATCTGAACCGGGGTGAGATCGTGGTAGTCTATAACTACCTGCAAATACCAACATTGATTACACACTTCAAATAATTCAATTCTCTTGATACTCAATTTCTCGTTTTCACCCAACTTTTCAATACCATTTGATAAATGAGATGATCTATGGAAAGTTGCAGTTTCAATGTATGATAAATATCTACAAGTTTTGTTGAAAAGTAACTATTCCATAACCTGCTCCTTCGATATCTTGAGAGTCGCGAATAAGAAGTCGGAGACGCGCTTCGTGTGTTGGATGTTCAGCTGCTCTCCGAGGCTGCCGATCGTCTTGATCTCAAATTTGATTTTTGATCTTTGACAATTGATCTTTGATCTTTGACTTGAAGATGTGCCTACCGTGATATGGCAGCCCCGACCAGGCTGTTGTCCGAAGACCATTCGAATGCCGGGAACGACCTAAATGAAGCCAACAATGAAGCGATTTAAAATGGAATGCGGAATTTAAGATATTAAAGTTACATGGGCTGTCCAAGGAAAACAGGAGAACATCAGGGTAGAAGAACAACCTGGACAATGATCTTGTCCCGGGGTTTGTCCATCGAATCGGCTAAGACATCGGTAAGCTTAATCTGCAATGCAGGTATTAGGTACATATGATTTGAGGTTGTTGATGTTTAACTTATAATATATCGAGGCTAATTTGCAAGATTGAATATATGGGAGCTAAATCACACCTCAAAGTCGCTCGGAATATCTTCATTCTTAACGTTGGTAAGAACGCGGACGATCGGCATGTTCTGAAATATGTTGAATTACATATGTTCCATATCACTTGATATAATGCACACGGAGTAGTAATGAATAAAGATTACGAGTAACTGATAACAGCAAAATACTGCAGATCAATTAGTGCGAGAGCATAAGAGATAGACGGGACCATCTCTAACCAGTTCACTTCTCCTTCCTTTATCTGACCACACTGCTTCAAGGTGCACGAGAGAAAAATGCCACGTTGCGAGTTCTCTCAATTCCGCTCGAAGTTCGTCAAACTGCTTTCTAGGAGTGGACACTTGCTTGTGATAGAGCTAAATCGAACACGCTATAGAACATCATGAACGATGGCTAAGAGCATTGCAAACATTTTTGATGATTTTACTAAAATTTAAATTAATAATGTTCGAAACATAGTTTGTACTGTCAAAGATCACGCGATTCCCACCAGTGGCGGATACATTTTGAACCTCATTTAACTCAATTCAACACGGGAAACATTTCATTTACCCACGATGCTATAACTTATAATAAAGTCGATATACAAAGCTGTATTTAGCATTAAATGATGCTTATGGACAGGTGATATCAGAAGTAAGCAATGAGAGAATTGTTGGATTCTGGGCAAAGAAAAAAATATCATCAAAGGTTGCGAGATAGATAGTAAATTTCATCAAACTTTCACGATGCACATTTCGTTTATTTTAGATTTATAGCTTATAATTATATACCAGTAAGGTGCACTTTACTTTAAAAATGCTTTTTCTAGTATGCCCGTGTTCTAGTGGAGTTAGCTCAATTTCAGAAATAACGCAATCTTTCCGTAAATTGCATTATTCATTCGCCTTCATTCGTTCTAGGAACACAAGAGCACACAGAAAAAAATGTATAAGGCATTAAATGTATTGCGCGCACTCCCTTTTCCCTCTCCACACCCTTCCAAAAATGCAATACGGTGGTTTCAATACTGGTACAGATTTAATTTTTTTACATAATTTCTTTTATTCTCTTGTTGTGTTTCGTAATTATACCATATTACCCTGCTTCCCTGTCTACGTGCGTCCCTGTATTTAAACTCTTTTGCCGTTAAAACACATTTATTACATTTCGAACCAGACAAGAGAAAACTATATAAAAGGACTAGTCCGAGATAAAAGAAACGTGCGCAGGAAATTTTAAAGATCTTATATGTCTTGCATCATTTTTATTAATTTCCTATAATGTTTCTGAAGAAGATCCGCTAGTCGCAACAACCATTTCGTTGGATTGCCGACCTTCGGAACAGCGGCAATATCGTGCCAGTTCCCGTACTTTCATTCCCAGCTTTTCCTTTCCCTTTCCCCTGCGGGCCCGCCCACGTTCCGAGATCGAGTGAAATCAAGGAGAGCTTTTTTCAGTTTCTAACATCCAGACTCTCACATCATCGATAAACACAGCTTATTATTATCTTTTTTCCTTTTCTTTACCTCCCTTGCCTAGTACTCAAAATAGTTTGGTAATAAAGTAGTATGCAAAAATATTGCCTACGGAAAAGTATTATTTTAAGTAATTCTCGGTCGTACGTTGTACGTTGTTTCAATGGTTTGCCAGTCAGCTGTTCATAAGTACTTATACTTTTATAGTCCAATAGAAGATTGCTGCACTAATAGAGCGGATAAACAGCTGTGAACACGTTAACTTACGATGCGGAGAGTAGCTCCATTTCGATAGATTTTCACCGAATAGGGTTTAATTGAAGTGAGTAAGTAGGTGTTGTTCTTCTTAAAAAATTCGATGCCCTTTCGTAAAAAAAACTTTCATCTTTTCCCTCTTGCTAAAAAGGTTACATGGTTATCTTTTAGCAAGATGATGTTGAGTACATACCAACTGATCATGGTTGTGGCCACGTATACTATCGGTCCGATTGGCCTATGCGGTAACCTGCACTTCATCTGGGCCGTCTACAAGAGGAGGGAGATACGCAGCAAGCACAGTAAGGTATTAGGGAGCTATGTTTATCGCAAAATAATTTACAAAACAATAATTGTTATGCTTATTATAGGCTGCTTATAACCTGCTCAAACTGTAATATTTTGCTTAGAGCTCAAATCTAAAAGTTTATATCGCGCAGTAGCGGGCAGAAAAAAATTGTAGATTTCATGTTTGCTCTTATACTGAATTTACCTTTGATCTACAGAATTGCATACGAAATTTAGATCCATGTTGGGAACTTTCTGCCTTTCAGGCTACCTTCTAGTCGAGATGGCCTTCATCCACATTCTCTGCATATTTTATGAATTTATGGACTCGTTCCGCCTGATTACGGGATATGAAGGACTACAGTCGCAGTGCAGAGCGTATATCATGCCGTACGTTAAGAAATATCCTAGGAATAATTGAGTGAAACATCTTCTAATTCAGGTATATTTGGCTGTCCCAGTTCCAAGCCTCTCTGTACTTTGTGATAGGAGCTGATGTGTTCTATTCGATAACGAATCCGATAAGGTTCGAGAACTAAGACGAGGTTTTTTTCTTAGCTGAAGATTATGACTAAGTCGACAACAATCCTGTTGTTGTTAGACAGCAAAAATAAAAGACTAACGGCAAAACATGCTCACGCTGGTTCCACTTATAAGCCTGAAAGGGAAGTAAATAATTTTACGTACACATTGAGCTCATGAAAAGAGACACGTATTACGAATAACTATATTTTTTTAAGATATATAAAGCTGCAAAACTTCCCGTTCCTTCTGGTCGTGCAGATTCCGTCCCTAATCTACGCCTCGATCATTCCCCTCATGACGGTCATCGTAACCAATCCCGTCGACCAGGTCATTCCAGTGTGCGTCCCACCGACTTCGCTCAATGCCGAGGTTTGAGCTTCTAAAGATTTTTTTTAGTTTTCATTTCAATATTATAACTATTTTCGATTGAACAGTTGCTCTGAACTTGTCATACTAATTTTGAGTATGTAATCGCAACTTTACAGGCGGTGAACTTGGCCAATGCGCTCGCGATGGGGTTGTGCGTCGTGATCATTGCACAGTACCTCTCCATCATAGGCTACCTCAAGATTGGAGGTAAGGAAACAATTGTTAAATTTTATTTGCGGAATTCTACTAATAATCGCGTAATGTAGATATGAAAGACGGTGCTTCACATTATAACTGAAATGAGGACCTTATTGTTAGCTTGATAATTTTAACTGATTAACTCTGCACAACTAGAGTAAAGTGTTTGGTGTTTTTATAAATAAAATAAAGATTGATTTAGCTATGGGCAAGTCAGAGGGCAACGGTAACTCTGTGCGGGAAAAGATGCAGAAGAGCATCATTCGGTCAACTCTCGTTATCGCCGGAACCTTCACTGGATCGTGGTCAGAGAAGCATTAAAAAATTCCATTTATTTATTACTATTACATTTCCCCCTCATTCATCACCCAAAATTCATCTAAAAACTATTATGATAAAATTTTTAAGGTTTATGGGCATGTTCACTGACCGTATCCAGCTCATGTTCACACTGCCAGAAAATGTCATCAACCCCCTGCAAACCTGCGTTGTGAGCGTTGTGATTCATTGTTATATTTTCTATCTAAATGTAAGGTGAATACTGAAGAAATTGAAGATCATCTACGCCCTCATCGGCTATACACAAAACTTCTTCATACACATTTTTCTGAGTCGCGAATACCGTGCGGCATTTATGGTGGGTTCCAACTGAAACACTCGATTATCTTGTAATACAAAGATAAATGTTGTTCACCTTCAGTTCTTGTCATTCAGTAAAACGCAACCAAAATATGAGAAGATTTTTATTATAGTGGATTAAAAAGATCCGTCGGAAAATCATTCCGAATATAAGGCAAGAGAGTGTGCAAAAGTGAGAGAATTAGACTCATTTTGGAACGAAAGAAGCACAAGATATCTAGAAAGAAACAACGATGCAGCCGATTTGCAGCGTGCCGGCTTCTTCGGTCTGTTCGCTCGAGAGCCCACGGTCGTAGTCGTCGGTGGCACGCGAACTGCGACGATGAATTGAGTTGCCAATACGGAGATTTATCAACACTTACAGTGAAATACCCAACCCATTTCTTCGATGAGTACTTGCGGATGTTAGATAAAGCAATTTCTTACAATGTCTCATGCAATGCAACATAAATGGTTCAAGTGTGGCAGTGCAGCCAGCTTGAAGGTGTATAAAAAGATGACTTCCACCAGTCCGACTCACTTAAAAATTGTCTTCAAATGCCAGAATATATATTAAGAAAATTATTGGACAATCCCTTCTAGAATTCTTGATATATTAAATATTCTGAAAATTAATAAAAAGTGGTTCGTGGTAATCTTTAGCTGTATTATGAACCTGAGACATAATGTAAATAAAGGGCCTGTTTATGGGCAATATAAAAAATGAAAGTGCACAAAACTTGTCATCTTTGTTTACTAATGTCCTCGTTCTATGTTTGTCTGGTATTCCCACGGTGCGACACACGGCACTATTCCTCTCAAGGTGGTTCATTCTTACATCTCAAAGTGCGAGATTCTACAGACCAGCCGGCGTGCGAATTTTACTAATTTGATCCGTATCAGCCGGAAAAAAAACACTTCCCCATTGCTGTGAGCTCGCCTACGTTTTTGTTTTTCGGAATTTATTTGCTATATTTTTGCCATTTTGATAAGTCTTTATCTTACGCCTCTTGTATACAATTCATGATTATTATTATTATATGATCTGATGTTTATTTATCTTCATTTCCAATCTTGATTATGCTGTTCTCCATTTTAGAATCTAGCTTCTGGAAAATGGCATTGACCGTCTATCTACGTCTGGGTCACAGCAAGATTCACGTATACTGCGGGACCGATCAGAATCTACTGAAACCTGCATTTTCTGTGGGCCATGTATAGTGTATAATGTTAAAAAGATCCGTCGGAAAATCATTCACAATACAAGGAGAGAGAGTGTGTGTGCAAAGCTGAGAGAATTAGACTCATTTTGGAACGGGAGAAACTGACGGATCGCTTTATTCCACTATACAAGAGGCGTAAGATACGTAGCAAGCACAGTATGTTGTGGAACATTTCAATTGAATAAGCTTTCTCAAAAGAGGACACTTGAATATATACAATGCTTATGTACAAAATTATTTATAAAAAACAACATAAAAAATTTCAGGTTATCTGCTCGATCAGATGGCAGTCCTTCACATAATTTGCATAGTATGTGAGGTCATGGACTGTTTTCGCGTACTTCTCGGTTATCCTGTACTGCAATCGGTGTGTCGTAAATGTCTAAATCCTACCTTTTGTTGACTATTTTGTGCCTTTTATCCTTTATACTATTTTTGTAACTCTAGATAAGCATTTCAATATGCTATGCATTCTACCTTATTTTATCTTATCCTGCTGCGTAGAATAGATTCGTATGCAAATTAAGAGAGCGGAGGCGAGAGAGCATGGAAATTGGAGAGACCCAGAGACATTCGCAATTTCGGAACGCGGACTGGTAAAACGTAGTGCAGCCATTTGAAGACGAGTTCTCCCCATGCCTTTAGGGAGGACTCGTCTTCAAATGTTTGCGGAGATATATTATTAAGCAATTTTTGTTCATTATAGTAATGTCTTTTTCATCTTTCTAAAGGTGAACGGTGTGGATGGGCGACAGTCTCCTACACCAAGATAGAAGACATCTCGAAGTCAACTCGTTTATTTTTGAGGAGATGGAACTCTACGGGTATGCGGAGGAGGAGATTCTTCTTCGCCTTCGGAGAAGAGTGGGCGAGATCCAGCAAAAATTATATATCTTGTCTCATCAAATAAGGGCTCGCCCACATAAGCCAGGGCAGGGTCTCCTTCCGTCTTGAATGCTTCATCAATCTCCTCCAGTTCATTGTCCTCTTCTTCCTCTTCTATGACCTCTTTCACCTTCTTTTTGCGTCTTCTTCATCGCGGTGCTTGAAGAAATTCTTAACGCTCTTTTTTTTTTTGGAGAACCGCACAGATTTCGTCATCTCCGGTAAAGCCCATCCCATTAGCAGAAATAATCCATTTGTCGTGCACAGAATTCCTAGCGTTCGATTAGCGAATGGCGGTTTCCGCTGAGCGAAAATTCACCAATTTAAAAACTTAAGCTCCTCCCCATCAGTACAAAGAGCTGCCAAAATTTGGTGAAGATTCATTCAGCCGTTGTGGAGTAAATTTAAAATTAGTTGCCAATTCGCTATTTACTTCCCCTTTCGGTCGGCATGCTGTGGGTGTCCTCAAACAAAGAAGGAATGGCCTGGTCCACGGTAGATTCCAGGTTTGTCTTGTACTGTCGGAGAGAATCTCAGTGTTGTCCTTTCCTTTTTATTCTTTTATAAGATGATGTCACTCCAAGCTTCCATCGGTCAGAAATTCAGATCCACAGCTTTCTTCTGGACAAAGGCTGGAGGGAGACTTGATTCTGAAGGGGGCAGATCTTCTTCTTCCTCTAATAAGTCCTTCGAATCCGATGTTCCGTCGAGCGGCTCGAATACTTTTGATTTCCTATGCTCCACCAGAAAACTTCTACATTTAAATTGAAAAACTTCTACACTCCCTCTTCCAACCTAGTACTAAACGCAGTGTAAATAAAATTTTGTCACAACTTGCTTGTTCCAGCTTACTGAAGACTGTAAATAAGCAGACAAATATATTTTTCGAAAATAATAACAAAAAAGCCAGTTATTATTTTTTCTCTCACACAATGTTTTTTTATGCGCTTCGTAAATTAAAATTTTCTTTTATATTAATTTTTTTTCATTGTGTCCTATAGTAGAGAAAAAGGAAAGATATAATCTTTCCGGTAGTAGCGCTGATTTCGGTGTCTTTCAAAGCGATGTAATCAACTTCTAGTGTGCATCATGATAAAGTCTAGATGTTACTGGTCTCAAAACCATATCCATATTTCTGATATCTTTTCTTGGAGTAAAATGGCACTGTTTCAAAGCGCGAAAAATTCGCTAAACACCGTAGCGGCGGAATCACGAATTATACGTTCCGTTTTCCTCGACTATATCTACTCTAATGGCTGCAGAATAGTTTGGTCTTTGCCCCACATGAAACACTTTCTCATGCAACGCTAACTATTCTGGTGGTCTTGAGAACAATCTTGTGAGCGGTTAGAATGTTTCGAGACAATTCATATATCTCTTTATTACTGTTAGAGAATTTCTATGTATAACGCGAGTTTGCATAGCAAGCGAATTGATGAACAATACATCCCAATTTTAAATTTTATGAGTGGAGAATGCTAGTCTCTGATCGATTAGTAGTTCCGCCGGTCGTTTCACCGGTCCAGATTCTCACCATCTACATCCCCTTCTCAAAAAGGAAGTTGTGTCTTGCCTTCTCATTGATGAAGAACCTCTAATTGCAAGATGATCAATTTAGTGCATAAATGCATCATTTGAATGCGTTTAGCTTCCTTCTCTCTGCGTGTAATCGAATAGAATGTAGAATCAAGAAACTCTTCATTGACTAGAAAACTAAAAAAAGATGAAGTAATGGAAATGGCGCAAATTACCCTACAACGCGTTCGTAACAATTATGCATACTTTTGCCGACTTAAGGTATACAGAATCACACAATTCAGTGTTTTCTGGTTTATTCACTGTTCAATGTCTTTTTGAAGCTAGTCTAGTTCCTGGTTCTCGATCTCTCTATAGTTCCCGCTTGCTAATCATTCGGCATTCCCAGGCCCCGCTCAATGCAAGGCTACGACGGGGTCCGGGACAGTTTTTGGAAAAGACATTTATTTCCGAGGGAGCAAATGTTTAGTTTCATTAACTCATTACTTCTTGTTCTGGAGAGTAATGTACAATGTTTTGAAGGAAAAAAACTCGAACAGCCAGTTTTATTCATAGGACTTACCTTTCATCCAGAATTTGTGTTTGATGCGCCAAAGTTTAATCATTGTTCTGTGCAATAGGAACTTACTTTGCTTCATAAAATTGTTGATATATTTGTGACATTCACCCTAGAATAATTATGTTGTAGTATAATGGATGGAGCATACGCAATTGTCATGGGCACGGCCATCTTTCTCATCGGGGGACTGGAAATCTTCGGCGATCTCTTCTTCGTCTATGGAGTCTACAAGCGGAAGGAGATACGGAGCAAGCACAGTAAGCTAGAGAAATACTATTTCAGCCCTATCAGAAGTTAGTACGTGTATCTGTATCGTCTCATGATGTTCATGCCGAGAAATTTCATTCCTTTTTAAAGGAACTGTCCCACGAAAAAAATCGTTGTTGAGTTTTCCGTTGGAAACATTGTGGTATGGGCTAGAAAACAAGATGAGCAAAAATTCCGATTCGAAATGACCCTCTAGGGCTCAGTACGCCCATCTGAATGTGCGAGATACGGTATATCTCGCGGGGTAGTTTGTAGTCTACAGCGTCTATCTAAATAACCCCTGGCAATGCCTGTTCGCTCTCGCTCTGCGTGGAGCAGGAAGGGAAGAGCAAGGGAAGAGGCGAAGGTGTGTAG
>LS900196.1:473092-502775 GCA_900490955.1 Micoletzkya japonica | reverse complement strand
TGAACACCTAGATCACGTTGTTGGGAAACAAGAGTGAGGGGAATACTATTGATAAAAAGCGATGGGGAAAGGGAAGGGAGGCCTAGATGGACGTGGGTGCATTTGGAGGGGGATAGGGATAGTTGGTTGGATTGAGTCCACTGGAAGAGAGCGTCTAGCACAGATTGAAAGAGAGAGTGAGAGGAGGCGGCAGAGTTTTGGTTATATGACAATTAAAATGTAAATGATTCAGGGTAAACATTAAGGATATTTTTTGTGTCAATGTAAATTTATATATGATTTGTCAATGTAATATATAATACAATTTATTTATTTCAGTGTCAATTATATTTTTATTGAAAAATAAAATGGATCATACATATTTGTCCTATATTTGCCAGTTTTTTTAACTGCACACTGTATAAAATGTAGGTTTCTGTATGAGAGTTCTGTTCCTGAACATGTTTCACAAAGCAGCTGATCGTCCACATAGAGAATCAACAATAAGCATAGATAGCTCTACATTTCAAGTAAACAGTATCCGAGGTTGTCTGTTATATATCTATTTCCACGTACTCTGTAGTTGGCTGAAATGGTTCTTCTGCTCGTCGATATTGTTGCGAGACAGGGAGTGCTCGCTATTTTCGTCGGGAGGCTGCAATAATAATATTCGTCGAAGGTACTTCTTTTTTTAATATGCATTTTCTTGTAACAGTAACAAAATTTAATTAAAAAATATCAGTACCTCGCACCCGAAGCACCCTATGACCATCGCAACAACGCGTATCCGACACAACTCTCGCGTAAAGGCAACGTCCCGGAACACGAGCAGATACTGGTAGAGGAGGATTAGCCTGAACGAACCCTGCTTAGAGGAGCAATAATTTGATGGCAACCCCTAGAAACAGCTTTACCAACTTTTCCAAATATTCGGACTGGGAAATCGTATAAAGCTTCAAAAGGAAGCCAATAAGGAAACGTTAATATGTTAGTATCGGAAGGCTACTGTCTTCTCAATGAGATATCTGCCAATCTCTACCAATCTGAGATATCAATGAGATATCCACCAATCTCTACAATCTGAGATATCAATGAGATATCTACCAATCTCTACCAATCTGAGATATCAATGAGATATCTACCAATCTCTAAGAATCTGAGATATCAATGAGATATCTACCAATCAATCTCGCTATCTAGGGATGGCAAAATGGTTGTGAAAGTGGAAATATGCATGACCTCACAACCTGACTCTCTTCATTCGTCGACATTAGCGGCTTTAGCACTTTCACACCCATTCTGCCATCCCTATCGCTCTCTATAGGGGGTAAACTCACGCTGCGATGTAGAGGTCGAGCAAGGCTGCGCACAAGTTGCGAAAGAAGCTCAACGGGAGGAAGAGGGTCACCGCGAAGAAGACGAAGCCTCCTGAGGAACACACGGCGAACGGCAGGATGATGGCGAAGGTCAGCTGACAGTACTCATTCAGTAGGAAGGGGGGGGGGGAACAATGGTTACTTGCAGAAAAAAAGTTTTTCCTTTGAAGAAAGCACATTGATTCGCATTTTAAGTTGGTTTTGACCAAGCAAAAACTAAATGCAATGACATATTAGCATTGTCCCGTTAGGCATGAAAACATAAAACATAATATAAATTAATAAAAATTAACATAATTTAATATAAATCCCGGTAGGCATGAAAAACATAGAACAAAAAATTGCAAAATTGCTATATCTCGAAATGCGTCTCTCTAGCACATCTATCGTATATCTAGCAGTTCAAGGGAAAGATTCAAGACCGACCTTCATGACGCGTACGTTCTCTCGTATCTGAAACGCCCGTCCAACCAGGTTGTGCTCGAGCCTTCGGTCAAAGTGCGAAATTCGCGCTAGTTTTCGCGCATTCAGCTGCTTGACGAGAAGGCAGCCCTGAACAAAAACAAATGGAAATGTACCAACAAAAATTTTGAAAGAGACGCAATATTAGAGGAAAACAATGATGTCGAGAGAGCTATGCAGCTCTTTACGCCAATGAAACTTTCAATAATTGGTGAATTTCCAAAGCTTTGGCTAGTGAAATTCTCCTACCGATGCTCCACAGATGACTCCCGTCGCGACGTAGACAAAGTTCCCAGTTACGTCGTAAATATCTGACAATGCGACCGGTAGGTTCTATTTAAAATATCAGTTGTAGTAAGTTAGTAAAATAACCACAAAAAGGCGAAGGGGTGATAACTACTACACTACTTACTCAGGGTGAACAGAGCCGCATTGGCCAGAGATAGCGATAGGTTTAAGGTCTCGACGAAGATGAGGACAACCAGAGTAGTCCACTCGCCCCGTTCGTACCAATCGATAAAGAAGGTGGCGAAGAATCGTTCCAACGCCACCGAACACATCCTGAACAGGGAGCGGAATAAGCTAAAACAAATTAATTTGAATATTCATAGATTAAAGGGCCCCTCTGAGCACATTGCGATCCCTCAAGAGCGTATTTCAGACATTCCTTCAGTTTTGTCCTTTTCATAAAACATATGTTTCCATTCCTTCAATAAACTATGCCTACCAATCAGACCGCTCGCGCACTACAGTATTCACTAAATGACATTCGTATTCGCGCGGTCCCTGAAGAGCAATGTAACTTTGCATACAACTTCTCGTCCCATTTAACCAACGGGGAATGGCGGGAAAACGATGCAAATGTAGGATTGAAGGTTTTCGACATTGCTCTTTCAGACGAGAGGAAGAAACCAGGGGGTTAAAAAGTGCTCAGAGGGGTCCTTTAAATAAAGTACGGCGTAGAGAAATCCTCCGTTGGATTTATTTGAAAAATAAATTTAGAAAAATGCTGCTAACATTCCACCGAAGCAGCCAAAGTACTCCTCGCGAACGATATTGCTGAATATCAGTAGCATGTCGTCTTCTGAACCACGATATTTAAATGTATATTTTAATGCAACAACAGTTTAGAATGTGATCGAACTTTAGCTTTGACTTTCTCAAGAAGGGACAACTAGTACGATTGATCCAGCAGTCAATCATGATATTAGTTCTAGGATTGCATCGACCATTAGGGGTAAGAAAATATTTCCCCTCAAATTCGACTTGCCCTCAAGTTCCTTGTCCAACAGTTGGTAAGCCATAAGCACAATCCGGCCGAACATACTGATGAGGCATATCGTGAGGAAGATGCAAGTTTGGAGGCGAAAATTGAGATGGAGAACCTCTGAAACACTAATTTGTAAGCTTTTTAAAACTCTAATGTTTCTACCAAGCTCTATATTTCTTAAAGGGCCCCTCCACGCAATATGTAGCAAATGCATTTTCTTTGCTGAGAAATCGTTGAGAAATCTTCGAGGGAGAAATCTTTGCTCTCAATGTCATGAGTCTCATACTCTCTCCTTTTTTTGTTGAAACTTAGCCGTTGCTGAGAAAAAGCTGTGCAAAGATTTCTCTCGCTGTCTGCGTCTTTTCATTCCTCTCTTGTCTCTCACAATCAATTAACCGCACGTTAATTGGATGTACCTAGAAATGAATGAGATGGTTGGAGGGATATGGAAGTTATTTTCAAGTGAAGCTTATATGAAAGATCTTGTCGAAATTAGTATAAAAACAAAAGGAAAAATAATAAAAATTAATAGTATTCGAGAAATGATTTTTTGAAATTTCGCTCAACGACGACGCTACTGTGTTTAGCCAAAGAAATTAAGCCAAAAGCGACATTCTTCTCAACGACGGAAGCCCGTAATGAAAAAATGAAACATGCGATTTTCGAGTTTTTTCTTTAATTTTTTATTGTTAATATGTTTTTCCTCACGTTTGAAACCTTATAAAAATTTTCATCGAATTTTAAAACTTTTGGTTAGAGGCTGCTTCCTCCCTTTAATGAAATAAAATGGAATAAGTGGAAAATCGTACTTGTTCGATAGACGGAAATAATTGCTAGAGGAATGGTGACGAACGAGACAACGATTAGAATGATCTCAAAGAAGAAAAATAAAAAGCATTAATGTTATTATTTACCTCAAAGCCAAGAATAATTTTGAAGAGCACATCAGCTGAGGAAGTTAGTGTTGAATTGAGTGTCACGAGAAAGTTCCGCGCCATCTTAGAAGTTGACCAATTTTCTGAATTATAAAAATTACTAAACATTTACCCGTTTCCACGTTACAAATACATTCTCATCAACAGAAAGGTGCTAAAATCGAACATCTTTTACTACACTCCAAGTAGTCATAAAGTCATAGTTAGTTAGTTAGTAGTTAGTTACAGTTAGTAGTCATAGTTAGTTCACAAAACCAAAGTGATGCCAAATATATTATCCGACGCATTTTCTCACCCTCGTTAGTGCAATCTACAGCTTGGTATGTTAAGCAGTATCTCATGGGAATTGGTAATTAGCATCAAATACAAAAGCGCATATATTCTGGCATTTCCGTTTGGTATACCGTTCAGTAACTATCATAAGATAAGGCTTTATTGGAATGCAGCAGAAGAAACGCAAAACTGCAATGACCATTGTTCACTCCTCACTTTTCAGAAGACCAGGGTTCTCTTTAGCAATGCTTCCCGGTTATGTTGCACGCGTATAAAAACCGGGTCCAGCCTAAAGGAGCATGGAAAACGAGTAGAGAAAATGAGTAGAAACGAGAAATGAACGCTCGCTGTTCTTCAGATGAAATGGTTCATTGGACGTTGATGAGGGCGAGCTATTAATCCCGATTGCGGAATACTCACCTAATCCTGCAATTGATGCTCGTGATCCCTGTGCGCTAAGTAATCTCCACGAACTTATTGCTCCCGTCGTAGTTTTAAGCAAACAGAAGCAATAAAAGGTACTCTCATCCTTTGAAATGAAGCCCGTTTGAATTCTTTCTTGCACTTCCGTAGACAAAGAAAAGACTCGTACAATAATGTAATTAATGGAATGAAAGGGGGAGAAGTAAGAAGGGAGAAGTAACAATGCATACTTCCACAAACGTAACCGTAACCCAACAATTTTCAATATCTTATGTCTTCCGCAAAATCAAGCACTGTTCAAAGTGTATCAAAGCAGTAAAGTGGCTGTTCAACCTCTAATTTATTCTTCTGATCATTTTTGTAAAAACTCCGGGAAATCATGCGGTTTTCCCATCCCTACCGCCTTTCTTCGAACCCCGTTCCCTAGTTCTTTTCGTGTTATTCGCCTTGTAGCCCAACATCAGTCCTGGTCAAGCTTTTATCGACAACGGACGTCTTCAGGAGCGACTTCACGGGGGGAGGACTGGCTAGACACGGGGAGGATACCCCCCCCCCCCCCCGGAGGACAGATTCTCCATTGGTCAGGGTAGTCTTCTCCAGCTGCGACGGCGTCTCAGCACCGCAAGGAAATCTCGAATCGTAGGCTTGGAGCGCACAATTCGTGAGCCACTTGATATCTTTGTGACTATTGGCTTCCACTAGGGACAGACGAGCGAAACTTTTAGTTTACACTAAGGGTGGACGAGCGAAACCTTTAGTTTCCACTAGGGATGGACGAGCGAAACTTTTAGTTTCCACTAGGGATGGACGAGTGAAACTTTTAGTTTCCACTAGGGATGGACGAGCGAAATTGGCATTGGAAAGGGTCAACAGAAATGTGATTATCGTCCCGATGCATTCTCATTGTCAGGAATGTAGAGAACTCCTACTATCAAGAGTACCATCAGCGTGTTATTCAATATTAGGCATTCTCAAGCAACAAAACAACTCTTTTGACCATTTTGTTCATTATCAATATTTAAATTTTAGACTGTATCGTCTTTGCACCTTTCCATGAGAGACTTTTACTCTACTTCTCCGAAGTTACAACATGAAAAGAACAAACATAACAAAGCCAAAAAAGGTACACGACGAGTTAATCTTACACGAGTAACAAGATTTCCACACGAGATCACAAAAAGGAGGGCTATTACTGAAAGTTGAATGGCGAAATCCCAATGGCCACCTATCACAAACAGAACAGATAGATTGTCTAGGTCCGGTGCGGGGTCAGAAAGACTCGGAAGGCATACGGTAGGAGGATAGGAAGGGGGCCGGGTACGGTATTCTAGGAAGATTTACGGAAGGAATTAGCACAGCGCATCAATCGTCTCCAGTTCATCGCGAGTCAGGTGAACGGAACTGCAAAGGGAGGGTGATTACTGTAGGCATAAAGAAGAAAAGAGTAATAAAACAGGATTGAGGTTAAAATGAGTTTTAGAGTTACCTTCTACCTTAGTTACCCCTAAGATGAGCGATACTGAAAGTGCTCAATTTTTCGCCTCTCTCGTTTTCAGCTTCACAGAAAGTAGTGACGCACTTCAGGCTGTCGCCGAACTTGCACCGTATCCGGTAGATAGCCGTCCGCAACGCGTCGTCGACCGCGCGTAGCGGCGCGTCCTCCTCCGCGTCGGACGGACGCGCGTTGCGTACCTGCGCACACAAAACAGTAGTGTAACTAGATGTTAACTACAGTATAACTACAGTATTATAACTAAAATCGGTTACTTTACTTTATGTTTCATTGTTTTTTTGGTGGCCAGACGCGTCACGCTTATGAATGATATGTGAAGCATAAGCATCCAAAGGAACCGATTTTAAACCTCTAATTATAACATCAAGCAAACGTGATTTCGAGCTTATCATACGTAGGAGCTGACCTAAGCTATAGAAGGTTGGCCGAAATTTTTTTCTTCGGAATTATACTTTGTTAGGTTCATATTTCCTAGAACATTTCACTTGCTAGGCCTTGGAATTTCGTATACTGTCGTATACTGGCCAATAATTCCGGGAAGATTATGGGGGATGGAGCGTATAAAAGTACCGCACCCGATAGTGTGTATCGATCGACTCAGTCGCGGTGAGAATCGCACGTATTACGGTAGCCAGGTCCACCTGAAAACACGCTTCACTTGTACCAACCCTCCTGCTACCAAATCTGAATTACTGACCAGTTGGTAATTTGCTCATGGGTCATAAGATACATAAAAATAATGATTTTTTCCGCAATAACGTACAGCCACATAGGTGGGCACGGTTGTAGGTACCGTGGTTGGGTGACTTACTGCAATTTTTTTCCAGTATTGGTTAGCTCACTGCAAAATAATATCTTAGAGAGATTGTGCGATATCTATGTATGGTGGGAGGACCACTGCAGTAAGTTACCGGCAGACCCTGCCCATACGTGTACAGCCACAACTACAGTAAATTCCAAATACGAAAATCGTAAAGGTTTCACGCTTTTGGAAATTCTAACCTGCACAATGCCGAATCTGTCCTCGTCAAAGGATGCCACCACCAGCAATTGCAGGCCTAAAAGCGAAATTATATAGGTTCATAAACTCTCTAAATACTGTAGCGTTATGGCTTGAGCAATCACCATTTTCTGTACAAAACAGGCCAACAGTTATTTTTACCTATTGCTAAAGACAACTTCGTACAAGCAATGAATAAATAAACAAGAGAAAAGAATAAAGCGTATAACTTATGAATATGAACTCACTGTCCACCGCCAACTGCGTGAGAAGTGCATCGTAGCGTGAGAGAACACCCGAGGGCAGCTCGACGAACCTGAAATAGGCATTAAAGGATTAAAGAATATTCATTAAAGGAGCCGGCCCACGAGTACGGTAGGATTTGAATTCCCGCGCTACTCTGATATATCAATTTAGGCCTTTCCGCCCATCTTTTCCGATCGTTCTTTTTACTAAAATGATCAGAACAATGTAAAAAATCATTTGGTCAATAAATCAGAGCTGTATCTCTTCTCACTCGGCTAATATATCCGATTTTGTGAAAAGCGCGTTGCTCTTTGCGCCTTCACTACTCCGCGGAGAGTGAATGAAATCGCATAAAACTCCGGAATACCCGATCAGGATGATTAGATCTACTGAATGACGTAAAGAGCCAATATGGTCAGAAACTCGTGGTCCGGCTCCTTTAAAGCATTCGGTACCGTAGTCATGTTAACGGAGACTAATTTGCATAGCGAGAGACCGGAGGGCATAGAAGAGAAGCTAATCGAATCCGTGAGCATGCCGTAAGGAATTTGAATGGATTACGGTTCCGAATGGAGCTCCTTTAACATCTTAATTTAATAGCGTCCGTTTCGAATGGTTTGCATGCTGTTTTCAATAACTACATAGTAGCAAGCACCTGTACTACAAACTGATTCGAAAAGATAATAGCCAAGAAAGTAAAGAATAATAAAGCTGTCCTACCGCTTGACGCGCTGCCACGCGGACGGACGCGTCGGCGGACGCGGAGCGGTCACCGCAGCCGCGCGCAGCGACCGCACGTGGCGACTGCGGATGGCCGTCGAGTAGACTGCAAGGGCATAAATCAGAAATAGCCAGCGTATAGGGCGGAAGATCATTATCATGACTGAGTAAGACTTTCAGACACCCCAACTACACACAAAGATGGCTCATTTCCGCACATCAGCAACTACCAGGGGGGATGCTCATATTTGAATGCTCATTTCGCGATGGGGGAAGGCAACCGGTAACCGGGTGCGGTAGGGTAGCCGCCATGTAAATCGAGGATTCAGAAATGCGGTGGGGAGGGGGTGATTTTTGACTGCGGCAGGGGTCATTATGTAGTAAAAGACGACTTGCGGCGGGAGGGCCCATACCCCGAAAAAATGTAATCAAATACATAAAGTTTTTTCCACTGGCTACTATATTTACGTTTTGTAGTAGCATTATAGCATTATAGTATAAGGTAAACAAATAAATAAATAAATAAATAAATAATATCTCTCCGTTTTCTCACCCTGCTGCCGAATCCTCTCCGGCATGAGCAGCATCTGCCGGTCGACGACACTCGGGTCCTCCTCGTCCGACATCCCATCCGACAGTCCGCCCAGTCCGCCTGACGCGCGTCCGCTTGCCGCGCGCGTCGCCGCGTCCACCTGCGGAGAGGGGGGACTGTGTGTGCAGCCCAATCGAGAAAGACACGGTAAAGATCCTTACGAACCTTCTCTAGTTATTTTAAAACAGCTGTCTACCACGCAAATGGTTGCGCCGGAAATGAATTTCGATAGAAGAAAGCATAAAAGTAAAGAATGAATTGCTCAAATGCTGGGCCCACCCTACCTTCGCCTTGGCCTCCTCGAGTACCCGCAGACAGGACTGCCTCACAGCGGTCCAGTTGCGCGGGTGGCCACCTCAAACAGGTTGAAATAGTTTAAATTTGATTTTAAGAATTGCACTCTCTTCGACCCCTAACCAGTATTAAAGAGCTGAAAGAGGAAATAAAACACAAGATAAAACATTAGATAAAACAAAGAAAACCAGAAATAAAATAGACCAACCAGGCTGACTCAGCGAGAACATCTCAAGCCGTCTCTCAGAGGCGATTCGGGACAGTCGACACAGGTCCAGGAAGGCGAACAGCTGAATGGCTCATCATTGTCCTTTCAGTATACGTCTAATTTCAACTTTTGAGTACAATAAGAAAAAAAACGTTACAGCAGAAGTACGCAAAAACGGTACAGTAGCGGAACGTAAAGTAAGTTTTCCGTTCAAGACCAGTGCCGGACAGGTCTCGCCTTACTCTCACTAAACAGCATGACCAGCATGAGACATGACCTAATCATGCCATCTCTGGCATACCGTCACATTGATCAAGCCCATCTCCCTCCTATACAGTATCCCTGACTAACCCTGAGCATCCGATCGTCCGAGTCCAGCACGTTGAGTAGCGTCCGCGTCTGCGCGGGCGTCGGAGCGCGGACCGCGTGCGGAGGGGGAAGCGGGAAGAGGAGCGGCTGGAAGGTACAGGGATAGGAGAGGGGGGAGGGCATACGTGGGCACGGTCCAGGGGATAAATACTCATACTTGAAATTATTTTCGCGGTAGGGGTGATTTTCCAGTGCGGTAGGGCAGCCATGTAAATCGAGAATTTAATACAGCAGTGGGGGTAATTTCGCACCGCGGTACGGGTAATTTCATAGTAAACAGCGGCCTGCGGGTGGGAGGGGTCCCATAGGTGGGCACGGTTGTAGGTACCGTGGTTGGGTGACTTACTGCAGATAAAGTTCATGTATTGATTAGCTCACTGCAAAATTATATATTAGCGGAATTGTGCGATATATATGTATGGGAGGACCACTGCAGTAAGTTACCGGCAGACCCTGCCCACGTATGAGGGGTCCTATCTCGTAAACTACAATCAATGTATTTTCACTGTATTTTCCCCTGGCACGGTCCGTATGTACGGGCGGTAGCCCCGATTTTCTGGCCGATAGGCGGGAAAATCGGGGCTACCGCCCGTACATACGGACCGTGCTTGTTTTGGCTATGCTTATGGGAAAAAATTAGCAAGAAACCCGGTTTTACATGACTGGTAGCCCCGTTTTTTGGAGTGGTACACCCATTTTTTAAATTTTTTTTCGGGGTTACCTGCCCACGTATGGGGGAGGGAAGCATGACTGACTATCGGGAGGCCGTGAAAACGAGCAACTCGCTCATATCAGTTTCTCCAGGCAAGAGATGCGCTCATAGCACTTACCCAAACCATGATTAAGTTAGCAGAAATTTAAAGATTGCTAACAACACTTCTTTCACAAATCAAAAAAAGGTTCAAGGATCACTTGAAAAGCACATAAATACAGGTACACATACCTGCATGACCACCTCGCGGACGATCCTCAACGTGACCCTGCCCAGCATCGTGGCAGAGAGCAGAACGAGGAGGAGGGTGAGGTGGAGGGAGGGGGAGAGGAGGGAGAGGAGTGAGGAACGGAGACCCAGTGTGGGAAGGCCTGCATTACACGTTGGAAGAGGTGTTTCAAATAATCCAGTTCTCGTCTAATTGTCGTGTGATAATACTCTGCAAACGGAGATGACCAGACACAACAAGTCCCCTCGTTTTTTTACAGCTCCAAACCGCGGGAAGTCACGGTCAGATTCGCATTTTTTTCAGTCTACCTTACATAAGCATACGACTATTTTCCAGCGTACTCATCCAAACATCCGCTGGGACAAGTGGGTTTTTTTTCTAAATAATAACAGTGCAAAACAAAAAAGACCTACCAAGCACTACAGCCACGCCTAGCACCACCCGGTACAGTCGCAGTACGTCCATCGTAGCCAATCTCAGCGGAGAGCTGCCCTCCAGCGAGACGCACTCCCACAGGGCGAGCGACAACTGACATTGGCACTATTGATTTCCAAATTTTGTTAAGTTCATCGAGAATTGATTGATAACCCCCACCCCCTCAATCAAAGCACAATTTGAATTGGATGACGGGTTGGCTAGAAGTTTCAAATTTACCGCCTTCCCCCCCCCCCCCCCCGCCCACCTTGGATCCATGGGGCGCGAAGACGAGTCGGTAGTCGAGTTGGAATACGGTATGAAGAGACGCGGCCAGGATGCCCACGATGACGAACCAGCTGCGCTCTCTGCACGCGACAATTGTACGATACGTTCGAAATCCGCTTCAACACGCTGCCCAAAAAGCAAAAAGCTTGCGTGCGAAATATCGCCGTGAAACGTTTCACAGTTCGCCCCCAGTTTCCTTAGCAGGTGAAAGGGGGGGCGGGGCGATATAAAGTAAACTAATGAGATCCCACCGTCCGAGGTCCGTGTCCGCAATGTAGGCGGCCAGGTATACGGTAAGCGAGTGGGCGAGGGCGAGGCAGCCGGCCAGGGCCCAGCCCTCCGTCTGAAGGAGCGACTGACGGCGGGGCGCGTCGGCTGAAGGAGAAGAGGCATTGCCGGCTTCCGCTTTTTAGAAGCTCATTTATCCTTTTTTGCAGCATTTACGTATTTCTTTGAAGCCTTAGACATACATTTACCAAAAAAAAAGACTTTTAGCCTGCGCTTTTGAGCCTAGAAAATGTTCGGACAACAGTGAACGGTGAATGGAATTCCGTACGGTTGTTCTTTCTTCATCATACGTTGGCAAATTTACCGTTCCATTATTTTGAACTAGAGCCTACCAGTGAATAACTTGAGGTTTCAGCTAGCCTACCAATGAGACATCCGGAATAATAATAAGAGGCCTACCAAGTTAGACTTCTGACAAAATGAGGCGCCTACCACCCGACAGTCGGGGTCCGTGCCCATGTATGTTCTTCACGTTTCCCATTATGCCAAGCAAAATGCAAAGTATAGCAACCGTTTATGAACTCTTAAAAAGGACGACGTACGTTGCGCGAACCGCGTCACCAGCAGGGCTACAGCTACGAAGTGGACGGACCACGCGAGGATGCCGGCACTCCAGGCGGAGGGCGACAGAAGGAGGGATACGGTGCCTGTAATGAAGCTAGTGCTAATAGGCACAAAGGTCCAGCTGAAAGAGATTAACATAAACTGCGATAAAACAGCTTCTCATATAGAAAGTAACGTATAGTATAATTCTCATTGTCAGACTGTTCAGAATAACACCACTGTTAGGACAAAGAGACACTACTCTAAGACATTGAACGTCCCCAAAAAAACGTTGTTCACCTACCGTACACCGAAGTAAGCGGGGCGAGTATCGCGGACTGAAGGAGGAGGGAGAGGAGGAAGAAGGAGGCGAGGGACGTGGTGGAGGAGAGGGCCGCAGCTATCACCTTCCGACGAGCGATCTAAGCGGGAGATAAGGTTGAAATGGATTTGCTTTCAAAAGTCGGTTCCATAAAAGCGCTACCGGTACTGCATGAAAGCTTGACAAACCCAGATATTCAGGAATAATTGAGCATAAAGAAGGAAAAGCTCACAATAGCGCGAAACCACTGGGCGATCTGATCGAAGATATTGGGAAGTTGTGTGGGCCGAGGGGAGGTGCTCATTGTGGGCGAGGACAGCGGAGAGGTCACCAGACGCCCGAGTGACATCCGGGAATTGGAGAGATCTGAACCGGGAATTAGTGGTCTAAAATTATAGTACTAATTGTAAGAAAATGGTACTACGTATAGTGTTTATTAAGCAGCAATACGACAGGTAAATGCATTTTTGTCCTACAAAGTGCGTGAAAAGGAAGACAAAAATAAACTAAAGATTTAGAATAGCGAATAAAATAGCGGAAAATTATCAGCTACGTGCGAAAGGCGCGTATCAGTGCCATGCAACGCACAAGGCTCCGTTCAAGGTTGCGAGCTGCTTTTGATTTATTGTCGTTCGGAGGGAGAAGGGGGGGGGGATTAAATCACCTGTTTGGAGGCACTAGAAAGGAATTGAAGAAAGCAAAAGATCGGCGGGCTCAGCTACTTTTCGTAAAATGGCATTACAGTTTAGTGAAAATTTAGAGAAACAGGTCTACCAGGATAAATTATCAAGCCCACTAGGCTTATTAACCTTTTCTAGCAGTTCTAGCAAATGCACTTCAGTGGAGGAAAAGGCAAAGGCTTTTAAGCATGAAATGCTTACGCAAAACACGCTACAGGAGCAATTTCGAAAGCCAACGAAATGATGAAACACCAACAGTCCGTCCGTTAGGAAATAGACTTGCGAGAGAACCGAGACAGCGGGAAAAACGTGCAAAACATTGATCTCATTAGCAAAAAAACACGTTTTGGCCGTGTCCGCGTCCTATTATTTTATGCAGAAAATTTCTGGCGTGATCATCCAACGAATTTTCGTAAAGTTACCTGCTTTCGCTTCATACTCAAGGAAGGAAGACGACGCTCCCGTCTGTCCACCGAATATGTCCATTAGAGGACCTGCAAAAGAAAATGAAGCAAATTAATCTAGACTGTAATTTTCCATTCAATATTTAAACCCTTTTTGGATGAAACGAGCAGCGAAATATTCAGCGGAGGTGGTGGATGGGGGAAGGGAGGGGGAGCGTACGATAAAGTAAATACGTGCAATACATTGCTAATGCGTAAGCGAGAGACCTATATGTAGAGCTTGAAACATAGAAAAATACCCGATTTCAAACTGAATGCTAAATGAAATGAGTGTCCAAGAGCAAAAAGGATACAATTTTCGCCCTAGTTTTATAAAGTCTTGGTAACACCACCGATTCACAAGCAAGAGAGCGCAAACTATATCTTTTGGCGCGCGATCCTCGTACAGTGAAGAACTGATAAGTTCGAAGTCAGCTTCACTGTACCGTATCCACGCAATATTTTGAACATTGTTATACATTTTAATGTTCCTTTACCTTTTCGCGAGTACTTTTTATGCCTAACGCGTAACGCCAAATTGTTTCGCGAAAATTAATTTCGAATTCAAAAGCCCGCACACGGCGCACCACACACACACGCACCTTTCCCATTCGTCACTCGCACGCTACTCGCGTACTCGTTTATTCCTACCGTATCCACGCAATATTTTGAACATTGTTATATATTTTAATGTTCTTTTACCTTTTCGCGAGTACTTTTTATGCCTAACGCGTAACGCCAAATATTTGCCCGTACGGCAGACATTTCCTTGTTCCATTCACGTAGTAGTGCCAAATATGCGGAGCTCTCGCGCGCGAGAATTTTGCTTTGCTTGGAGCATTTCCCCCTTAGGGAAGGAGGGGGAGAGTCGCTTCTTATGTTTGTTCTGACATGTGAACCGCTAGATGGCGGTGGGATGGGGGGAACCGAGAGCTAGAGACTGAGTAAATCGCAGAGACGCAGACGGTTAGAGACCCGCGATACATAGAGGGAGGCTGTTCAGCAATCCGGACACCTTTTCCATCTCCCGGCTCCCTCCATCCTGGCTCTCCCCCCTTCTTCCTTCCTGAATATCATGCCGTCGCGCTATACACGGAATCGTGGGAGACCAATTGCGATCCCAATTCCCGGCTCTCCCCTTCCGGAATACTCTCCCCTCTTGAGGATCAGCACCCTTCTTGCTCATGCTTTTCCTCTATGTTACAGATACCGTATGCCAGCTGGCATATTACAAGTTATTAGATAGCTTTTTACTGTTCTAGAATATGCTTTTTTAGACCTCCAGATGCGCAACTTGTCATGGTGGCAACACGCAAAACGCATTTGTAGATATTCATTTTGATAGATCTTGCGCTATTGAAACTTGCGCATGCAGATTTGATTTTAATCTTAAAATTGCCTACAAATCTTATTGATACCCTGCTGTCTCGCCCATCACAGATCAGTCTCTGTGCTCTCATTCCTCCATCCCTTCATCCATTCCATCTCAGTTTCGTGTTTGGCTGTTTGTTTGCCGGTCTCCGCGCAATGTGTGGTCAAGCCCCACGGAAGTCGCATAGCCAGTTATGATCTTTCACGAATAATGTCCGTGCTTTCGAAGCTCACGTCATAATCGTGCAGCTCTTGTTCCTTGTCAAGATGTGAATCCATATTTTCACTGATCTCGTGACATTTACGGATTGTTTGGGGCGCTCTTAGTCTAAAATAGCTGTTCATTTCTCTACTTTTTTCTGGCTTTCTTCCTCAACTATTTCAACCAACGATGACGCTATCACAGCGCCCATTAACAACCCATCATAATCCTCCTCTTCCCCTTCCTTTGGCGAGCTTCAGTCACATTCTACCTTTGATTACAGCATTACTTCTCATCTACACATCCACCTTCAGATAGTGCTACATCGACCAAAGATCAAAGAGCAAAGAGCGCAGACTAGAAAAAGGGTGGAGTGAGTGAGTGTCCCCTTCAATGCGGCGTCCCCCTCTCCTCCCCCTCCCCCTCCTCCTCCTCCTCGCTCTTCCATTGTTGGCGGGGGCGATGGACATGTGCGAGTACTTGAAGAGGATCGGCCAGCCGTGGGGATCACCCGAGTGCATGAGAGGAACCATGGGCATAGGTGGGTGGAGACTATGATCAAGCTACGACGAGAATACGATTAGCATTCAATATCTTCAAAAGATTAGTGTGGCTTGGCAAAAGCAAGGCGTATTGTTAGAAAGAAGCCTCTTAGTGGGAATGGGCGTGGGTAAAGTTCACAAAGTCTCGGATAGGGCTCATTTTCTGACAGAACGTTACCATTTATCGAATGTCATAATTCGTTTGCCTTCCACGAACGAGTAGAGAAGAAGGAAGAGAAAGAGGTGTAGAAAGCATGTAAATTCATTCATTAGTCGCTCTCTAACATTATTGCAAAGGAATGCAAAAACGAAGTAATTCTCTTAACACAGTAGTTACATTTCTCATCTTCCCGCCTTTCATAACCTCCTCCCTCTTCAGTGCATCCCCAACAGATCCGGAACGGCATCCACCCGACTCGCTTCAATCCCCTGACCATGCCTACCCCCGTCCCCCGATTGATGGTTACCGTACCTCCCCTTCCCCCGCCACCCCCGAGGCTGCCTGTTGCACCGCCCAAGCCCGTCAGGAAAGGTGGGCGAATCACGAACATGCTGCATTTAAGCGAAGATTGACATACTTGGAAAAATGTTTTTAATCGATATATTATCCAAAAATCCTCCACCACTGAAAATCCTCCATCAGCAAGCCCCATGACAACGACGCAATCGGCCCTGGCCCGCATCATACGAAACTTTGAGAAGACCCTGGCCGAGAAAGAGGTCAGCCCACATCACCCACAACACTTTCCAATCTTAGTCAATCGCACTATGTTCCGTCAGTTCGAACTTCACAAATTGCGACTGTCCATGCATCTATAACAATAAGATGTCTATGCTCTCGCGTTTCCACTCTCTTAATTTGCGTACGAGTCTATCCTACGGAGCAGAACGTTGTGCAAACGCTTATTGCTAGATGGAGCAGCAGTCGTCCGTAACCGCCCCGCCCTCACTCGACTTCTCCGTCCGCGGAAAGGGCGTGTGTGCGCGGCACAAGCAATCGGTCAGCGTTCATTTGATGTATGCCAGCTTCGGTGGGCCTAAGAGCAGATATAATATATACGCTTTGAAAGCAGGATTGAATTGTGCACGAGCCGCTTTCAGAACTGCGAGGCTGACCCCTCGTGCTCGTCGGGAGTCGGCTGTGTACAGGCAGACACAGGTCAACGTGCCCTCTTCTGTCCTCACCTTCTCTACAATATAAATAGTCCGCATAGTTATAGACTATGCACATTGAATAAATGCATTCGTAACGTGAAATTCTGTACATTCTCGAAAGGCTAAGTGCTACCTATACTATGCAGGTAGTCCCTGTTGCTTTGTCATCGCCGGGCACAAGACCCGACTCTCCTTCAAGAAGCACAAGATTAACCAGCCACCGAATAGTATACGGTAAGTTTGATAGAGAATAACATACGATCATTAATCATCGGATCGTGTGAATTAGCAATTGGGCTAGGAATTTCGTGGCGATTGGAGTTATCGCTGAATTGAGTTTGAGTAGAGAATGGGAGCTCCAGGTATATCAAAAGTGTTTTGCAGAAGCATAGCCAATCCTTCCACGTGCCCGGCCACCTCCCGCAAGCCCTTCGGATCGTGTCCCGTACGGGGGACTGTTTGCAGGTTTGATGGCCCCCCTTTGCTGCTCAAAAATCCTTCCTCTGATATCGCTACCTGACTCCCATCCCATTCTTTTCTTTTCTTTTTTTATATTCTTTTTTGTAATCCGGGGCGCCTCTAGCACCGCTACTTAAGCTAAATGTTTTCCTCGCAAGAGATCCTCCCGAAATCAGTCCTACATTTCAATATCTCATTTGCTTTAAATTTGCACTGCTAACAGAACATTGTGACTCGTTAGACCTTCGGTCGTTCCTTGCATTCCCTTTCCAGCTCCTCCTCGGACTGCTCGAACCCCTTCACTCCGGTTTGCTGCGATACCGGGTGCGGGTACTCCATTTGCATCTCCAGCGACAACAAGACCTCCGATAGCAGTGAGTGCAGGGTATCAGGGAGAAGAGCAAATTGAATAAGTCAGTTCGCAAATGCTATGGAAACGTTTGCAGCACCAAAAACAACGAAACATATCGTCGAAAAGTATCCGATTCGTATCCTCAATTCTGCAGCCATCGTCGACCCCCGTCTGCCGCGATCCGTGTGTCCCTCCCACGACGATCTGGCCGTGCGCTGTGCCTCGAACAAGTCGACGTCCTGGTGCTCCAATGATGGTCACTGTCAGGTAAATATCAGAGAGCCATGGCTTTTGTAATATATTATTGCAATAATATGACATCCAGTCCACTCAATCACCTTATTCGCATATAACTATTCGTGACGGCAAATACGTACAGTGGCTACTTGTTGTTAGAAGCTTCATTAGTGCGCTAGAATGTCTTCCGTTTTCCAAACGTCCGAATAATGTTCCATTCTGCACTAGACCACACATATGGTAGTACGATCGCCGGCACGAGAGCACTCGTAGTAGCTGGTTTTTCGCCACCACAAACGTTCGCGTATTTCAAGAGACGTAGAGAACCGGAGCATCAGAAACCATCATTTCGCTGTTGCCCTATTTGAAGTTATTCTTCGATACAGGAGACGGTGTTGAGGACGTTTCTTTTCATTCCACTAATTTACTTTAAAAATAAATCAAACACACTAATTTGCTTAAGAAACAAATGAACTAATTTACTTTAAAAATATAATAAAAAAACTAATTTACTTTAAAATAAATAAAATATGTGGTTAAAATTGTAAAATGTCAGGTGGCTCGACCCGACGGAGTAACCCGACTGTGCTGTCCTACAGGCTGCGCGTACAATGTGTGCATCTCTAAGCAGGGCAAGCAGTTCATCATCGGATAGTTTCGTCGCATCACAAAGAAAAAGTAGTATTCCCGAGTAGAATCTATCTATCGCCTGCTAAGTGGCGTGATGCTCTCACGATGTGGTTTAATCATGAAAATATGACGAAATGGCATAGATATAGTTGAAGTAAGTGCCTCGCAAAATCTGTTCTCGACTGTACACGACCTCGCTGAGACATTTTAAGGGCTTTGTCTGTGTCACAAAACTAATAGTAGGACCTCACAAGCCTTTCGAGAATTCCATAGTATTGACAAAGTAGATATCGGATAGATGCTCATGCTCGGATATACTTAACTGTGCGCTGTATTATTGCTCGAAATAGTTGCCTTTCAATGCCGTTGACCAGTGATTATATTTATATCCAGGGTATTCGGAAAGGCCATGTCACAGAAATAAGTATACTGCTGCTTATTTAAGACAGTTTTCTTTTCTAAAATCTAACTTGTCCTTCCGCAATGCTATTTTTGCATTAGAGTTCTTTGTGGAGAGGATTTTTTACATTTCTTTTATTTTTATGTTACTCTCACAATTGTACTACCTATGTTATTTATGTCTTATAAAGATTTTGCGCTCATTCTTCACATAGCCATTCTTTATTTCGTCTGCCTCCTCATACCCGGCCGGGTCGGTCCATTTCCCGGCCCGGCCCCCATCAAATCCCGGGAGAGCATAACAAAGTACAAGTCGGTCTCGTTCTCCACCTTCTGTGTCGTTGGCGTCGATGGTTCGCTGTAACGGCTACTTATGGTATTTGTTATGATGAAATCATGAACAAGAAACAAAATGGAAGTAATCGAATAATTGGAAATGTTCTTTGTGCAACTTTCCGCTGCTTCTAAACAGAAAGTAAGGGCAATATCATGGAATTAAACAGCTGCTGGTTTTTGTGTTCAGTAGGTTCATCTTTGATGTAAAAAACATCGTATTCGGAATCTCACGTGCAACTGTCCAACGCAGTCCTTCTGCAGAAAAGAACAACAAGTCTTCTCAATCGATTGTGTTTCAAAGCTCCATTCAAGATCTTCGGCTCGAATTTCATGATAGCGCCAAGAAATATGAAGGGATATCTGAACATGATTTGCCCTTGTATTTTCTCCGATGTTTTTAGGAGATGCTAATGTAAGTCGTAATTTTTAGGAAGACCACTCTTAAAGGGACATGGAAGCGAGAAATTTTTTGTAACCGAAAATGGTTATACTTGTAAAATATGTTTCTTAGACGATAATGAACATAATAGCCTTTGAAAAATATTTTTAAAAAATTTCTGGAGCGAGAAATATTTATTTGTTCCGGTAATAGCTCGATGCCATTTGCCTCGTTACTATGCGCTAAACGCAGTAAGACTGCGCCTTGGCTGGGAAACGATTTTTAGGATATCTCGCGAAGTAAACATTTTTGTGCACTCTGATTTTAGTTTTTATATTATTTAGGCGATAAAGTTTCATATGAAAGCCAATCTTTTTTGGCTTCCATGTCCCTTTAATAATTTTTATTTGTTGCTAAAGACCGAAAACTCACAGTGCCAGCCAGAAATCAAAGAGAGCCGCGAACAGCAGCCGGCAGAAGGTCATCCGGACCGTGTCCGGGAGATAGACGTAGAGCGAGTAGAAGAGAAACGCCGGCGCGTTGAGAAGCCCTGTGGGCAGTCCGAGTCGGGTTACCATCTGATATAGATAGAAGCATGTGAGAGGTTACTGAAAAGACAACTAGTTAGCTTTTGTAGATCGTTTTCTGTATGAGATTGCTGTGGCCTCTAGTGGAATAAAAGGTTTAAAAAATCGTGTAAATCGTTCACTTTGCCCACTTTCTCGCTTCATATTCTGCATACTCTACCCTCGCATCTTTTTACTCCACTAAGCTCGAACAATCAGGTATGTATGTATACCTGCAACGTAGCAATATTCTCGCGTATCTGATACGAACGTGCTACGGAGTAAGAGTCCAACTGGGCTCCCTTCTGAATCTCATTGAGCAATCGCATGTTGATGGAGAGGGTTATGCCGTAAACCTAAATATATAATATGCCGATAGAACTCTTATTTATGTTTGAAGTATCTACGCTTATGAATATCTATCTCAATGTTCTTTTCATTTGTTTTCATGCCCACAATAACTCTCACACGAAGGTATTTATTCTAAGTATCTAATGCTCAATGAAAAGAGCACAATACACCATAGTTTTTCTGATCTACGTGTGTTTGGTGAAAATAAATAGACGTGTTTTAGGCAAACTAGAAAGTGAGAATGTTTAGCTTACGATGGATGATGCGATAAAGACGCTCACTATAACGGCCATCATTATGCGCATGCTTGCTGTTCCTGAAATCATGATTTCAGAAAACTTCCGAAATTAAGATAATTTTTTAGATATACTATAGTTTTAGATATACTATATATATTATAAGAACTAAGTTTATAGCGTGTGAAAATGTCTGAGATCCACTCTGCTTTGATAATGAGCCAAGATTCCACCTAAGAATATTACGACATATTACGACTGCGTACCAGACACTATAAGGCACGCCATTGTCGACGTAATGATGAAGATAAGCATAAAGTCAACGACAATTATGAGAAGAGTTGTAGTCGACTGTCTTTCGTACCTGAGTATAAAAGATGAATTTAAATTAAATGCATCCTAATCTCGAAACACAGTTTCTGTAATTTATTGAAACGAAGAAAAGAAAAAAAAGGCAATACGATTAGACATCTCAAGAATTTTTGCATTCAAAAACCTTATTTTCGAAGCACTTACTTCGATTTTCGCCCCACAGGTTTTTCTATCTATCGCCACTATTTTCTCCTGTCTTTCAGTAAAAACTATTTTCAGCATTTCCGAGGACTCACCACGACCAATTATACGTTGCGAACAGCCGTTCTATTCCGATTGCGAACGGTCTAAACAATAAATAGTTATCAGAATTTTGCTTGGTTTTTTTGGTATAACTACTCACAAAGCGATGAAGAAGTCAACAAAAGCCTGCCGCTGAAAGCTGCATAGGATAAGGATAAGTGGAGGATCTGCAAAAGAGATTATGGTTGACTGAAATCTACTATATCTTCACTTGCATAGTTATGGTTTATAACAAGAAAGCGAAGCGTTTCTGAGATAGATGAATTGCTATAATAATAAAGAAAGTAATTTTTCAACTCAGCAATAAAAAAGTTTATTTTTTAAATTTCAACAATAATAACATTATTATTATCAATCATGTTCCGGAGCAAACATCCCTGCGATTACACTAATGTTTTCTAACGCTTCTGTGCTATTAAATGTTCCGGTGGGCGTTTGTAAATGCGAGAGGTACTAATCAGGCCAAAGTAGGGGTGCCTGTGAAATGGTTAAGCTGCGCATTTTCTTGTTAAAATTATTTAAGCAAATGGATTCTCTAAGGACAAAAGGACGAAAATAATTCATAAATTCATTATGAAAGACACTTTTTAATAAATACATAGCTTCGTACCAGATAAATTGTATCCAATGTACTGGTAAGCCAGTAGAACAAGACGAGCAAAGACTCCCAGAATCAATTGAACAACGCAATTGCAGCACGCCAGGCGCAACTGCAAATAAAAAATATTTCCTCAAATTATAAGAATATATTTAATGCTCATCCGTTAGTATATACATCACAATTTTCGTAAATAGTTTCAACTTGATACATTTCGATGTAGAGGTCGAGCTCTCCAGAATCCAATCATTAGAATGGGACAAAAAGGAAGCACCAGTATCATGAATATTGCCTGAAAAGTCGCATTTTTCAACATTGTAACTCGTATTCCAAGATGGAAATTTTCAAAGTATGTATAGAGGAATAAACCGATCCGTCAGTTTCTTCCGTTCCAAAATGGGTCTAATTCTCTCACTTTCGTACACTCTCTCGCCTTATATTCGGAATGATAAACTGACGGATTTTTTATTCCACTATATTAGAACGTTATGATTGCGGAACAGGTGAATAGTCAAACTTGCAAACCTCAAGTAAGTATATAATTTCAAATAACGGATGATATGGTCGAATAGTGTCTGCGTTGAGCCATATCAAGATGAAAATCATTGCAATTTCCTTAAATACAAATGAAAACACATATTGGATAGTTTTTATAGTATAACGATAAGTGTTTGAAAGATTTTTAGACCATAATATGTCAGAGGATCATACGCGCAAATATTTTGATAGTGCAAATGTCATACAAATTCCAAAACCTCCGCATAGGAATGTAGTACAAAAAATACACGTCACAAATGCCAAGCTAAGCTATTGTCTACGGACCTTTTAGTAGGATTAATATGAGTAATGTAACTTAAGATCAAAGTAATACTATTCCATGAGTACACACAACGTGTTATAACTATGCAAGCCACATGCTCTACAATTACAAACTAAAGGTGCTACAATTCGAATGTGTGACAGAAAAAACGTGTTTACACTTCTGCTTCTGCTGAAAAACATGATAAAGATCAGATTTCAGCATTTCGAGCAGAAGCTATTCCTCACGTTCCTCATCAAGGAAATAGGCATCAATCAGGGCATGTTTTGAAAAACTGTGAGACCTTGTTAGTACAGTGCAGGTGAATCTTAGTGAGTTGCGAAGGCATATGCTGGGCTAACCATCCATTAGGCCGCAGTCGACTAGCTTGCTTTTAAAATTTACGAGCGTATAATCTTCCAGCATTGCAAAACTTTTTTCTTATAATATTCAAAGAGAAAGTTCACATCTTAGCCCTACGCCGTAAATCTTCAATAGCTGAAGTTAAATTTTTCGAGGATCATGTTCGCGCACAGTGCGAAAGCTAATGCTTAGGAGAACTACCCGACATTTGGAGTCTTTCGTCACGATGGATGTGCTAAGACGTTAATAAAGCCATTGAATGTGCTCCTCTGTTGTTTGGCCGTAGACCCATCTCGTACTCAATAGACACTCACAAGTGTGAGAGATCGTGGACCGTTGATCACTCTTCTCTAATAGTTTGACCAAGAGCGTAACGCTCGTATCTCGAGAGAGAAAGAGGGAAAACTGACTCATTCAAGGTCGTAGCTTTATTCTCGATGGCCTATTACCGTCATATTTCAAGACTCAGAACTCTGGAACGGGATTCACTAATTCCATAACGAACTATATCTACTATATGAATTAAAGGGGCTCCATTCGGGAAGCGCAATCTATTCACATTCCTGACGGCATCCTGACGGATTCGACTTCTATGCCCTCCACTCTCGCTAGGCAAATGAATCTCCATTAACATGACTACGGTACCGAACGGTCCTCCTTCAAGGTAAGCAAACATTAATCTATTGCGGGCATTTCATCTTCAGTTACTCTTCGGGAAAGTGGCTTCAATTCATGGAATCGCTATGCATTTCATGAACTGAAGTGCAGCAGCCACGCGTGCAATCACATACATTAACAGCGTGTTCCTTCGTGAAGATGTAATCGGGTAAACCGATCGTTTCCACACACTTTTAGGTCATCTTGACAGCTCCATCACACGGCAGATCGAGTCAGGTGCGTCCTTAGCTACGTTCTAACGCGGAACACGTTTCGTCCCGTTTCGCTACCGTACCCGATCATCAATAAGCGACCCAGTCTCCACCCCCCCCCCCCCCGTCACTCACTCACCATCTTTGGCTTATTGCGTATTTCTAGTTTAAAAGTGGGACTCATCGTTAGATGAGAACCACTGGCATGGAAGAGAACCGCTGTCTTATATCG
The DNA here is from genome assembly GCA_900490955.1 of Micoletzkya japonica. Lineage (NCBI taxonomy): Eukaryota > Metazoa > Nematoda > Chromadorea > Rhabditida > Diplogasteridae > Micoletzkya > Micoletzkya japonica. The sequence goes on along the minus strand of LS900196.1, from coordinate 478,505 downwards.
ATATTCAATTCGTAAGATCTCCATCAAATTCTATCGCTTTTATATTATCCATTACCGTTTCCTTGACACTGCAATAAAGCATCATCATCATGTAGTCATGTTTCCGCCACTTGCTGTAACGCATTTTGATCAATCTTTCCACGCGTTTATCGATCTCTCATAGCCTGAGGAAATGGCTGTTCGCCTCACGTTCACGGCTTTCCTCCTGCTTTCACTTCTTCCCGGTAAGCGCCTTGTCGAAAAGGGAATAGTCTTCAGGACTCTCCAAGACAAAGTAAATTTCAAAAACTGATTGGACCGAAGTTAAATGTGATAATTGAGTTTCGCTTTTCATTTCAGTAAGCTTGGGCGCGAGTCTGTGGGAGGCCTACCACTCGGAGGACCAGCACGCTCGTAGAGTGGGCATGGCCAACACACGATTTAGACCCCTGCTGCATCTGAAGGGACAGGATGACTGGGTGAGCACTGATAGAGGAAAACCAGATAATATAGTCATAGCTGATTCTCTGATAGAAGATCGATTACTTTGTCTTTGTCTCTATGGGGAAATACTTTGAATTCACATGCGAAGCTGATCGAATATTCTCTCTTCTAGCGATCTGCATGTAGAGTCTGGGCTGGTAAGACATCTTCGCCGGGAGCCCCTTGAGATATAGTGGATTAAAAAGATCCGTCGGAAAATGATTCCGAATATAAGGCGAGAGAGTGTGCAAAAGCGAGAGAATTGGACGCATCTTGGAATGAGAGCAACTGACGGATCGCCGATTATTCCACTATAATAACCTGTAATCGTTCAGCGCACGCTCGGTGCCCAGGAGCACCTGTTCGAGACGGCGGATATCGACGAGAACGGCGTGTTCATGCAGGCGGCCAACTGGAACACCAGCCCGGGAAGAGTACTGACGGGAGGAATACGGGGATAACGAGGGATGCGGCTTGGAAAGCTCATTTACAACGTTCACCGCAGTTGAGATAGAATTGAGAAAAGCTAATTTTAAAGCTCCTTGTTATTCTAGACTGCACGTATTTTAATTCTGTGGCAGCCTTATGAATCGGCTTCCATTCATTGCCAGAGACCGCCTCAGGTCCGATCAAGTTAATTAAAGCTTAATTGTATTTATGCTGGGACTCACTATTCGGATATTATTCATGGTTACTATAAACTGAATACCTGGCCTATAGTTATCCTGTGGAAGGTATATACCTAGATACATATATCCACCGAAGAAATCTGAATCGCGTTTCCTTATTATCATACATACTCTTTTTTTCTTTTCCTATGCTAAGCACTCATTGTTATTTATATAAATATGTGCGTATTGTCGAGCACGTCTGTTGCCTTCATTTCTTCTAGACAACTTTACCGCTTTCTCGTGTTTTACTGAATGCACCGTACTCGTGTTGTCATTTCGTTCCACAAATATACCTCGACTTCCCCTTCTGCATCACATGGTCTCTCCCCACAACCGATTTATCCTCTCATCTTCCCCTCTAAACTTTCACCGTTCATCGACTAAGGCTAACGATAAATCAGCTTCCTCCGGTTCCCCTTCCCCCCTCTTCTTCTCATCTCTTTCGCTGACGCTACTATAGAAGAGTTCCGCCTAAACGTCCACTAATAGTGATAAGAGATTAAGGCACGCAGAGGGATCTTAACTAATTAAAACATTTAAAGATCACATACTACTTAAAGATCATATGGCCTGTATATACGGCTTGCTTGAATAAATCACTATCAAAGACGATAAAAGAGTAAAAGCTCTCGACAAAGATGGAACTTGATTTCCAGCTTCCTTGGTTGGCAAAGTTTCAAGTAAATAGGAGAAACTTTGAGGCTCGGGACATATTTTATCCTCTTATCTTTGAGAACTGTTGAATTGTCAGCACAACTCTAATATAATATATTCACACGTTATACGCGTTTGAAATGGATGACTCTCTTCTGCATGTAATTTTCTACTTCAAATTTCTCGTTTACATTGTTGCGGGAGCAAGCCGCAAGGAAAGGTTGATACTTTAGGTGACTATCCATTTGGCATGGATAGTATCGCATAGTAGTAAATTTAGTAGAGAATAAATTATTTTTAAAGGAGTACCATTCGGTATATAGTCATGTTAATGGAGACTAATTTGCGTAACTAGAGAGTGGAGGTCATAGAAGAGATACAGCCGTCTGGAATTTGAACAAATTACGCTTCCAAATGGAGGTCCTTTAAGTCTTTTGAAACCATTTTATATTGTTTTTCCCACTTGAGAACAATTCAGTACTGAGTTGGGGACAATAAACGATTTTTATTCTTTCCTAGATATTGTGTGCAACAGCTCAACAATAAAGGTTTGCCCCCACTTGTGTGTTTTTTCATTGCTTTGAACGCATTCGAACATCTTAGTTCGTTTAAATAGATATCGGGCACTACCTTATAAAAAGATGAATTTCTTAAAGTTTTTTTATAGAGGCTAATTTGCATAGTGAGAGAGCGGTGGGCATAGAAAAGAAACTAATAGAATATTATTGACGAATTTAAGTTAGTTGAGCAATGTTCCATCAGTCGCCTCATTCCTAATTCGGACGAGAGTGCGAAGCGGTGTGAAGAGAGTGCAGACAAAGTAGGAATGAGTTTTCTGATGGAACTGTTTCCGTCAATAATAGGTAGAAAGATACTGGATACCGAATTATTGCAATCACGCTAATATATTCCACTGATTACCTAATGTCAAGTATAATTGGAGAGAGTTTTTTTTCATCATTCCTTATAAATAGCAGTATATCTTAATTTTTGTTTAGGTATGCACCAAATCAACGATCAAACTTGTCCACTGGATTTTTTCAATGTAAGTTCTACGGTCGTTAACAAAATGTGTTACACAAGTCAAGCGAGGTTAAAAATGATTCCTTCATTCGTAGACATGTTTATCACTCAGCTTAAAGGGACATGGAAGTGATTTTCAAGTAAAGCTTATATGAAAGATCTTGTCGTAATTAGTACAAAAACAAAAGGAAAAATAATAAAAATTAATAGTATTCGAGAAATGATTTTTTGAAATTTGGCCCAACGACGATGCTATAGTAGAGAAAACACGAAGATATAATCGGTCCAGCGATCCCCCGATGCCAGGCCCTCTAGATAAAACACGGAAGTGTTTATGCGTGGAACGATATATTCTTCCCGGGAATTTCGCGAAACTGTTGAAGCCGTTATAGCGGTCTCTTGTTGTAATTTTGTTTCATTTCTTGTTTTCTTTTTTTCAATTTCTTCATAATATCACACTCATGAACGAAATAGACCACATTTGATGCATTATTTTGTCTGATCGCAGCTCGGTTTTTAGATGCAAGATCATAATCTCAATAATAGCAAAACTGAAAAAGAAAACATAAAAGAAGCTGTAAGAACGAACGCAGCACCCAAACGTACAGAATAAATCGATATCAGTAAAATCGATAATAAATCGTTCCGAAGATGACGCATAAATTCCACTTCTCGCTAAGGCCAGTAACTTTTACCAGACCGTATTTTCGAATTATACGTTCCGTTTTTCTCTACTATACTGTGTTTAGCGAAAGGAATTAAGCCAAAAGCGACATTCTTCTCAACGACGGAAGCCCGGAACGAAAAAAATAAAACATGCTATTTTCGAGTTTTTTCTTCGATTTTTTATTGTCACTATGTTTTTCTTCACATTTTGAAACCTTAGAAGAATTTTCAACAAATTTTAAAACTTTTGGTTAGAGGCTACTTCCTCCCTTTAAGGGACTGTACAACTTCTTGCACAAATGGTACAAAACAAAAGAGAATGTAAACAAATAAGAGGTAGAAAGGATTTGTTTCTCTTCTTCGTTCCTGAATCTTTGCATTGATAATAATGCGAGAAAAAAAACTTATTTCAACAGCAAACATTTGACAGTCGGGGAGCATGCATGTTCAATTCTAGAGTGTGACTATCGAATATATTTACACTCTTTCTATTAGAGATCCGAAAGGGAACATGTTCTCTTTTGAACATCATTTTGCCTCCGATATTCGAACATTGGCGGTGTTCGAACATCGATGTTCCCTAATCTTTGAATGTTCGAACATTGAAAGGAACATCATTCTCTCCTCGCAACGTCAGTTTTCGGTCGGGAAAATGCAATTATATATCTCCAATCTCATAGCCGTTCAACATACAAGAAAAGTAATTAAATATCTCAAATTTCACAACCGTCCAACGTGAGAGGAAGGAAAGGAATGAAGAGAGGGCAACGATGTTCGAACATTCAAAGTGAAATGTTCGAACACCTCAATCTAAATGTTCGAACATTCGTCTCTCTCATTCATTCTTTCATTCTCCGATGTTCGAACAATATTCCCTTTCGGATCTCTACTTTCTATCCATATCTCATTCTTTTCATTCTTCTCCGCTCTCTCGGCGTGCCTGATCGCATTATCTCATTTGATTCTCTCCAATTCCCTAATAATAATTTGATATCATTGCTGAGGAAGTAAAAAGCGAAAAGTAAATTTCGCCAAATGAAAATAACATTTCTCACATCAAAGCATGGAACAGTTTTAATTTTGCCTTTAGTAACAATATGGAACATACAAATTTACAAAATGATAATGAAAATCTAATCGTGAGAATGAAAAACAGTAATCTTGCCGAAATTTGGATAAAAAAGAGGAAAAAAGATAAGAATAAATAGTATTCGAGAAATTATTTTTTGAAATTTCGACCAGCGACGACGCTACTGTGTTTACAGGGGCCCAGCCAAACGGAATCCTACCTATATAACGTACATGAGTGTCACGATGGTTTGAAGACATTGTTTCGGGGTTCCATATGAAGGGCTAAGTTTTATAATTTAATTCTATTGATGTCAATGACCGTTCGCAAAATCACAATTCCGCTCGCAAAATCGCAATTATGAAATTCGAACTACAGTTTCGCTTTTCGATATTTTTCTGGCTTTTGGCATAATTTTGAGATCAAGGTTCTTCTTACTCCGTATCCGAAGCACGGTAATAAATTTCAGACATTTTAATACCGTGCTAACAAGTCAGACAAACGTACAAGGCCGTTAACCCCCCCCCCCTCTTCAAAGAGAAACGGGTTCGCGCATGATCAGCTGCTCCCTGCTTGCTGCCCTGTAGCATACCGCGCAATCTTATCACCGCCGACCTTTCAGTTCTTTTCCGTTTCTTCGCTCTGTTACATTTAATTTACTTAAAGGGCCCCTCCAGGCAATATCTACCATATGCATTTTTTGACATCATCGGATAGCTTCTAATGTCCTGAGTCTCATGCTCTCTCCTTTTTTGTTGAAACTTCGCCGTTGCTGAGAAAAAGCTGTGCAAAGATTTCTCTCATTGTCTGCGTCTCTTCATTCCTCTCTTGTCTCTCACAATCAATCAACCGCTCTTAATTGGTTATC
>LS900196.1:392137-465233 GCA_900490955.1 Micoletzkya japonica | reverse complement strand
AAACGAGGTGCTCGTCGCACACCAGATCCAGCTGTTAGCGCAGTCTGAAAACAGCCATAATTAGAGTCCGACCAATGATCGATCGTATCCCCAAAGTGCAATAACGTCCTGAGAGAACGGAAAAGAATATGAAAAAGCAGTCGAAAAATACACTTTGGTACTCACTTCATCTGACGAAGACGTCGAAAAATACACTTTGTTACTCACTTCATCTGACGAAGACGTCGAAAAATACACTTTGGTACTCACTTCATCTGACGAAGACGGCCGCCACCTCCTCATGGCGACGCGTAGAATGCGATCTGTTAAAGAATAAAAGGAAATGAGCAAGAATAAAACAAAATATACAAGCAATAAACGAAGAACTTTGCAAAGTCTGTGAAATTTTTCAAAATCATCGTGCTGCTTAAGCTACGGTAAGCATAAGTCAGGTGACCAGTGTGTCATGATTGTCATTTTGTTACCGTATGCTTTTCTTTTCTTATATTTTATTTACTTTTGATTTTTTTAAATGTTTTGGCTTGTATGCTGTTTGCAACCATAAGGTATGCACCGAATGCAATAACTTTTCAAGTTTGTGGAAATTTCGTGAAAAATCCGAATGAGCAAGTGTATTAGAGTTCGCTGTCTACAATATGTGGATTTGTTTTTGTAGCACAAGGACTACACAAAATAGTAGGTTCCATAATGAACTTATTAGACGATGGATGGTTGGTATAACCCTATACATAATATGTATAAGTCCATACTCCCTACCTCCAGAGCATAAGACCTAGAAATGTATAGCCCGCTATACATATAGGTCTTCCAGCCACGCATACATATTATGTATTATACATATTTTTCTGTGTGTAAACAACTACGACACAACTTCACACAGAAAAATATGCATAATATGGAATACACTGAAAGCGTTAAAAGAGATCTTTACAACATGAATGTATTGGGATGGGTCCAATGTATGCGTGCGTATACATTTGTGTATGCCGAGCTGTACACTACTCCCAATACATTCAATCCTTTATACATATTTTTCTGTGTGTATTATACCCTAGTTGTATCGTAGTTATTAAAGGGTCCCACAACCCTCTTTTTAAAAATGGTCACTCTCTACGTCATGATATGGATTGGAGTACCCTGATTATGAATCAGGCATACCCAGTTTCTGATTTCGCGTTTAAGCTTCACTATCGCGCTTAGAACAACCACTCTTCGAGCGAGAAACTGTGCAAAGTGAGGAGAGCGCATAGAGTGAAACTGTCTAAACCCCAATTAGCATACAAGTGCCTTTCGCGATCCTTTAAACAATGAAATTACATCACTAACATGAATGAGTACTTACATAGTCGTCCTCCCCTCGAAGGTGGAGAACTGGTCGAAATCGAGTGTTCGCCATGCCTATCCTCCGGGCCCGTTCCCCGTCAGAGTTGTACGCATCCACCAAACTTTCGCAGTGCGCGTCTGAAGAGAACTTAGTCACTTTATCTTTCAAACAGCCGATATACTAAGCTCCAGTTGCCCTTTCAACAACGCGAAACCGTAGGATAAAAGTAAAACGTCTTCCAAAGAAAGTCGTCATTTTAAGCATTGTTTTATTACATTTGAACCTAATATTACAGGTTCCACGGGAGTTGTCCTCAAAAACGGAACGATTTAATACTTTTGATTGAAATAACAAACTATTCCCGCTGATTACGCAGTCCAATTGACTCCTGACGTATTACTATGGCAGAAATTAATAGAATTTCAGGAAAATTGGAGCCGGAGAGGTAGATCAGCGCGCGTATTTGCATAGACAGTTCGCAATCGTTTGCGTACTTTTTGTCAACTTTCGTGGAACTTGTAATAGTAAAGCTTACCCACGAAGATCATCAACAGTAGGAAGAAAGTGGCGATTCGTGACATTCTACCTGAGAGTTTCGAACGAAAAGAGGAAGTATCGAATGGTGGCGAGGGGAGAATAGACGCGAACTGTGAGACAAGTTCAAAGACGGACGGTTAGCGGTGAATGGGAGAGATAAGAGTACGCGAGGAACTTGTCAGACAAGGCTGTCAACATGAGCGAAAAGGATGATCCGGTGAACTCTACAAAGCGATACTTCAACTTCAGATTCAACTTAAGACTTCTCTTCGAGAGAATCCACAACATTATGGCTTGGCTGATCTTGTTAAAATCCTCTTCTTTGCATGCTACTCTATGAGAGTTATAATTTTCAATAATTAATTTCCATAAGTAAATCACGACACCGAGGAATGACTGCTTCCGTTTTCATACATAAAGTTTATTTTGACCACTTTCTGGGTGCGAAGCATGTGTACACAAATCGCAGACAGTGTTCCCGTCTGGATTAATGCTTCCTCAAGTGCTTTTCATTGTCAGTTGCCGGGCAGCGCCCCGGGAAGATGAGAGGCATAATCGCAAGGAAGCAGGACGACAGAAATCATTAGCCTGCGTCTATCCTCCCCTAAGCCTCGCGGATTCGATGGCAAAACTTTTGCTTGCCAACCTACTGACGCTCACATATGTCGGACTGTCGACCGGTCAAGATCAGATATGCGGCATATCGACCATGAACATCGTTTCGGTAGGGTTTCACTTCTTCTTTTTTATTGTTTTTCTTGCAATACGGTAGGTCAATAATATGGCAGAAATGATAAGATAATAAAATTATTACCCGGTGTTGATTAAATGTTTGATGGATCGCGAAAGGAATGTGTACGCTAATCGTGGTTTAGATTGTTTTACTCTCTGCGCTCTTTCACTTTGCTCGGTTTCTCGCTCGAAGAGTAGTTGTTATAAGAGTGATAGTGAAAGTCAAACGCAAAATAAGAAAACGGGAATGTCCGGTTTAAAATCAGGGTGTTCTGATCTGTATCATGACGTAAAGAGTGGCCCATAGATTCAAGCTTCCTATTCCATGAGAACTTCTAAATTCCAGCAATCCGTTATTTATTTATTTTAATATTTGAAATATTTATTTTATATTTTAATATTTGAAATATTTATTTTTATTTATTTTAATATTTGAATTAAATATTTGAAATAGGTTGCTAGATAACCTTTTTGACCAATCCGTCCTTACTTTTCGCAAGACTAAATTTATCTAACTTAAAGGTGGTGTAAATAGAATGACATTCAAAAATCCCACCACGAAGAGCCTGTGCAGACTCAAAAGATTACGGTAATGAAAGTCAAGCTGAACATTGGACCAAACGTAATTTTCAGCAAACTATTTTGCGGATATTTTACTGTATTGGGTGTAGTAAATAATTGTTCGCGCCTTTATTTTTTGAATTCCCTGTACATCAAGCAGAGTTTAAATCTCGGTTGTTTGCGTATGTTTTTGATTTCTACTATGCTTTGTCTATAATTAATACCCCAAAATCATAAAAAGCAGGCCCGATGAGTGCCATAAAAATTCTGTTTACAACACCTTTAAAGGTGTAGCGGATTGGACTGTGCCAATCCGGTATATGGTTTTGAGTGTGAAAGGACGGGAGAGACAAACAATAAGTTTATCTACAAGAAATAGTGGAATGAAGGGTAGTGAATGAGACGGGGAAGGACGGAGATGAAGGAGAGAGTGAAGGGAAGGATGGGAAGACTGTCGGGTTGAGTGAAGGGACGGTGAGGGAGACGGGGAATGAAAGGAGTAGTGAAGGGGAGAGAGAATGAGGGAGAGGAGACGGGAGACCACCGGTTGGGCGCGACCGAAGAGTTAGGAATGACCGGCGCGGCGCCCTTATATACCCCTCAAAGGGGGCGGAGCCAGAGCTCGCTGAGGGCGCGCGCTGATTGGCTGGCTGCGATCGATTAGGGGAAGGGGAGGGGAGGGCGCGTAAACATGATGCGCGTAATCGTACCAGGAGTGATCAGAGATCACTCCTGGTACGAGGGGGAATGATAGGAAGGGAAAGCTCGTTGGTGACGGAAGTCGCCACAAAAGGTCCCCACTGAGCACTTTTTAACCCCTTGGTTTCTTTCTTTCATCTTAAAGAGCACTGTCGAAAACCTACCATCCTATATTTGCATCTTTTTCCCGCCGTTCCCCGCTGCTTAAATGAGGCGAGAAGTTGTATGCAAAGTTACATGGCTCTTCAGTTACCGCGCGAATAAGAATGTCATTACGTGAATACCGTATCGGGCGAGCGGTCTGATTCCTATTCATCACTTACTGAAGGAATGGAGAAATATGCTTACTGACAGGACAAAAATGAAGGAATGTTCAAAATGTGCTCTTGAGGGCTAGCAATGTGCTCAGTGGTGCCCTTTAGCATAATTGCCAATCACATTGAGTCCCCTGTTTGACTCTCTTAACCTACTTGTAGTTATATTACTCTACTTCTGTGCCATTATCAATTGTATGCCTTATCAACAACTAGTGTGGATAAAGAATGAAAAAAAAAACAAAAAGTGGGTTGTGGTACCGTTTCATTCAGCCGTACACGCCGCGCGTATACCAGAGACTCTCACCGCTCGTCCTCAATTCGCCTCAGACATACACGAACACGAACTATGACGAGTGCAGTAATCTGTGCAATGCGGATGATTCCTGCATCGCTTACAGGCAAGTCATGAGTATCTAATCATTTTCGCACGCTATATTTTACTTTCATGGTTTTATTTAAAGATAAATAGTAGAATGATTCCTAGCTATATAAGATTTGAAGAGTGAGTATTAATCGAAACAATAATCAATTTTATTAAAATTGGCAATTTTATTCACTACTAAGCACTAGTAACTAGGTAGATTATTATTATCTGACGATATGTCTTTGAAAAGATTACATGGGCTTCAGGACTTTGAACTTGCTCCTTTCAGCATTCGGGTATTATTGGAGGAAAACGAACGTTGAGAGAGCTGCACAGTTTTTCGCTAACCACCGTAAAACTTCAGCCGGAACCGGATTTTAGCCTTAGCTGACATCTTGCCAAGAGAGTTTTACTGTATTAAGCGGAGTGCGCTGCAAAGATTTCTCAACGTCCCTTTTCCTCCAATAATACAGATGTTATTTTTAGCTTCAACCTTCAAAGTATGACTTGCTATACGAGCTCGCAAGTCAGTGCCTATACGAATACAACTGTACTGTTGGACGATCAAGTAACGGGAGAAGTAGTCTATTTGCAAGTACCAGGTCTCTTACTTTTCACTCATTAATTTTTTTTGGAATTTTTTCTTACAAAAGAACTGACTTGTAGGAGTCATAGTAAACAATGATGCAATTTTAACTACTTAGTTTACTTAGTAAATAAAATTGTTCAAATTTTACTGTTTGAGACTATCAAGATCACGTATGTCTTCAAGATATTTGTTTCTTCATTTAATGGGTTCCTCTGAGCACTCCAACCATTCTCCCTGCGTTTTTGCCATTCATCTAAAAGGTCTAAAAGAACAGTGTCGAAAACCTATTATACAGTCCTATATTTTTATCTTTTCCCGCTGTTCAAATAAGGCGAGAAGTTTTATGCAAAGCTAAATTGCTCTCCAGGGACGCGCGAGCGGTCTGTTTCGTGGGCATCGTTAATTGAAGAAATTGAGAGATAAGTATTCTTAAAAAGACAAAATTGAAGGAAGGTTCAAAATATGTTCTTGGGGTATAGCAATGTGCTCAGAGGGGCCCGTTAACCAACCAAAGTCATTAGTTGGAAGCCTTCCCTCAAAACCTAGGTATATCTATATAGAATACAACTTACGTTTGCATTCAATAAGTAAACCTTTCAGATGACCTCAGGTCAACTGACCCCGATCGTTGTGTTGCTCAATCAGCTCTATCCTCTTACTTGTCGCAATACGTTGGTTAGTAACCTTGGACTAGAATTGCGTGTTCATTCAGAAAGCAAGCAAGCAAAGCAAGAAAGCGCTAAAGAGATATTGAAATTTACACGACAGTTGTTCAATAGTAAATCCTCTTCGGGCTATATTTCATCATAACTAAAGAAAACGCAACAGGCACACAAGAGGCCCAAAGAAAATTGCAGAGCTACATTAGCAAACTATTTTCGTAGTACAATACAACTATCGTGAAACGTGTCTGTAGATAGTTTTGTTCCTCCTCATTTCTGCTGTCCATGGCAAATGGCTGTTTGAAAGTCTCGCTCGACTGGAAAGCTTCATCGATCGAGCCACTCCCGTCGTCCAGAGACAAATTCTCTAGGCAGCAGAATAAACGCATAGAAGAGGGACTCCTTGACGCGCGAAATCTCGGAAAGCTTCGAATGACAAGATTTCAGTTTAGTACTTTCTTTTTGGCGCTTTTTGCTATGTCTCAGAGACCGGGATATGCCTACAGAGCACAAGCACTGAAAAAAAGAGAAGCCTAGGCATATTTCAGTTACGACGACACCTACAGTAACCACCACCACCACCACAGAAGCACCCACAACAACACTCCAGCTCGTCGCTCCAATAGACAGTACGTAATAGGGTTCTCTTTTTGGCGCTTTTTCTCGGTTATGTCTCAGGCTTCTATAACTACCCGGATATGCCTGCAGAACATAAACACTGAAACGTAACCCTGAAAAAAGAGTCAAAAAGAGAACCTTAGTACGTAACCGAACAGCGACAGACTGAAAGGCTGAGAGGATTGTGAGACAGAGAGGTAATGTATAGATAGAGGAGTAGACAATTATTGCGCTCTTGTGATCCGATCACCGATCATATCCCAAATAGAGTCAGCATGGTTGTACACAGAGAAAAATATGTGCTCTTTTTCGCCCCTGGACATATAATGTGCCCAGTCGAGCACATTAGGTATGTGCTCCATGGGGCCCATATATGTCCAGGGGCGAAAACGAGCACATCAAGGTGCCAAATAGAGCACATATTTTTCTGTGTGTATGGTTGAGCACAGTTGTTTACTTGGTCCAAAGCGAAGAGGTATGAAGAGATTGTAGACGGAACAAGCCCTGCTGGCGGAATTCTTTCGGCAGCAGTATTCGCAATCTAGGTATTCTAGACAGCAATCAAGATAATCTAGACATTGGTTGGTACGCGAGAGGGATGACCCGAGCGACGGATTGCCTTCCCCTGTCTTTTCCCTCCCCCCCATCCCCTCCCCCCTTTCAGAGATCACACAATTCCATTGGAGAGTCAGCAGTATGATTAGTGTCACTCTGTATATTTCGTTTCATGCCTGGGCATGTAGATAAAATATAATAATATACATACTTTCTAGCGAATACTTTCCAGCTATATATGGAAAGTATTCGCAATGACTCCTCTCCGCAGACTGCACGCTGGCCACGAACTCGTCCATCTTCGCGTCCTCGTGTCCTCCCTTCACCTGCTCGTCCACCCGATGCTTCTACCTCGACACGGCCACCTCCTCCGCCTACTCCTCCGCGATCATTTACAATCAAACCTCCGCTGCCCATCTCGTAGCTGTACGTTGAATGATCCGATTATTAAAATGCTTCACGTGCTTTTCCTATCTCGGAAATTCGCTTTCTACTATGAGTATTAGTACAAGCGTTGGTATATAGACACCTAAACTTCTGCTTAATCTTACGAGCACGCTCTAAATGGACATGGAAGTGATTTTCAAGTGAAGCTTATATGAAAGATCTAGTCGAAATTAGCATAAAGACAAAAGGAAAAAAAAATGATAAAAATTAATAGTATTCAAGAAATGGCTTTTTGAAATTTCGCAAAACGACGATGCTATTGTGGGTAGCAAACAGGGGCCCAGCCAAACGAAATCATTATACTGATTACCCGACCCGCGGAACGAAAAAAAATAAATTTCATACTGGGATTTTTTTGAAATTTTTTTAATAGTTATTTTATATTTCTTATTATTTCTAAAGGTAAAATAGGAAATTTGATTATAATTTGGTCGAATTTTATTATCGCTTCTCACTAACTTTAAAGGAGCTGGACTACGAGTTTCTGACTATGCTTGATCTTTATGTCATTCATTAGAACTAATCATCCTGATCCGTTATTAAGAATCTTATACGATTTCATTTACTATCCGCGTAATACTGAAGGTGCAAGAGCAACGAGCTCTTCACAAAATTGGATGTATTAGCTGACTGAGGAGTGAATGTTTATTAGCAAAGAGATTTTTAATTGCTACGATCGTCTTAGGAAAAAGAACGATCAGAAAAGATGAGCGGAAAGGCCTAAATTACAATATCAGGGTAGCTCGCGGGGTATCAGGGGATTCTGCAGTACTCGCATATAGGCGTTTATGGAAGCGAATTTTACGTGTGAGTGCATAAGAAAAATTTTGTCGAAGCTAATAGTTTTCTTATCGCGATGAACTGACAGTAAATTGACAGAATTTCGTTCAATTTGCGATTGAACGAAATTTGTTTCGCTTTCTAGAAGAAAACTAAGAATAAACAATTTTTTTCAGTACGTTAACGGAAGTTGGATAAATGTGACCGGTACGCCATCATGTCAAATTGCACGCGGAATCTGGGTTTCATATCTATTCCCAGGATCAACAATGTTCGCTTGCATGCTGTAAAAGACGTTTCGTTTTACTCTGCATGAAAATGCGATATTCGAAAGTAAACAAATTCTAATATTTTAGTAAGGAGGTCTTTGTCTGCAGATATTTTACGGAATTGTTTTTAGATTCTTTAGATAGTCAGGAAGTTGTTGAAAATAATACATCCGTTGTTCCTGTTTAATTATGATATGAATAAATATTATCAACCTGTGCTTATTGGTGAACAGTTTTCTCGGTGGCGTGCGGAGCACCGATATACCACATCAAAAGGAGAAAAAAACATTTTTAGCCTTTTATAAGGCTTTACCTTGGAGCAGAATGTAGTATTCTGTCCTTATCATGTACCTATTTACAGACTTTAAAAACCATGATGAAGCTGATTCTCTTCACATTTTGAGAATTACACAATACTGTTGTTGAAATTATAGTTTGATTAATATGTTTATCGTGCAAGAAGCATATGTTTTGATCCATTACATTATTTCTTGAGATTTCCAGCCGCCTGTCCCGTGGCCGTAGCATCATCCCCACCCAAGCCAATGCTATCGGCAAAACCACCGGCAGTCCTGAATTCATGCCATTGATATAATAAACCTTTTTATTTTTTGGAAAATTGAGATTTTCTCACTTGGCGGCAATATTGGCAATGCTATTGATAACACCCGCTGCTGCCGCGTCCAGTCCCAGCTTCTCATCAACCTGAAATCAAGCAAGCTGAAAATGTTTTACAGTGATCGGTTTCATAAGCCAACCATGTCCCCGCGAATCAACGATAAGCATTGATCGCGATGTCATATCTCACCAGAGACTGGGCGACTCCCGCAGCTCCGTTGATGAACCCACTAGCGGCCTGGTTCGCTCCATTTACAAACGCTGCTGCGCCAGTATCCGTTGCACCTTATTTTTTGTATGTGTGAAATTATGAATCCATTCTCTTGTCTATCGTTGTCTGAGCTATGGTGGAATAAAAATAATAATGGAAAAAGTTTCTGTCGTTCCAAAATGAGTCTGATTCTCTCACTTTTGCACACTCTCTCGCCTTACTCGGGTTGATTTTATGACGGATCTTTTTAATCCACTATAGGACCCTGCGAACGTTAATCCAAAAAACAATACAGAGTAAGGTCAGAATGGTAATCTTACCTGCGGCAGCTCCAAGACCCGCATCAACTGCACCCCGGCGAACTGAAATTTTATGATAATTTTGAGTTTGTTTATGAGTTTTCCATGAGTTCTATTTTGTAAGATACAGGAAGACTAATTTTAGAAATGATGATGAGGTCTCACCAATTTTAGCCGAGAAGGTTGAAGAGACGAGCAGAACGACACAGAGAGTGAAGAGAGAGTTCATTACGGTTAAATGAAAATTAAGGATGCGGAGAGGAGAATCGGATGGTTGGTCATCTACTGAGGAACTTAACTTATATACCCTGATGAGCACATACTTCACATGCAGAATACTGTTGTGCGGGTACGCGGGATTATTCAAATTTGTCAAAAACCTTGATATTTGTCCTCAGTCTCTTCACAGTGCTCAATCTCTAGCACGGATTGTGACTTGTGACAGTCTGATTCACAAATTCCTTCATTTCTAATTCAATAGAATACATTATAATTGGAGTCCACTACAGGTGTCAGTAGTGGCCACGTTGCTGGAATAGCCAGAAAAAATATAAAATAAGCAAAAAATACAAAAATCACCTGAAAGTTTTCAATAAATCGCCGCTGAATGTCGTTCTATTTAAATGCATTTAAATAGAACGGTATTGAGTATACTGTAGCAGACGAAATATCGAAGATTTATGTTTCACTACTATATTGTTCGAAAATGATAGCCTATTTTAATGAGTTATTTTACTGTTTCTTTCTGTTTTGTTACTTTCGCTTTCAACGGAACGCTACATGACTTCTTCTTCTTCAGTTTCGCGATCAAACCGTGATGTTTGCCTTCGTGGAGCATTCGGTGCAGCATTGTGTCGCCTTCACCGTTGCATATCCGAATGTATGCGGGAACGAATTAGTTTTATTGTTTATGTTATGACACAGCACGGTATTCTGCCCCAATGCAAAACCTTTGGAAAGCGAAAAATCATTCTGTCATTTCCTAATACGGTAGTTCCGTGTATAGTAGAGAAAATCGGAACGTATAATTCGAGAATACGGTCTAGTAAAAGTTACTGGCCTTAGCGAGAAGTGGAATTTATGCGTCATCTTCGGAACGATTTATTTTAGATTTTACTGCTATCGATTTATTCTGTATATTTGGGTGCTGCGTGCGTTCTTACAGCTTCTTTTATGTTTTCTTTTTCAGTTTTGCTCATTATTGAGATTATGATCTTGCATCTAAAAACCGAGCTGTTATCAGACAAAATAATGCATCAAATGTGGTATATTTCGTTCATGAGTGTGATATTATGAAGAAATACTCAAATTGAAAAAGAAAACAAGAAACGACACGAAATTACAACCAGAGACCGCTATAACCGCTTCAACAGTTTCGCGAAATTCCCGGGAAGAATATATCGTTCCGCGCATAAACACTACCGTATTTTATCTAGAGGGCCTGGCATCGGGGGATCCCTGGACCGATTATATCTTCGTTTTTTTCTCTACTATACCGCGCACCACGAATAAATTTTCGTGAAGGAGAGTGGAAGGGCATGGTGATAAACAATAAAGCTAGCATCTATCCACCACCTAGAGCTTCCTGGAACTCCTAAAAGATGACATCCTTTTGATTTTCGCTTTCCAAGGGTCTAGAGCATTGTGATAGTTTCATAATTTTAACTGGCAATAAGCGGCCCATGAGTGTTGCTCTACTTTGACGTGCACTTTCGCGCACACAAGTTACCGTCGAGTTACGGTGGTAAGGCACTTTGCCATTTTGAGCGGGCATTTTGACTCTTACATCATGAGGAGTTAATATTATAGTGGAATAAACCGATCCGTCCGTTGCTCTGATTCCAAAGTGCGTCTAATTCTCTCACTTTTGCACATTCTCTCGCTCGATATTCGGAATGGTTTATTGATTTATCTTTATATTCCACTATATCTTTTCGGATTCTATTCCTGAGAAAGAACTCAAATTGGAAAAAAAAGAAAACAAATTCAGGAAACGATTTATCATGAATGTTCGAAATAGATACCTCGAAAGATACCTCGATACACATTGGATAATGAACATCACATATATTTGAAATGAAAGCCCCGATTATGTCAATGTAATAGCACAGGTAATTATAACATTCTAGCAACTAAAAAGACTGTTGTTCCTCACACAGACAAAGCAGATCGAGATTCTGAATTTTGTTTTATTTATTATATTCTAACGACATCAGACTGCCATAAACTCTTAGTATTAAATGATCTCAAGGCAATACCTTAAACTGACACGATCCATCGTTCTGAACGACCATTGGCGGGTAGTTCATAGCGTGTTTTTCTCCCTTCTCGTCAACTCTCGTCCTGGTTAGCATCCGAATCGAGCTTCCCTTGGCGGTAGCTATCGAACACAGGGACGCCGTGAAGAAACCCTAAATACGGCTTCGCTTCGCAAAATACGTGAAGACCGGTTAAAGTTCTAAAGCTTCATATAAAATGCAGTAAAGAAAAACAAAAAAAACAAAAAAGGCATGCCTGACTCTTCGCCGTCTTCCTTCCGGCATGCATCTCCTTGAAGTCGTCGTCCTTGCTACGAATATCCAGCCGTACCGGCTGCAAGTTGCTATTGTCTTACTCTTTCCTGATTAGAGTTGTTCCATGATAGGTATTGTTGAAGTTCTTACCAAGTCTGCTTGCATGATGGAGTGAGGCTCAGAGCAGTTGAGTGAGTGTGTATTCAGACACGAGAACGCAGTGAGGGACCGACGGATCGCTGCTACATGCGGTTGAGGCTTGTACGAGAACCGAACTTCTGCAACAAAATAGCTAACCTTACTCCTGGGTAATTTCTGTGTTTCTTTGTCCTCCTTTTCCAAACCAATAGATTATTTATTTATACTCAGATAAATTATGCTTGTAAATTTCGAGTTTAACACTGTAACTGATTTAGAAAGCTCGCCTTTCTTCTGGCTCTCAGTCGCGTTGACCAGACACGTGCAGAAAATCGTCGCGACGTGCGCGTCCATACAGTTTCTCTCGGTGGAAATCGGAGTGAACAGGCTAATACCCCGAGCCTTTCTCCTTGACTTGCCGATTCGGTTCTCGATCAAATCGAGAAGAGTCTCATGCACGTCCATGTTTCTGAAAATTAATAGGATTCGCGTGCGCGTTGTATTTGTATTATATTTGAAGCTCTTCTTTCAATTTTCGCTCGAATTTTAGAGCGAGAGCGACATTCTAAAACAACTATTTTCGTAACCTAACTGTTCAAGAAACCTAACATGGCTGATACCACTTTGTTAGAAAAAAAGTATTAAATTTAAATTTACATATGGTTTATAGAAAAAGACTATGACTTTATTTAAGGAAATTAGAGCTCACGAAGTGAGTCTAAATCGGTTGCTCAAAAGGTTTTGATATGCCTCCGGATGCTTCTTAATGAAACCGTCTGGTAACCGAATCGACATGAGGGGCGTACGGGATTCTATCTTCCCCGCGAGAGCATACTAAAAGAAGCAACTTAAATTATGCGTCAAAGAAGCAAGTTGAATTGTGTGCAAAAATGTACAAAAGTGGTCAATGTAAAGCTTACCTTTTCTTTAATTTCATAAAAAATTTTAGTTTTGAAAGTTAAAGCATACTCGTATGATTCCTATGCGCTGCCCATGGTCTCCCATGATGATAAGCACCGTATGATTCAGAACACCTAAAGTATTATAGTATCAAAAAAAACTTATTATGATACCTGAATCTCGTATCCGCGATAGCCTGTCATAAAGCGCTTCATCAGCCATCTCAAGATTGTTTGCTATATCATGCGTTAGATGTGTATTGAAGCTGAACGAAAACGAACACTTCTTATCTGCAATTATCACAATAAAATAAACGTAAAAAAGAAAATAAACACGAATTGCACTCTTACGCTGATTAGTAGCATCGAGAAACCACGGAAACATGAAACCGTCGGAGAGGAACTGACCATCATCGCAAAACTTGTAGTTGTTGGCGAGCTTCTGCAAACTAATCTGATGTTCAGATACGATTTTCCTCTACCCATTATTCTGTAGGTTGCTTTATAGGAAAGAGATTAGCAATTTTTGTTGGCTACCCGATAGTGATGAACGTAGTAGGGGCGGTAGTAGTGTATGGGTGGGCTGTTTTGAAATCCTCCCTTGAAGGTGGGCGACGGGTAGTGGAAGAGACCCCGCGAGGTGTGCATGATGTCGTCGTTGAAGACGGACTCGCAGCCACGCGCTGAATATGCAAATTTCATGGACTTATTGTTAGGTTGATATCTGACTAGGATACCTTCCATCTTCTTCCACAGAAACTTGATCGTATCAGCGCCGATGTTCTTCTTCTGCGGCAGTATTCTCAGGATGTTGACGTCTTTGAACTCATCCCTTGAATGCGTCTTGGCTTAAACTTTTGCAAAAAAGTAGGTCACCCTTTAGCATCCATAGCGTGTTTATTTATTGTCGAAAGAAATTTTTAAAAAGTTACAATTCATCGTATTCCTCAGCGTCTTCCAAAGGTTCGGCCAGAATCGGGGTCAGATTCGGATTTGAGTTCTCTCCAACCTGCAGTTGTCGTTACGGTGTAGATATATAATGATTATCAGACCTTGCTAGTAAAGCCTTCTCAGTAAGAACTTTTGACTAGAAATTCATAATCTACTGCGGATGAGTTTCTACCTTATTGTACCCTAGCAGGGTAATGAAGCCAAGTTCCTTCATGAGCGCAAAGCTCCTTGGCATGTGGCGCGCGAACTGCGAGCGCGACGTTGAATCGAAACCCTTAAGCTTTTTTAGTTCTTTGTTTTGTTATATCTCATAGAAGTGTGAAATGCATAACGGTTAAGAAAACAAACATAAAAAATAATACGAGATTCCTAAAAGTTTTATTTCATGTCATGGCAATTTAAAAAGTTACATAGTTCATTATTTTTGCTCTAAATTGTCACTAATATAGTCAAATAGCTTACCAGTATGGATATTGAAAGCTTATCCATGTCAAGTTCTGCTTTTATAGTTGATCGATTTTGAGAAGGTTCTGAAAAGTTCTACTTATGAATGATGTTAGGATATTACAGCCTGTATTATTACGATTCAAATACCACGAAGTTAAGGATGATTTACTCACCCAATATTAGCTCGTTAGTATCCATCCTCTTCAACCCGAGGAAAGCTCTGTCGAATATTGTCTTAAATTGCAGTTTTGTGGCATGTTTGTGTTTTGTCGCACTCTAGTGGCATGGCGCCATATTTTAATTCTACCAAAATAACAACCAACGTTGCAAAAAATTTACTTTAGCGAACCTCGTTATATGGCTGATTCATAGGGAGTTGCGTGGTATTTTTCTTATAGCAATTTATGACAAAATTGTCTGCGTTTACCACGAACGCACGCTCTTGTGGAAGCTGAAATGATTATATTTTTCTTCTCTTTCCATGGCGCATGATCTATTGCATTAATGACTACGCCCATAGAGAAGAGTGTCAAACATTTGCTCCTTTCCCCTTTCTTTACCCATTTCTACGCCAAAATCACAATAAACAAGGGGGTTTCCTCCCATTAGCTATGCGCATTTGTGAAAGAGGTATTTGTCGCGACATAAAACATCATGCTTATTCTCTATCTAACAATGTGTTAGTTGTTCATTCTTCTCATAACAAGTAATTTTAGAAGAAAATGAGTAGTGACGAAATTTTAAGTTGACAAAGTAGTTAAACAAATAATAATAAATTGCCTCTTTCGCCGGAGAATACGCAATCTTATTCGCATTAGGTCCCAGGCCTCCAGTTATGACGCGAACAAAGCATGCGAATTTGTAGGGAACGTGGGATGTGATGAAGATACTGCCGTCCATAGACCGAACGAGCACCTGGCAAATGCAACCTTTGAAAAAGACATATCAAGTAGAAGAAAATTGATGCAAATAATCAAGACTTTCGATTGCTGTTGGTATGCGGTAAGAAAGAATACTCAAAGGAGACTACAATGGAAAATAGAAAATAAATATGCCTGTAGCGGTTGCTTCTAGAAACTACCTATAACCATGGATGTCTCCAATGGGTCTCAAGCAACTGAATAGCGAACCATAACTATGACAACACAAAAAAATATTTCCGCTCACTTCGTACGGATAATCTGTCGGGCATGTAGGCGGCCGGGGATGAGAAACGTATTGCTGACAGGACTTGTTGTGAATGGAAACAGACTAATAACAGGTTTTAGCAACAACGGAAACCTTGAGACTCCAATCTTCCGGCTCCAAGAGCGGCAGAGCGCAAGTGTTTTCGAAGGGATGGGCATCGTTCGCTTCCGAGGAGACGGCAAAGGGTAGGAGAAACCGCAAGTTGACGGCCTCGATCCACGCAAAGGAGAAGAGCCAGAGGAAGAAGAGGAAGACCTTGAAAATATACTTCTGTACAGTGTCATAGGTGCACGGGTTAATCTAAAAACTTTCCCCGCCCCCTTGATATGAATAACAATTTTACGAGCAAGCTCAAGCCAACGATTTGCTTCATGCGTAAACTGAGATATGAAGATCAATTGAACTTACCCCGACGAACAACCTCTTCCAAGGCCTGGAAAGGTCAATTGCGTGCGACCTCAGTAGCATGTTATTAATGGGTGAGGTGGAGTAATGAACCATAAAACAGATGTCGTAATCGATTGGAGATGTCAGATGGAATTCTACTCACAAAATAAGCAGGCAACCGCTCGCGAGGGCTTGTAACTATGCATCTGGGAGGAACAATGGGAGGGACGTGAGGGGAGGAAGAGAGACGAAGATCTCGAACAATAAGATGTGGGTTTTAGGTGTGACATAGCGTGGAATTGGGGTTAGTTACTATGCCGTATTATCAAGGAGACGCCGAAGCTGAATCAATAAGGAATCATATGACGTATGATACTTACCATCTATAATCTTTACGTTTTGAATTTTGGCGGATTTGAATTTATCATTATTGGAGATGAAGAGCCATGAAGTTTCTACAAGAGTTTTATACTTCTTTTCAAAGAATTTCCATAGAATTTCAAAAAAATTAACTTGTTTTCTTCCTAACACATCGGTTATGTATTCTCTGTCTAGACACATGTCCATAGTGAGACTCGGAGTGCTCCTGATCTCATTTCTCCCATCAAGCAAGAGAACATAACACGATAATCCTCCACTATTTACAAGACAATAAAGTCAATTTATCACTTCATCGTATATGAAAAGTCAAAATATTATGTATAATACGAAATTCGGGACATGTAACTTCGCATTGAAATGAATACATCACTCGTGGTTGAAGGCGATATTTTCGAAATTGGAAAATACAGCAACAAAACAGCAATGATAGCAAGAGGCTCGAAACTGTGTCGAAAGGCTTATTACCGATAGCGGAGAAAGTACTCGTTCTATCAACAATTTAGGACACGAAACCCGAAAGGGAACAATGAAGAATTCTGAGCAACGTACTCGATATGCATGAAGGCTTTTTGGTCTATGAACCTAACAATAAGATATGTGACGAGTGAGTATACATCTAAAAAGTTTCTATGACTAGTAAGTTTTGTAACTAGAAAAATATACGTTCTAATAGTTGGATTCGCAGTGGCACACTCGATCGAGATTCTGCAATTATCCATCCTATTTACATATTTTTACTTTCTTAACCCTTCGCAAGCATGATACAATGAACTATCTCGAAAGAGAAGTTAGCATAGTTAAGTATTCCCTGATCACCTTGAACTTGCACCGTCCATCGGTCTCCACCACCAGTGGTGGGTAGCTGACGGAGTGCATGTCTCCCCGCTCATCAGACCTCGTCCTGGCCAGTAGCCTCAGGGTACTGCCGCGGGCGGTCCGCACCGTGCACCGGGACTCCGTGAAGAAGCCCTGTGAAATGCAAAATATCATATTACTTCTTCATGATGATATATGGAATGAAGTGAAAAAACTCACCATAATCACAATTTCTTTGCTTGACATTCAAATTGGTTTGCCAAGGTGTAACACATTTAGAAATTGGTGTTTAGGATTCAATCAGAACATATCTCACCTGACTCGTCTGGTTCTTCGACAGCTTTTCCAAATAGCCCTCCAGCTTGTCTCGAATGTCAAGCCGTACAGGCTACAACAACGTATATTCTTATGTTCGTGATGAGGCCTTCTAGATACACTTATTACCAAGAGCTACTTCAATGAAGTATTCGGGAAACCCCCATTTCGTCATATCTTTCCTTTCTCCACTATCTATATAATAAGGTTGATGAAATGATGGTTTCCCAAGTGTTGACATACGAGTGTCGGTTGCATGACCGAGTGTGGTTCCATACAGTCGAGTGAACGAAGATCAACGCAGGCGAAAGGATACAGCGAGTAGACGACGGCCGTGAGGTGGCCATCCTTCTTGTACGAGTAGCTCACTTCTGCATAATTACTATTATAATTATTATAATTATCTTGTCTTATATGCAAATCTCATTATATCTGCTATTATAATTATCTTGTCGTATATGCAAATCTCATTATATCTTGTCGGACCTCGCTTCTGGTTCTCGGTCGCGTTGACCAGACACGTGCAGAATATAGTCGCGACGTGCGCGTCCATGCAGCTTCTCTCGGTGGGAATCGGAGTGAACAGGCTGATGCCCCGCCCCTTGGGCCGTTCCTTCTCCAAGCGGTTATCGATCAAGTCGACCAGCATCTCGTGAACGTCCATATTGCTGAAATGTCGTTGAATATCACTCGTTCGCCAATTTCAGTCAATGTTATCTACGCTTACGAGGTGAATCGATGACGATTCGCGAGCAGGTTATTGTAAGCCTGGGGGTACTTCTCACGAAATCCATTGGGCAGTCGAATGGACATCAACGGCAGGCGAGATTCGAGCTTGCCAGCTAGTGCGTACTATAAAAGACTTTAGATGCTACACTTTTAATAATTTATCACCTAAGCGATAAGGTATGACACTAAGATGGTAAATCATTTCTTACTCGAATGATGCTAACGCGCTGTCCATGGTCGCCCATCACAATCAGAACCGTGTTCTCGAGAACACCTGAACAATTTTCCTAAATCGGTTATTTCCTCTATGCATCTATGTTCAAGAGGTCGACCATTATTAGAAAACGAACCCGAGTCTTTTATAGCCTTCAACCGCATATAAACGTAGTCATCTGCCCATTCCAGATTGTACTCCTTGTCATGGGTAAGATGCGTATTGAAGCTAAACGAGAATGAGCACTTCTTGCCTGAAGTCAACTCTCATAAATTTGGCTGATAGGGATCAAGCTTACGCTCGTTCATCACATCCAGATACCACGGATACATAAAGGTGTCCGTCAGAAATTGCCCATCGTCGCAGAACTTGTAGTCGTTGTTCAGTTTCTGCAAGGTATTCCATGAAGAGAAACTACCACTGGCGAGATTAGCTCTTAACTTATGTATTGGGGGAGATACCTTGTAATGGTGGACGTAGTAGGGTCGATAGTAGTGCATGGGCGGGTGCTTCTCGAAGCCCTTCTTGAAGGTAGGGACGGGGTAGTGATAGAGACCGCGCGAGGTGTGCATGACGTCATCATTGAAGACCGACTCGCAGCCACGGGCTAAAATGAAACCAGCATCAATTAATTCATGCGAGCATGAAATACCTATCTTCTATGAAAAAAAACCTATCTATGATACTCATGTGGATAACCGATGTGGTACATAATCGGTTATCAGAACAGGTAAGATCATATTCAAATAAGATTAGTACCTTCCATCTTCTTCCACAAGAACTTGATGTCATCAGCGTCGATCATCTTCTTCGCTGGAAGAATGCGCTTGATGTTCACATCCTTGAACTCGTCTCTGAAAACTTTTATTTTTTTGTGGACTTTTATTTCGAAACGAACACTTTTTCTTGATTTCATCATGCGAATGTTCAAAGAAGCGATCAAAACTAATACAGATTTTTTTTTAAATTTCAGCCACCAGTATTATTTGTATCACTTGCAATTCATCGTAGTCTTGTGCCTCAGCCAACGGCTCTGCCAAAATGGGAGTGAGATTGGGATTCGAGTTCTCACCGACCTATAATCAAATATAATAGTTACCTTATTAAATCGATGAAGAAATTATAAGTGAAGAAATAATAAGCGTCAATTCCAGCTCTTCCACGAAGCTATCTGCATAATATCAGAAACTACGCACTGCGGCTCACCTTGTTATAACCTAGTAAAGTAATGAATCCCATCTCTTCCATAAGAACCCGTGTCTTGGGCATGTGACGAGCGAATTGCGACCGGGATGTTGAGTCGAAGCCCTGACAGCAATGTCTAATTCTTATCACGCTTCAACAGTAATATCCTTCTGCAGTTCCTTTATACTAGTTTGATGAAGCGAATACTTCACTAGCAATAAAAAGATTTCATTTGCTCAACATCTCTTTTTGCAAACTTTCAGGAAAGCAAAGGTCGATCGCCCATTTTGAAAGATCATTTTGCTCTCCATACAGTCCAAAGCTCGTTCATACACGGAAAAGACATGACAGTTGATCATACATGATGAGCAAATGTGTGTCTTGATCACTCTTCCCGATCTCTCGCCTTGCAGAGTACGTGCTTCCCCGACCAGTGAAAGCCCTCCCCGCTTTACATAACTTCTCACCAAAATCGATATCGATAGGGTATCCATGTCGAACTTCACCGATCGTCTATCGCTTGAGGGCGGGTCTGAAAGCCCAATATGGTGCACACCGAAAAATTCATATATGATATATAATATCTAGTTTTTTAACGGGCACGTTCTCACTCAGGATCAAGTCGTCGATATCCTTCATCTTGTTTCCCATGAAGGCCCGGTCGAAGATGACTTCCTCTTCTTCCTGGGACTCGGAATACGACAGCTCTTTCGAGGAAGCTGTCTCATTCGACTTGGTGCATATGATCACAAAGTTGTCCGCATTGACGGTGAACCGTTTGTTAATGGGAAGCTGAAATTAATAATTTTGTCATTTTTCCTTAGTATGAGAGTTCTAAAACGCCCACACAATATACCATATCATCTATACTAGAGCCCGTTAAAGGAGCCGGACCAAGAGTACGGTAGGATTTGAATTCTCGCGCTACCCTGATATATCAATTTAGGCCTTTCCCGTATCTTTCCGATCGTTCTTTTTACTAAAATGATCAGAACAATGTAAAAAATCATTTTGTCAATAAATCAGAGCTGTATCTCTTCTCAGCCGGCTAATATATCCGATTTTGTGAAAAGCGCGTTGTTCTTTGCACCTTCTCACTACTCCGCGGAGAGTGAATGAAATCGCATAAAACTCGGAATTCCCGATCAGGATGGTTAGATGTACTGAATGACGTAAAGAGCCAATATGGTCAGAAACTCTTGGTCCGGCTCCTTTAAGATAATTTTCAAAGAACGCCGCTTGAATAGAACACATCATAGAGAAACACTTTGCTCTAATGCAAACAGAACTTACTAACTTTTGAAAAGCGGACAATTTATGGCAACAGCGTGACTATGTGTTCGATTGAACATAATGACATGGTAAGCTACCAACCGGCTTCAGGTACGAATACGTGATCTTGTTGGCCGTAGGGGCCAGGGCTCCCGAGATCACGCTGACGTAGCACTCGAACTCTATTGGCATCCCCGTAGCATTGATGTAAATGCTGCCATCCAGCGCTCGTGTGAGGAACTTTAAATCCCACAGTTATATTATCGCATAATATGCATATATATTAATAGTATGATCTTGTAATTACTTGATAGGCATAATCGAAGGTGCAGTTCTCTCGCTTGGGATGCTTGAGGTATGTCTGCAATGTTAGCCCTATTGACATGAATATGTAGATTAGATATATCTAAAGAACATATTCTAGTATATAACACAAGTACGTAAATATGATGAGCAAATATGTCCTCCACCTTGACACTCCAGTCCTCCGGT
Organism: Micoletzkya japonica; assembly: GCA_900490955.1. Lineage (NCBI taxonomy): Eukaryota > Metazoa > Nematoda > Chromadorea > Rhabditida > Diplogasteridae > Micoletzkya > Micoletzkya japonica. The sequence goes on along the minus strand of LS900196.1, from coordinate 443,724 downwards.
TCGAGAATGGGGAAGATGCATGAGTTCTCGAAAGGATGGGAATCTGGCATCTGTCGAGGGAGAAGGAAGGCGACGTCGTCCACTTTGACGCGCACGAAGGCGATGAGGCAGATAGCGAAGAGGATCAGCTGAAGGTGTTACATGACTGACTACTCATAAAATTTTTGATAGGTAAATGCTAGCAAAAGTGTTTCATATGGAAAGAGACTAAAAATCGAAGCGCCCTCAACTCGATGCCTTGCATGCCACGTTTTCTGATGGGCAAATTCTTTTCTGATAGCTAAGGGGCCTGTAGAGTAATAACTATCAAAGAGTTAAGAAGCGCCTTGTTCCGGATTGCGCTAGTATTTTATCAGGAAATATCCGAATAAAACTTAGACAAAGATCATAGATCGAGTGCTCTGATGGTGACAATGATGATATGAGATGAGAATAGATAGACATCGCCATCTATTTTGGCAGAAATTTTTAAAAAATCTATTATTCAAAGGTTTTTCACGCGGCAAATTTCCAGTCAGCTGTGTACAGTAAACACTTTGATCGGAAGCAGACAGTAGACTGAAGCGGAATCGCAAACGAAACATGCCTTATGCATAGTAATGATTCATTGTCATAAGCATAGATGCTCCCGCGTAAGAAACACCTCAGCTAATGTTAGCATCTCAACGTTAGATATAACAAATGAGTCATGCATTCACTTCACTCTATTTAGAATGGAAAAATCACAGCATGTGATTTCAAAATAACTGCCTACCACAATGAACACTTTCCGTCGCCTTCGTGTAACGTCGATGCTGTGCGGCCGAAGGAGCATTGCCGAAGTATTTCGTCGCTTGTGTTTCAGATTTCTCCAAGGCTAAACATACATCTTTATTAGGCCCAGCAAAATATGAGCATAATCTATCGCAGGTTTGATTTTTGCTGAATAACGATAAAACCTGAATGGATAATATCTACCAATCACCCACCGTCTGAAAATAATGCAGCCGCGTAAGATGGGATCCCTTTTCTAGTGAAGTGGAGTTTAATTGGGAGATTTGGGCAGCTGTTTATAACTATTCGTGGCTCTTGAATGTGGTATGCGATCCGAAACCGCAAAAGTTGACGCCTGTGCCTTCGCAAAACTGAAAAAAAACGGTTCGGGAAAAATTAAAAGGAGAAGTTGAAGGTGGTAAATCGGTTCTTTGAGCACAACACGGAAGTGTTTCGTTAGTTTCTCTGGACCAAGCGAAATGTCCTTCTGGCAATGAAAATGTCAAACGGACGAGTAGGCAAGTACATATAGAATTAGTTGAAATAGAAGGGAGAAAGAGAAGGGGGTATGTGACAATAAATGGGGACGTGACGGAAGGTGGCATCAAAGGGGAGACGAATGGCTAATGGGGAATGACTCGTGTCATGATGATCTGCCCAAGGCTCCATGCCTAAGCTACGGAGAAATAAGGAACTGAGGCGTCCTGGATTTAGCTGACCGTAACAATAAGTTGACGTAATAAACTTACGAACAGTCTCTGATCGTGGAAACGCTTGCAGTAATGCTAATAGTAAGTCTAACAAAGTAGAGGATAGAAGAAGAGGTTGTGCGTAAAAATGAACAAATTAAAAGATTTGAAGCGTATTTCATCATCAGCACCCACCCCCGCTACATCATCACAAGCGGTCTCGAACAAGAAAGATGGGGCCCGACTTTCGGTGAGCGAGTGCTCTTCTTTTGTTTGAACACACGCCCGGCAACATTCTTGTATCTGATCTGACTGACAGGAGGGGGTGGGCGGGATAGACAAGACCTAGTCAACGGCGTCTTTCACAATCCTGCTCACTCGTCAAAGTTTATTCTGAACTACTCATCTGCGGTTCTGAATCCGCTTAGTCGATTAGAATCATTGATCTTGCTTATCATGATTTCTGTGCTTAGCATGCACGAATTCTCAATTATGAAGTAATCCAGAACACAATCAGTCATTCGTAAATGAACCGAACGAGATTGCAGCCCAAAATCGCTAGGATTGATGTATTCAAACGTGTTCATTAATCCTTCAAGCCACCATAGCTCTCGAATGATAAGCTTCGAGCGTAGTCCGGTTTTATCAGGAAACACTTTGCACATCGTGCTGATCTCTGATCCGTGAATTAGACTAAGACACGGCACGGCAAAGTCCGTGCAGAGATTGACTAAATACAGAGAGGGCGGGAGGGGAGGGATTTCCAGTGATTCTTTGCCCTTTATTTGTACAGCTTCCCCTGCTCTAGTTGCCATGTGCACCAGGACATCTAATCGGAAATGTCCGTGATCATCATGCTATTGGCAAAAAGCCGAAGCTTATCGAAAGTTGAAACGTTCTTCGTCCCTCTCCCCCTCCCTCCCTGTTCAGTCGTGGAGCTGTTCGGTAAGAACCGAATGCAATGCAAACATGATCGGATGAAAGAGATTAAAGTATAGACTCGTGATCGTGAAGGCGGTAGTGCATAAATAGCGGCAGGCAGTACTTGCACGATTGACGTAAAGCAAGAATAACTAAAAGCGAACGATAAAACGATATATAACGTAGACGACAGAGCGAAGAAATGAACTTCTTAAAAGTTCAAAAAAGATCAAATAAATTCGGTAGTACTCTGTGGTGACGTAATTTTTTCCAGAAGAGCTAGCTTATATAAAATGGTGAAAGGTATGCTGGGTTTTCAGCATCAGATGACCGTCAAATGTATACAGCGCTGTAAAAAGCAGTCCGCGTTGCGAACCCTCGTGAAAGGGGGAGGGGGAAGAAGGGCGCATGCCGGAAACGCGTGGAGAAGTGCGAATTGCATGAAACGAGAAACCGGGGGGAGGGGGGTGCCTACTGAATGCCGTTGACATTCTCCCCCTTCCCCCCCTTCCCCTTCCCCTTCTCCTTCTCGCCCTCCTCTCTTTCTATGCAGTTCCGTCTGTTGACTAACACCCCTCGCGCACACGTTGCATAGCGTGAACTGTGCTGTTATACCGGAGAACAGCTGGTGGGAGGGGGTCTCCCGAAGGCTCAGTGCTACTACGAACTGAACCGCGACCTATTAAGCGATACATGCATTGCCATGAAACATACAGCTATAAAATAAAGTCGGATATACTTTAGGAATGTTTGAAATATTACCGAGTTGAGAATATCCTGAGGGGTGTTCCGGCAAACCAGTGGAAAAAGAGTATGACCTTTCATTTTTCACGATCAACTAGAGATCACGAGCATGTTATGCATATCTACACCGAAAAACGATCTTTTTCTGCTTCTCTGTTTTCTCGTATTTGCACAGCCTTTCTACTCCCTACGTCCCCCTCGTCTCCCACTCAATAAGGCGAAAAGGTTCGCTACGATCAGAAAGACCAACGATGTAGCGCGCTCTCGGATATGCTTTTTACAGTTTACAAGTTACTAATCTCCATATCATGATAAATATGAAGTTCCGGCCTTTACCAGAATGGAAAATATGTTTTTTTCTTCATAATGAACCATTATTTGTGGGTAAAAAACCATTTAAGGAGGAGCATTCAGTACAGTAGCCAGGCTAATTCAGGCTAATTTGCATAGCGAGAGAGGGAAGGGTACCCGGATATATAAGAGAAACTAATCGAATCCGTTAGGATGCCGTCAGGAATTTGAATAGATTACGGTTCCGAATGTAGGGCCTTTAGAGGAGATCTTTATTGTGATATTTAGTTTTCCTTATATTTAATGAAACAGTAAAACGAGCTAGCCAAAACAATCTGTTCATAGTCAGAAAGAATTAGAACTAATTTGACCGTTGCAAAATAGGTGGAAAGAAGTCCATGAATCACACTGGCCATAATTTCAACCGCATACGGTTTAAATTTCAATGGCACATTTCAACGGTTGCAGACAAATTGAAAAAAACGTGATCACAAGATTGAACCATGTTGAGCAGAAGAGGGTATCTGTTGTGCTTTGCTCCTGAACCACATAAGCAGGGCGACCGCAGCACGCTTCGTGGATCGCCGAGTACAGCGTAGTGTTGTTAGTTAAGGAGGTAAAGGGAAAAATCTTCTTCAGCACAACCCCCATTGATCAATACCGGAATCAATAGTAGAATTGATCCCGAAATTTAGATTGTAAATAAATGAGATTGATCTGCGGACTGAGTCTAGGATCAATATGGGAGTTCGCTACCAAGGCAATGTATTTGATTTATACTGGCTCGCCTCAAGGTACAATACAATCCTCAGAATCTAGACAATAACTTAGTTAGCGCTTGAGTGCAACGCATATCGCACGTATCGCTTTATATTACTCAACTTGTTGAAGCAGATGTTACGGGTTACTGTGATCCTACGCGACAGCTGGTATTTAGCTTGTTAGCGTAGCCTAACCACGAATAACATTTACTTCTTTGCATGGTACTAACCGTCGTTTTCTCCCTCATTTCTCTAGAGCAATGTAGACCACGTTGGAAAGAAAATCTTTCTCATCGTGCCTTCTGTGGTATATCCCTTCATCCTTTTTAGTTCTATCCATGTCGAATTCCTCGCCTCGCTACGGCTTGAGCTGGGACCGCGACTTCCTGATAGAGGTGGTCGGGGAGTGAGTTATAGTATTCCCTTCCGAATAAGTTTTATTTAAAAAAAACAGTATCTATGCTGAAGCCGCAAGGCAAACCATTCACTTAATGTTTCTAAAAGATCCGATAACTCCTCCTCTCAGCCTCCAGATATGCATGTGTTGCGTGTCACTCATCATACTACATCCTACAGTATTCGTACTTCTTCGCAGACAGTCCAAGGCCCTGTCACCAGACATCCGAATTGCTTACTACGCGCATCAGGTGAAAGGCACGGAGTCGTGTATCAAATACGCGTCACCCCGCCTTCATCTTGAGGGATGACATTGGGAGGGTGGGCACGGGGATGGTGGACGGTAAGGGCACGGAGTCCATTCACGAACTGGCTCTTTTTACCTACAATGCCCACAAAGGTTTATCGAGATCATGAAGCCCCTCTTTTCAAAGAAGTAATATCTACCCACTCCTTGTTAGATAGCGATTCTGCTCTTCGAGTGCTTCTTCTCGCTCGCCTTCCGTCTCTACCCCCTCATGCCCTACTCTGCTCTGTTCTGTGGTGGTCCAATCTGCCGACTGGGATGGTCGCGGCAAGTGTTACTGGTAAGCTAAGCAAGTAATTGCAATTCAAGTACAGCCTACTAGACTACGTCTTAACTATTTTCATGTCTTCCTTAGGTTCTTATAAGTACGTAAACATTCGTTGTTAAAACGATTTTTCTACGGAGAAGACGAGCAGATGCAAATAAATAGAAGAAGTGATTTCAATTCTCCAAATTCCTTCAAGCTCAATGAAATCACAAGATTTATCAGCTTAGTATGAGACTGATAAAGCAGCTGGTATTCCGAAGCAAGCATGCTTGTCTTCTAAGAACAGGTACCGTAAAATATCGTGCGTATCAGATAGCATATGTATGTAAATAAGATACTTGTCTATATGGCATCTATGCATTCTCAAGGCAATTCCTATGTGTATTACAGGCGCTTCTAGCCTTCTTCTCAATCCTCGTGAATCCGCCCCATCAGTACGTGTTTCTGGTGATGCACCAGCATCTCATCGAGCATACCGAGAGTCGGGCGAAGATTTCCAAAACGTTAGCATTTCATCATCTTTATCGAATGTATCGAATATGATGAAATTAGCTTCTATCTTACTAGCTGACTTTTCTAAGAATTTGCGACGACCATGATAATCTTGCAGGAAGCAGAGGGCTCTGATCTTCGTGGAGTGTCTAATCTTGTCCGTAAACGTCGTCGTGTGGGGCGTTTTCACGACAGAGGATCCCAGGAGGGATGAGATACTTCAAGTAAATTCATATGATATCATGTATATAGTTGGAATAGTCTAACGATCCTTTCATTTCACTATATCGATCTTCACAGTACGCATCATGAGGAACTCTTTACAGAATCCCGATCTGTCCTGGTTACTAGACCGTCCAGGCACAATCTTTGTCTTCGGTACCGAAGGACGGCCCGGGGCTTTCATCTACGGTACAGCATTGCTCATATGTGGTCTTTCCCCTTTTATCGATCGATCATTACACGCAATTTGCTTTCTGCTTTGTGCAGCGGCTATCGCTCTCGCCGTTTCACTCATTCTCATCTTTCCCGCCTTCTCGTGGCTCGTCCACGACTCCATACGAACAGTCACCATTGTACAGGTGCGTATACTAATTAAGATGATTTTTTTTCTACAAAGGAACGCAGTTAGCGATTTGCACCTACTACGAAAGATTCCCTTTAGACACAAGTATCCACAACAACGAAAGCCCTGCAGACCCGGCTGATGAAAACGCTGATAGTTCAGGTATACGCTGTCTTGTGTAACTGGTTTAGAAATAAATGGGAAAACGGTGTTTTGGATGTAGATGATTTTTCCCCGTATCGTCGCACGTTGAGTTGCATTGAACATATTCTGTAAGTCTTTCCTTCTTTGCCCCCCCTCTTCATCTCTATGGTATAATAGCTATTACTAATATAAGAAACCATTGCCCTCTCAGATCATCTTCATCGCTATCTTCTACATCCACCCCCTCGTCCTTCTCTGCTTCGCCGTCATGTTCGATGTCTCGTGGCTGCAAGCGCCCACGTTGACAGCTGGTCGATCGCTCGGAATGGTCAGTCCTCGCCATACGCTCGGAATTTATGGTGACAGTACTAGGCATAACGTGAACTGTTAGGGACACACCATTATTTGTGAAATAGATTCAGCAAAGCAAGCCTTTTGTACTCTCTAACAGGTCTTTCCGTTCAGTTGGCCTTCACTACGCACTCGTGGGAGACGTGCATTCTCTTCATCGCTAAGAGTCCCGAGGCGCAGAAAGCAAGCTTTATGTAGTTTTGTATTAAGTTCTAGAATAGTAGCTCGCCGTCTAAGATATTTATATCCAATGAGTTGTAATATACACCGATCTGGTCCGCCTCTGGTTCAAAATCCACCTGATTCTATCACATCGTGCATTGTGTGCCGGACAAAAGAGTCTGTATCTCTTTACTCTGCAACATTGTCAGGTCTACGCCCGTCTCCGTTCCCGTCTTCCCCTTTCCTCGACCGCCGTCATTCCCTCTCAACTGTCCACCTCCAACTACTCCTCGGCCACTCCGGCCAACAGCCACCGAACTAATATTAGCCAGCGAGGGCGACCGGGCGAGAGGCAATAATGTATATTACAAGTTCCATGAAAGTTGTCCATAAGTACGCAAAAAAAAAATACGCGCGCTAATCTACCCCTCCAGCTCCAATTTTCTCATGATTCTACTAATCCCTGCCATGGTCCCACGTAAGGGGTCAATTGGACGCAGTAATCAACGGGAATAGTTTGTTATTTCAATCAAATGTTTTAAATCGTTCCGGATTTGTGGACAACTCCCGTGGAACCTCTAATAGTAGAGAAAAATAAAAGATATAATCGTTCCGGGCGTAGCTCAGATTCCGGGCCTCCAACGTCATACTATCTAATCACTTCCTATGTGAAAGTCTTTGTGTCAGTGATCTCAAAATGCATTAGACCTCTTCGATATTTTATTCTAGAGAGAAATAGCGCTGCCTCAAAGTGAGAAAAATCTGCTAAACAGCGCAACTCGTAAAACAGAATTATACGTTCCGTTTTCTTCGAGTATATTACTAGATTCACGGAGGTTACTATATATACCTATTTTTATTAAAATCACGATCCAAAAACCGTGCTGAAGCATTGCTTTGACTCGCAAAAAGCTCATATTAGAAATAGTAAAGGATGGGGGTTTTCGCCCAACTTGAAGCGAAAACCCAACACAGGAGATGAGTGCGAGAGCACACTGTGGTCACCATCCAGCAAGGATCATCGCACGATGAATGGCGAAATATTTGGAGAAAAGGGGAGGAGCAACCCTCAGAATTGTGTTAAATACTTAACATGTTTAATATTTAACATCTCGGGTGAGCATTTCGCAACAATACGGGAAAAGTATAAAAGCCGAGCGAATCTTCATTCTGGACACACCGACACACATGGACACCCCACCAAAGGACCAGCCCTCTACTGAGCTAAGACTCTGGGCTGGACTCGTCACCTTTCTCCCTTTTACTTTATTATTATGTTATTATTATGCCCTATCTCGACCTCATGTTCGCGTGTTGTTATAAGTGCGCGTTTCGTCGTGATAAACTTATACTGTAAAACGTCTGGCTCAGACGCTCGCAAAACACACTACCCAAAAGCAAGCGGAATTCTCTCACCACCAAGAATTCTCCAGCTTTGCTTCACTAAATAGTTGCTGTCAACCCAGTTTATCCGATATCTCAGCTGTTCATGCTCCATCTATGAAATACCGAACGCGAATCTCTCCCAACTCTTCCACACGCGCGTGTGTTCCCTTTTTCATTCCTTCATAACTTCCGCGATTCGAGAGAAAGAGAAGAGAACCAGTGAGGGAAGAGTGTTCCGTCGCGTCCGTAGGGCCCTCCACGCACCCATCCGTCTCATCCCTCCCCCTTGGATCTGTCCCTCTCTAACTCCCTCCCCCTCCCTCTCTGCTTCCGTGATAATCTCAAGATGTTTTTATTTGTCTGCCGGGCTTTCACGCATATTCACGTAAGAAAGCGAAGAGCGAGAGTGCGTTGGGTTACGAAAGAGACCAGACAGTCAGAGACCGAGCGAGAAAGCGTGCGGATTGAGGAGAGACAAGGACAAACAGAAGCGCAGATTGCCCGGTGTAGTGACCACACAGCGAATCGCGCTTTATCTCCGATCAAGTGATAAAAAGGGGACTTCCGCTCTTGGACAGACCGTGCGTGTAGCCTGGTCAAACCGTATTTTCACACGTCATCGAACACGCTAAAAATTTGAACAATTCACATTAGCAAGACAATCCCTTAAGTAATCTGGTACCAAATTAGTGATTGTGTGCTTGCGAGGTTGAAATGTTAAAACAAAACTTGAAATGTTTCCTCCCACTGAATTCACAGCACTATTACTGGAGTGCAGTCAGGTCTGCCTAGGTACCTAATGTTTGATCTTCTGCCGAGTATCATCGCAGTCTCAACTCTTCTGGCAATCTGGAAAGAATGTGTGCGCTGGACCCGCGCCTATCCTCTAGCCAGGGGCAATCTGGCTCTAGATACCTGTAATGCTTTACATTTTGACTGACACCAAGACATTGCGTAAAATTTTAAATTCCAATAACTGCGAAACATGTCAGGACTTTCCACAAAACTATCATTAGAGCGTACACTGTGCTTGGCAGAGGTATGTAGTATTTCACAATTTCCCTTAGTCTCTGCTTCCCTAGGTGGTGTTGCGGAGCGAAGAAAGCGGATTTATCCAACTTGCCCTCAAGCATACAAACTCGCCCTCCGGGGAGGCTTCATCCCATAGGCCAATAACTATCCAGCTTGGTTCGACCCCGAGAAGCAGCCTTGAGTATACAGTGTATCACTCACTTCCTGTTGCCCTTTGCTCTTTGCCCCCACATCCCTCGGTGTCTGCCTCTCTTCACCTCTCCCCTCTCCCTCCCAGTACTTCTATGGTATCAAACTCATGGAACGCAGATTATTAGCTTAGCTCACACCGGGAAGTTTACCTACATTCAGATTGCAATAAAGCACAGTCGCCCGGTTTCTTTGCTTCAAGCAATCTCTCGCTTCCCTGCTAACTCTCTTCCTCTGCGTCTCTCGCCCCCCCCTCTTCTCCTCTTTTCGTCTCTCCATCTCACGTAAGGTTTTGTGTTCCTTGCTCTCGTCGTCTGCGCTCGCTCCCCTCCTCCGTCTCTCTGCCCTCCTCCTTCTGTCTCCACCTCCAGTAGACGTTCAGTCGAAGTTCGACAGTCATCTCCCCGTGGGGTGGAGGGGTGCGCCTTTAAATAGGCTGCCCACCTTACCTTAGTAGCCGTACTTGTAGGCCTAGGCATCTAGGTACGGTTTGCCAAGGAGCCTTAGCATGTTACGTGTTACTGTTGTGCAACGCCGAGCCGGACGCAGCATTTTTTCCGGTATATGTGATATATGTTGATCAACATTCGCTCTTCATTCTTCTTAGGAATAATCTTTACCATATCTTTAGTGCTATTTGCTTTCATACTGATGTAGCTCGCATGCTTATATGATACGTAAACCTGATGCAGCATTTCTAAAATAGAAAGCAACTACGTGTCTACAAAACGATAGACCTATATTTCTATGCATACACATAGCGAAATTTCACTAGCACACGCTACCAACGCGAAAATTCACTTGCCGGCAAGGGAAAAATTCCTTAAAACCCGTAGGGGGAGGCTCAATTTTTAGGGAATTTTCGTTCATTATATTTTCCTACGGATATATCAGAAAACTATAATCGATAATCCAGTACAAATCTGTTTAACTGCTGTTAGAATGTGGAAATCTTGACACCAGCTTGACAGCTTGACAGTCAAAGCTTACTCTATAGCTTTTGTTACTTCACCCATGTATAGTGGAATAAACCGATCCGTCAGTTTCTTTCGTTCCAAAATGAGTCTGATTCTCTCACTTTTGCACACTCTCTCGCCTTATATTCGGAATCATTTTCCAACGGATCTTTTTAATCCACTATAGTTGATCTATTGGTACTATCTATATTGTGCTTCCAGCTCTATCTATCTCTCGCCTTCCCCGATCTCCTCTTTCCGATTCCTCTCCCATGCCCAACCGGCCATTCGGTTTCTCCGTTCTGCCCATCAAAGCTCGGATCGTCTCTCCTTTCCGATATTCCCTTCGTGTATCTCGTCTTTCACGTGATAGAGCTGTCTGTGCAAGGGAGAAGCCCGCTTCCTCGTTCTTGAAAGAAAAAAAACTATATTTGACGGGCATCTCATCCTGAATAACATTTCGATAAGTTCCCGAAATTAGGAAACGGCGTACCCATGTATTTATACTATGATATACGTATGAACAAGTAACCCAGCTGATTCAGAAACATTGTATCAGACGCTTTACGGATATGAGTATGTAGCTCTTTTATATGATCTTTCGGACCCATGGATATCTTGTGTTAGCAACTCTCTACTAAATAAACTGCATAATTCGAAACACATTTCTAAGCTTCTGCACTTTTGTAGTCTATGCCGATCGATTCTTATACATTGGCTACCAGTTACCAGTTCATATATATTAAATCTCGCTTAGTTTGAAAGATAGATCACCAAAGATCAGCCTACACCTTACAGATGCTCCCCTCACTCCTGCTCTCCCTTCCCCTCGTCCTCTCCGTCCACCAGGTTTCCCTACGCTCCTACTTACTGGCTCTGGACGAGGTCAGAGGCGGCGATTTGGTTTCACCGAGAGATCAAAGTTCAGAGATTAACGATCAAAGATCAACATCAAAGATCAAAGTTCTCGCCCTTAGGATAAGTGGTCCAAATCGCAGGCTCCGGAATGCTAACCGCTCTTAGTCTCAGTTTCCCAAACCCGCATGGGGCGCTTGCAGTGCCTACCTGTTTTCTCCTGCATGAAATAGCTTGCCCATAAGCAGTTCATTCATTATTATATGCAAATACCATGCTCATACGTTGTTAACTAGGGTTCAAATTGCTAAGCAAAACCCGTAACTTCGCATGCTACAGTCTCTAACCCGGTGCATGCTTGATCTGCGCTGAGCGAAGATTCCCTCAAACTGCTCAGCGAATTTTCCCCCTTCTGGAATCTTCGCTCACTGTAGTACTGTCCGTCTATCGCGAACTGATGCCAACCCTTCTCCTTACAGCTATCAGTAGCCGCCCACAAGTCCCTCCATCCGGTCTGCCCGTCGCGATTCCACAGTTGCATGTCATCACGTAAGCGGAAAGACTTGTTTTAAATTTTTACGCTGCTGTTGATGAAAAGAGCTAAACGCTAGTCCTAGTAGGTAAACAGTTTTTTTTACCTTCGAAGCATCGAAGTTAGTGATCGAAGCTGTTTGTAGAACCACAAACCGTTACCTTTTTTTCTCTTAGTGTAAGTCCGTTAGATCACTCACTTGACTCGTTGAATGTATGTAAACTATAATAGAAATAAATGGAGATTAGTCGGAACAGACAAAGACGATATTCCGTTGAGCGGACTGCGAATCCACGACGGTGTGTCAGTCGTCCGACAACCACAAGCCATGCTGTACGAGTGGTGAGTCTTCTCGGATTTGTACTGCATCTTAGATGTAGCCTCTCGTGTGATAGGCATTGCCGATTAGACAATATTATTACCACTGTAACTCTCTAGTTGCAAAAGCGACATTCAGGAAAAAAAGAATCTCATCACTGAGAAATTTCACTCGCAAGAAAATTTACCACTGAGAAATTTCACTATCGAGCTAGACAGTGCGGTTCTGCTTCTCATTGTCATGACACTCCAGTGTACTTCCTCTTGCAGCTGAAAACTCGTGTCCAACGCCCGCTTCTCTGGGTATCAAGTGTGAGAAGCGACGACCGACCAATTGGTAAGTAAAGTACCCACAGCATTCCTAGCGTTCGATTAGAGAATAGCGGTTTCCGCCCATCGGATCTGATCCTGTGGACGAACCAGATAATGGAAATTTTGAATTTAAATACTTAAAGGAAATGTCCCACGAAAAAAATCGTTGCTGAGTTATCCGTTGGAAACATTGTGGTATGGGCTAGAAAACAAGACGAGCAATAATCCCGATTCGAAAATGTTATCTGGGCCTCAGTACGGCCATCTGAATGTGCGAGATACGGTAAATCTCGTGGGGTAGCTTGTAGTTTAACCAAGCACTCCTCTCCTCCAAATATACCCAGTGGCAATGCCTGATCTCCAACGCTCTCACATCTACACACCTCCGCTCCTTCCCTTGCTCTTCCCTTCCTGCTCCTCGGAGAGCGAGAGCGAACAGGCATTGCCAGGGGTTATTTAGATAGACGGTCTAGACTACAAACTGCCCCACGAGATTTACCGTATCTCGCACATTCAGATGGCCGTATTGAGGCCTAGATAATATTTTCGAATCGAGATTTTTGCTCATCTTGTTGTCTAGCCCATACCACAATGTTTCCAACGGATAACTCAGCAGTGATTTTTTTCGTGGGACATTTCCTTTAAGCTTATCACTATCACTAAGCTCATCACTAGACGCTCTAAAAATCTGACACAGTTTTGCTTAGCCATTGCTGAGGAAGTTCAAAAACAGTGGTCAATTCGCTATTAGACACATTCTTCACCGGGCGGAATGCTGTGCACCTAGTACACAAAGCAGTAGGAGGCATGTCTAGCTTGAGAGAGATATGCTTTACTATCCTCCCGTCTTTCCTTCTGTTTTTGCGATTCTTCAAGTGTTCGAAGACCAAGCGCTCGTAGCGTATCCCCCCAGGTATGTCCTTCGTCTCCCCAGGTGCTCGTCCAACACGGACTGCGGCATGGGCATGTGCTGTCCGACTGGCTGCGGCTACAACATCTGCCTGCCCTCGCCCACGCAGGCCCCCGCCACCCCGAACACTCGAGGTCATTCATTACGGCAATTACTAGAGTGCGCAGAACGAATATTCGCCGAATGACGAATGAGAGCGGAGCGAGAGTCTTTTCATTCGTTATTCGCACGAATGTGGACGACAGGTGGGTGCGAATATTCGCTCATTCGCGCGAATGTTCGCGAATAAATCTAATCCCAAAAGTGGCAATCATGTTTCCAATGTTCTCATATTTTTCTTTTTACAAATTTTCTCATATTTTTCTTAGATTACGTGTCTAATATTTATGCAGAAAATGTTACAGTAATCATGACCAATCAAGGTATTTATGTCCGATATATAAGCTTTATTTTTTTCATGACTGTGCGATATTAAGGTTTTGTGGCACTCATTAGGCTTGCTCATAGTGATTTTGGAGTTCTAGTAATAGAGAAAATCATAGTTTAAGGGACAAGGAAGTGATTTTAATGTCACTTTCATGCGAAAGATTAGACGGAACAAATAAAAAGAAAATAAAAAAGAAACGATTTACAGATTGAACTAATTATTCTAAATCCCAACGACGGTGCTACCATGTTTAGCGAAAGGATTTAAAGGCCCCCTGCGACCACTTTTTGACCATATGCTTTTTCGACATAATTGAATAGATCTCAGTGTCCTGAATTCCGGGTAAAATGTTGAAACTATGAAACTTCGTCGCTACTGAAAAAATGCTGTGCAAACATTCACCCTTAATTTATTTAAATCTTCAAAATATTCGAAGTGGAGGATTAAAAAAGCCGTCATCTATTCAAATTCTTGACGACATCCCGGCGGAGTCGATTAATATCCCCATCTATGCCCAATAAATTTATATGGGAAGTTCCGTCCGTCGTCTCAATCCTACTTCCAACGAGAGAGAAGAGAGTGCAGACAAAGTAGGAATTACTTCACAGACGAAAATTTTTATTCAACAATACATTAAACTGTTCTCCAAGGGCAGTTCTCCGCTATTCTGACGTCATCATTTCGTTCCATTGTTTAATCTACCCTGTAGAATCAAAGCAACATAGGAGTAAAAGCATTGTGCTAGATTCGGGTTCTAAAAATATCTAGAAAAAAATTTTAAAAAAAAACTACAGCACGCTCTGCTATAGTTTGGTTTCCGTATTCGCGAATATTCGCCTCCCCACCTCGACGAATCATTCCGAATGGGCGAATATGAGAGGAGCGGGGAAAACGAATAAAACTGTCGATTTATTCGTCTATTCGTATTCGTTTTGCGCACTCTAGTCATTACGACAATCTTGGCATTTTACACGTATTTCTCGGTTCGGTAAAAGGTAGCTATAATATGTAGCTTTACAAGCTTGCCTCTATTTAACCTGTTCATTAGTCGATTTTTCAAATTACTCAATCCGGCCTTTATTATATCGGAACACTAGCGTCGGGTGTATGAACTTTACAAGAAACCAGCGAGACAAAGCGTTTCACGCCTGTCCTCTTCGCATTATACCACCCATGAAACATATTATGCCGCAAAACATACCACTATCGCATTTCCGTAGCTCATTCACCATAAATTGTTTTAACAATTAAAATCTTCGATGCCCTTTAGATAGATGAGGATATTTATGCATTTACATAGAGCAAGATAAAACATAGAGAAAATATACTGGAGAATAGCTTACACTCATCTATTACGCTTTTTGAATATCTTCGTATATTTGTCGTTTCCCTCATCGTCATTCTGTATATAAAATACGGATAGACGTCTATGCTTCTATTCAGTTGCCTTCCGTTCGTATCGCAAGGAGTCGGCCCTCCTCGACTGTCCCTCACCTCTCAAGGTGCCTGTCAAGTGCAACGTGCCCAACCCCGTCGACTGGTAAGCTTCACACAGTGTTCTAAATGTTTAAAAGCGAGCGAGCCAAAATGCTTAGGATACGGTGTTTTCCATGCGAGAGTTCCTACCGAAATCAGGGTTATTATTAGTCACCTCGTTTGCCTAACATTTTAACTTTTATCAGAACACTGTGTTCATAATCCATGAAATAAGCATTTTTCACAAAGTCGTTATGGTTGAGAAAAAACATTCCGTCTGTTGTCATCATGAAGCAGAGAATGAATGCGTTTACTGACGGAAAGTTTTCGTCAATAATGCCTATTTTTCGCTTTCTTTCTCATAGCCGGTCTGGTCAATCCTATTGAACATTTGAAAGCCGGCTTTTAGTAGATTTTCGATTTACCGGCTCCGCCCTTCCTCCTTCTATTATAGGTGCCTCCGTCACGACGAGTGTCCCTCGACGCCGGCTAATCCCCGGCTCTGCTGTCTGACCTCGTGCGGCCACCACGTGTGCATGCGGAAGGTCGCCGACGACCGCTGGATCATCGCCTAATTTCCGGATCTGGACAGCTATTAGAATTCCCGGCTATCCGGCTATTTCTGCTTCCTCCGCCTATCTAGCTTTGCCGTAATAAGCTTGAAATGGTTTTTGGCCGATTCTCAGCTTGTCTGTACATAATATTGTTGAAAACCTCTTCCAGGAGAGCGAGAGTGTGAGTATTATAACTATGACGTTGTTCGGAGCATAAAGATGTAATATTGAGAGAGTACTGATGTTATAATACAGATTTATTTATTTATGCAACAGACTCTCAAAGGGAGCGATTTCAACATGGCCGGGAATTTCCCGGAATTCCAGACGAGTAAGACTCAGCAGAAGAAGTACATGATGAACAGGACCATGTAGATTATAAGCGAGAGGAGGAAGAGGGCGCGACGCACGATTATTACCGCGACGCTGCGCACGCTCTTGCTGGGAGGGGGCGGAGCCTCCGAGGTGGGCGGAGCTTCGGCGGTGGACGTGGCTTCCGGCGCGGCGGTGGGCGGAGCTTCGACGACGATGCCGTTGGGGAGGCCGTCATCGAGTTGGAGCAGGACCTCGGAGGGAGGGGAGGAGGGGTTGGAGAGACAGTCGAGACGGGAACCTGTAGAGGGGAAAGGCATGGTACTGGAGGTCACTTTTTGGAAATAATTTAGTTGAGGAATGTGTTAGTTGAAGAATTGGAAATTAGTTGAAGAATTGGAAGTAATTTAGTTGAATTTAGTAGCACATTTAGCTTGCAATTATATAAATATGGGAAATCGAAGAGTGACTGAATTATGAATAGGTAATCGAGCTTTCCCGAAAACGCATGTTCCGTACGAAGCTTCAAACGACATTCACCGCTCATCTTGTTTGTTCATAAAAACTCGATGACTTACTGCTAATTGTCTGCGTAAATACGGGCTCAGTAGAAGGCTCGTCTCCGCCACCCGATAGAAGCCTCAAAAACACACTTTTGAATCGCCTTTCGATTTCATATATTATAAGAAATTAGTATTTTCAATAAAGTGGAATACGATTTCTACTATGACTTGCATCCAGGAATGTTAAAAAAAAGTAACTTACTCCTGCGGATCAAAGGAGAAACCCTTCGCGTTGAAGAAGCTCAATGAGTGGAGCTTGTCCATCAAGCTGGTCACCTCAATCAAAGATGTTATTATTAAAGGTAACATAAAGTGCCACAGATTATCGTCCTAACCTGTTGGTCTGGATGAGAAGCTACCATAAAACAATTATGACCCTTTAATTTTACTTGCTCTTCTCGGAATCCCGGAAAGAAGGGTTTGAGATCATGTATTTGACCCATTCATGCGCACGGTAGATGGGAATCGGGTCGCTATTGATCTCGGGGAGAGGAGAGGAGAAGGAGATCACTGCTCCTTCCCTTCTCCCCAGTCATTTCTGCATTGTCCCATGTTAAGTTTATAAACATAATTGTTCGCTTACTTTTTCGCTAGTCTTGATTCATCATGTCGTTTCTTGTCTTCTTATATCATTCTGCATTTCAGCGTCATGATTCTCGCAAACGAAAGAAATTGCACCAACGACTGGAAAGGTAAAACATGAAAACAAATTTGCAGGATTTTAGATAAGGTTCTTCAAATCTTCGGTATCGCTTCACCTTCGTTTTCCCCTATATCTTCACTCACTCACAGGGGACCGCAACCGGCGAGAACGGGAGGCCGAATGGAAAGGTAAAAATGAAAAGGAGATGGAAGAGATTCGGATGAAATTCAGATGAAACTATCGGCCTCCCTGCCGCAAGCTTCGTTCCCACAAAAAACTATAATTCCGAATTTCATGATCTGCGACATGGCATAAACCCATAGCACATGCAATAATTTTATCACTTCAAATTATAGAATGGAGTGGAGCAACATGGAATGCTTCAAGCCCTACATAGAATCTATTCATTGTGGATTGATCATGGAATGAACAGAAATTACTCTAACCTGGTGGAGATATGCTTCAAGTGAAAATCTGAAACATATCAGCAGTGCAGATAGATTCTGCACCAGGTATACCATTAAGGTATAAATAAAATATCCTATGTATCGTCGAAATGTGTGTACAACACTATAGAGCACGATAAAAGAGAGAAATATAATTGAAAACTAGTAAAATACAATAAAGCAAGAATGAACGAACGGAGAGATCTCGGGGATACGAACGAACCTGTAGAATGGGGATGGGACACAGGGAAGGAGAACTCCGCGAACGATGAGAATGAACGGAGAGATCCCGGGAATACGAACGAAAGGGGGACGCGTGCGATCTTCTCGAAGCGAGGAGGAAGATGAAGAAGATGAAGATGAACCTGAGTGCAACCGTTATCAACACAGAACGTAAACGGAATATTGAAATTGTCACCTTTCCTCGTGATGTTCTTGCGGACTGTGTCGCGTCGTTGTCCATCGAACCTGAGATGCGAATAAATGATAAAACATACGAAAAGCGAAAGAAACGATGGCAAAAAGCGACGAATACTATGAAGAACAGGGGGAAATGAGGTAAACAAGCTCGAGTTGAGCCTCACTCCTGAGGGCGAGAGGAAGGGGTTCCTTCCCTCTGGCAGTGCCTCCTTTGATCTCCCCTTCACACCTCCCCTTCCTTGTTCGGTACAAACTTTCTATTGGACTTCTGGTTCTCTCTTCGGGAGCCACCATTTTCAAAATTTCGCGCGCGAAATCTCCCCTCCAACCTGGCACTTTATGTTACCTTTAATATAAAAATAAATAATAATCTTTGATTTTTTGTAATTTTCACTAAAAACATGACGAATTCCGGGAATCTTAAAGCATAGCCCGGTCGATCCCTCTTGGAACACAAGCAATGCACAATCGACCGCCCTTCGAATCCTCTCAGTATCTCATTCGCTTCGTAATCCACCCACCTAATTCTCCTAATTCCCCCCTCTCCCCCATAGTCTCTCCCACACTGACTGCCCTTAGATCTGCGCGGCTAAGCCTTCTCTTCTATTTTTCGACCTGCACTGCTCTTTGAACGTTCTTCATGCGGATATTGCGTGCGAATTGGCTTTAGGAGTATCAAGGATTCGGATTACAACTCAATAAAGCATACAGTGAAAAATTTCTTAATTATCTTATAAAACAATGAGTTTTCATAAATGTTCAATTAAAACGAATGTTCCCATCTATCTATAGTGCGATGTTCCCTGTCCCTCCTTCGTTTCGGTCCAACTCCCCCACTCTCGCCAACATGTTGCCGTACCCCAGATGCCCTTCCGGTGTAATCCTATCCCACCCCGAAAGCGATACGAATACTGCACCGAAGAATGAATGGTGCGCAACGTTTTGCATCGTGTTTTTGTGATCAAGTCAAATTTCCCGTTATGTTTTATTGTTTCATTGTTCCAGCGATATTGTAGTTCAACTATGTGTAAATCTGTCTTACCGTGTTTGGGGCAGTATTCTGTTATATTGCCAGGTTCTATTCGCCGGACTTACCGTAGTCGGCATTTCCAGGTCCTTCGGAATGTATTCCGGGCCGACCTCGGTTAGTATATTGCAGAAGAAAGCGACGACAGCCAGCATACAGTTGGCACCGAAGAGAAGAACTGGAAAGAGGGACGGTAAATGGGGTACGGTGAATGTGGAGAGGATGTGAAGTGTTGTTATATGTGCAGAAGATGGCAAATTAATTGAATCAGGCCCAATGTCAAAAAAAGATGATCACACAATGAGAAAGAGCATACTGAGCGACTTACCAAAGGAGGGAATGGATCCACTGCCTGGGGGCAGGTTGCGAATGAGTTCCCAGCCGTAGAGACCCTACAAGCAATCGGTACTGCTAAACTACCAGAATTATTAGTCAATCTTCGTATGCTCTTCTATCTATATAACTTCTAGAGTACAACTAACAAATGCCGGTCATAACTCACTTACAAAGAAAAAAAATGAAGAAAAAGATATTGTATGATGCAGTGTTAGTCGCAATCTTCATGAGATCGCAACACATCAAATGCCGTTTCATAAGGCTAATGAGTCACAAATGGCCTGCGAAACTCGTCACCAAAGTTAGGGGTGAACGGAGATGTGGAGGCAATGAACATTTATATCAGAAAGGGAGCGTCGTACGATATTTTGAGGACTATACAGTGGAACAGCCCGGTTTATGTACGTATCAGAACAATCTTGAAAGAAGAGGAAATATGTAAATTTTCCAACCTGAAAGAAGAGATTGAAGCCGAGCATGAGTGGTGGTATGTGCGGGGAGTCGACCCAGTACGTAGACAGGGTAATCATCGCGGCGATCAGCTAAAATTGATGAATATTTCTATGATTTGGTTCTTCTTACTTTCAATTTACGCAGTATGAGATGATGCTCTCAACCTCTCCCATTTTTGTTTTGCATGAGAAACGTCATCTGCTTTCAACCTCCTTGCACAGCCCCCCCCCCTCCTCCGCTCATCTCTCCTCTGCACTAATCTCGTTGGAATACATGTCAGATTGCGGGGTACGGTAGCTCGAAATCTCGTGTACACAGGACTAAAATGAGCTTGACGTATTGAGAGACCCAGTGAGGGGGTAATCCCCCCTTGTGAAATAGCTGCCCGCAAGGCCGAATAACGTCATGAAATCATTTGCGTCTTTACAGGAGTCTATTCTGCAGCGCCTTTTCATATGTTTTTAGATATCTACTGATTCGAATAATGATTGGTTTGATTTGGTTACGGTGGGAATGGTGATTGTGACGAAGTTGTAGGGCGAGTGACGCTTGATCTCAATCCCGAATTCGAGCAGAGACCAGTACCATTCAGGCTGAAACAATTTGTTTTTATTAGGGGAAAATCAGATCATTTTACAATGAAGCTTCATGTCGATCAAAGAGTCAGCTACTTATTCAAAGATTTTCAAATCTCAATCTGACTCTTTCGCTTCTGATACCTTCCCGCCACTTTGTGATTTAAATTCGAGAACGGGCGGTAAATTCAAAACTACACCTGTCCCTCGGGCAGCTCGTCCTTGCAGCCGTTCATTCCCCAGTAGCAGTGCCGGCGCCAGGTCCGCGTCACCTCCCAACCTGTACTTTGTGCTTTGATCTTTGGTCTTTGTAGTTTGATCTTTGATCTCTGGTCCTGACAGGATTCCGCAGACTTGCTACCGCACGCCCCCCCCCCTTACACGCTTCCACAATCCCACGACATTTGCTCTTACCGAAGCTACGCTATTTCTGTCGCTTTTTCTTGGGTCTATCGTATAATGCTGCTGTATCTCTACAACATGACGTGTACATTTCCGGCTCATCCGGCTTTTCTACCGCGACTCAAACCCGGCCCGGACGCCGGACTGCGGGTGATGCCGTCCGGTGGGCGGGGCCCCGGGGTCCCCTCTATCTATAAAGGCCTGCGAGTCCTGAGACTCCGCCCACTTCGAGCAGCAGTGTCCCTCTATTCCCCTGTAGTAGTTCGACGATGCTCCGTCTCTGCTCCCTCCTCCTGGTTGCCCTCCTCGCCGTTCTGGCCACGGCCGTCCCGACGCGACACGACGACAGGTACGGTAATTTCAGTTCGCG
The DNA here is from genome assembly GCA_900490955.1 of Micoletzkya japonica. NCBI lineage: Eukaryota > Metazoa > Nematoda > Chromadorea > Rhabditida > Diplogasteridae > Micoletzkya > Micoletzkya japonica. The sequence continues at coordinate 422,386 of LS900196.1, read as the reverse complement.
ATTGGCATACGGTAGCTATGTATTCCGATAAAACAGTGCATCTTGTAGGCGTTCGTTAGCCCATTTCAGGGCAGAGCATGTACCCCGTAAGCTAGCTTGACTCAACGTTGTTTAGCTCATTTTGAACAAACGATCTACTATTATGGCACAGAAGCCAAGGCGTAAGATTCGGCTTGGGTAGATTTCACGAGTTGACGATAGCCGCACCGCAGTCACCCCCTCCTCATCCCCCTCCTCGCTGTCTAATTACTCCATTACACGGGGGATTTCGCGGTGCCTCCACAGACCATAACAGCAGGCTTAGCCATCGCGCGAAAAATAGCCAGCTAGTCTGCGAAAGGACGCGCTGGATTGGTATTTGGCGCTCCCCCATCCAACCCCGTGATGATGAGCCTTCTTCAATGGCCGACTGTTGACTCCTTCTCTTCGCCGCTCATTCAGTGTCGGGAATCCCGGAAATCAAAGCTACGTGAATACGGTTCTTAAATGGTCGGAATCGTTAAATATAAGGAAAAGCTCTGGAGCTTTGATGCGCGAACCAGAGAGGATACACTTCCGTGTGAAACATACTTCAGCCGGGACAATTCGTCGTCCCGGGGTTGATTGTTGGGAGTAATAGGGCTGCGAGAATAGGTTGCGACAAGAAATGATGCCCCAGGGCATTCTGGGAAGTAATTGAAGCGGGGAATCTTTTTTTGCGCGCCGACCATAATTGGTGCATGTTTCGAAAACCGGAGAAACGGCTCAGGGAAACAAAAGGTCTGACTCGACTAGTAGGATCAGCCTTTTCGCATATCCTCAGATGAATTATTATCGTGCAGCTGACGACAACAGATCACTAACAGGCGGGCCACTCTCTAATTTAGTAAACCCGCAATTTCTTCGCAACCTTAGCTAATGTCCGCTTATTTGGCCGCGAATGAATCATAGAGGTTGCGAAGGCTTCGCGTGATTTGGATAATAACAGGGCAAGGTTTACGAAGCAGTAAACGCACACAAATCTGCAGTTTTCCATATACCTATACCTAAAGCCTATATAGAAATCGTTTGTGCATCCCGAGCCCTATATAACAGGCCAATATCCTCGTACCCCTAACGTTCGGTAGCTAGCTGAAATGGGGGCCGTTATTTGCGAATGTCCGGAAAATAGCACACTATATGCAGGTCCGGCGGCCCCTCTCGCATGAAGAAATGGTACAACTGGAACAATGACGTCGACGTGCAGAAGAAATGGTCAGCGCCTTTTCCTATTTTCGAAATTAAAAAGCGCGGGAAAATCGTGTCCTTAGCCTCACGGGTTCCTGGGAAAGCCCTTGAGTATTCGAGAAGGAAATGTTGACTCAATGGGATGATGCGTGAATGGCTCACACGAAGACAACGCAACACTTTCACTCGTATTATTACATCTTGAGAATTGCCCACTATTTACTCATATGTCAAAATCGAACACACGGAACGGTACTGTAACGTGCGTAAGCGTGGTTCCCACCAATATTTTCAACGTGAGGGTGGCCAGAGCACAAAGCCCACAGTATTTGTTCGCTTATGCTTATCACGCTTTGTTTATTGTAGTCTTCAAGTAGGGGTCTTTGCCTAAGCTGACCTTCAAGGAGCATCACAAAACAGTTCGAAAATTGTAGAAGATATCATAAAATAGGGATGTCTGAAGCAAGCTCGTAACTTTAACCCCGAATATGATTTTGCGCTAATGACGACAGGAACAGCCTCGTAAATAGTGTATTCGCTAAACTTGGTCGGCAATATATACCATCCCAATAATTCCTTCCACCATGGGCATATATTCCGGAAGTGTCGAGTTTGCCATAGGGTCGAAAAAGACGTAGACGTGGGAAATATGATAGGCAAAGCAATCAGTGCACCTCCCAACTTTTTGAGATATATTCTACGTTGTTCAGTTACAACCAGGTAAAATTCTTTCTTATAATAATGGCCTACAGCGCTATTCAATTCGTTAGGGTACTCATAACATCAGAATGTTCACAATGCCCCGCTAGACTCTACTAGTTCGTGTGCTTCTTAATCTTATTAGAGTGCCCTTATGTTGCTAGAGTTTTTTACAAGTCTCCGTTGCTACTGCAGCTTTCATAACATGGCTGCTAGAGGATTAGTTCATTATGCACTTGTGTAAGGGGATTCCCGGGCAACCCACGCATGAAACTTTCTAAAAAAATCAGCTTCTTAAAGGGACATGGAAGCCAAAAAAGATTGGCTTTCATGTGAAGGTTTATCGCCTAAATAATATAAAAACCAAAGCCAGAGTGCACAAAAATGTCTATTTCGCGAGATATCCTAAAAATCGTTTCCCAGCCAAGGCGCAGTCTTACGGCGTTTAGCGCATAGGAACAAGGTAAACGGCATCGACGTATTCCCGGAACAAATAAATATCTCTCGCCGCAGAAATTTTCTAAGAATATTTTTCAAACACTATTATCTTTATCATCGTCTCAGAAACATATTCTAGGAGTATGGTCATGTTCAGTTTCACAAAATTTCTCGCTTCCATGTCCCTTTAAGCTTTGGGAAACAAGGTACAGCATATGGCGGGTGAAAGCTCCCTAGAATAGGCTTTTCCGAACCAAAGTACCTTACTCCGCTAAGCCACCACTCATCCCCGCCGCTCCTTCTCTGAAACGGACCCTGCAAAGGCGATTGGGGCGCTATTTATCCTGTCCTTGCGCTTGTGAAAAAATGCATAGAAATTATTGCGTTACACAACTGAGACAGGCGTTTTGCAATAGTTTTGCAAGTCAATACATTTCGAAAATTCGCACTGAAAAGTTCGCATGTGCGCGTGAACCGTCTGTGTGAACCCCGTGATTAGTCTAGTTGTCGAAAAGCGTCTGGCTTTCGCCAAACCTCAGTTTCGTAGGCATTTTAGAGAAAAAAAACTGAAAAATATTTGAAATAACAATAAAATATAATTATTGAAAAGCAAATTCAGGTACGACTGGCAGGATGTGCCGAGCGCCGAGAAGATTCGCAAGAGAGACGACGTTTCGGGAGGTGGGCTTCTAATCGTTTTGCTTACCTTCAGCGGGCATTGTTCACAAATGGCGCTTCGTTTGCTATCCATACACATCTATCGATATGTAAAAATCGCCACTCTAACATAGCCGATATCTTTTTACTTCACTGTTTAGTCAATAATCAATAATCAATAATCAATCGATACTTTGCAGACATGAGCTTCCCCGACGCGAACCGATACGAGTGGCGCTTCACGCGACTTTGAGCGAGAGTTCAAAGCACAAAGCACAAACTACAAACCACACATAAACCACACACACACACACACACGCACGAGATCGCAGTTTGCCAAAGCAGCCAATGATGGGGTCGTCTGTCTACCGTAGTCTACCCGTCTGTCTACCGTAGTCTACCCTCTCGCTTTTTCTACTTATCGTCAAATTTGCATATTTGTTTTTCCCGTATCGATTGCATATTTTCTTGTGTGACCGTATGCACGTATTGGTGTACAGCGTGTGCGTTTCGGATAAAGGGGGCGTAAGGTTATCACTGTGTCCAAATGCAGGAGGAATTGTGCTTCTAGAGCAGCATAAAAGACTGATGAGTTACATGTTGGTATTGGGTGCCGAAAGTTTAATATATACTAATGACAAAGAAGCTAAATGTTAATTATAGCCATCTAATGTGTGGTGCCTAGATGCTATATAATACTAGAAGTGAGCGCGGATGAATAATATCACTAGCGCATCACGTCGTTGTCTTTATCCATGTCTTGGTTATCGAGCACATCCGCATCGCTTCCGCGGGCGATTGCCGAAGAATCATCGAACAAATGGAGAACAAAAGAAGAGCGAACGTAGCGACTAATCAGGCACACAATGGACCTACGTAGACAGCCATCCCTGGCTGAATTGCAAAGATACGGCTGCAGGGATTGAATGAATATCGCTAGCCGCCAACCGGATATGCTAGTTCTCGTGCGCTTTCTGGCAACTTTATTTATTGTACAAAGGACGATAAAAACACTTTAAAAGATATGCTCCAGTACTTGTTATGTATTTGTGCCCTTCATAGAAACATGAAAGAATAGAAACCCACAAGAAACCTAAACGATATAGAAACGCATTATTGCTCCAGGCCATTGTCGTACGTCAAACACTTGGATTTTCTCAAAATCGTCCATTGTTCGTTGCTATTTCGAGAAATTCATAAAAGATAATTACGGCGCATTAAAAGCATGTAGATTCATGTCTGTCCCCCATCTAATTTGCTAATAAAAGCGGTAAATAAGAGCAGACTCGAGAGAAGCCCCTTAAGCTAGTGGCCGATAATTAGGATTCAACAAGTTTTTGACATGGGAAATGTTGCGACAGCCTAGTTTCTTTGCAGACGGGGCTAGACTACGTAGATAACCTTATAATTGGAACTACGTGAGCTGTGTAAATGTATCTATGATAGTTCAGATATTGGAAAGATAAAGAAAGATGTATCCCCATAACTTTTAGATATCTTTTAGTTCGCTTTCGGAAAAGACGCTAAGAAAAAGTTAGGATGAGCCTGATTCGTCCTTAGTAATCGTTCTACTCATTTTCCATACAATTAGTTTTCCTCTTTCAAAAGTAACTGGCACAGCTACGCGCGTATTTACAGGAATCGACAAGTGCACAACCTTCCTCCCATTTCGTATCTCCGAAAGGCTGCTCTCATGAGAAATCAGCGCATATTCCCGTATTTATCTGGCATTTGCCTGGTTCGAAACAACTCGTTAGTTTGTAGTGAAATGAGTCGAAGTATCACAAGGAGTCCCTGCGTTTTTCATGCCATATCACAAATATTTAGCAATAATTCGCCTACATGTAAATGCATAATTCTAGAATTTCGGCATCAATCCCGTCGGTGTATGGACGTTCGCAAACTGAGGAGCTTCGTTCAATGGCATTATCGCGTCTCATAATCCCCCGGCTTTTTCTAGCTTTCTGGGAAGCCGCCATAGCAGTAATCTCACACGTATCAAACACATTCGCATTCATGCAAATATTGTCCACAGAGTATTATATTAGGTTGGCAAGAAAGTTCTTGGGCAGGTTGAAACTTTTTATCAGATTAATAGGTTATGGTTTACGAATAAGTTTGATATGAAGTGAGGCAATAGAGGGTGCCTCAAGCTATTTGCCTATATGTATATCATTGCGCTTTGTGTTGCCGTTATTGAGTTATCGCATCAATCGATAAACGTTCCTTTCGGATCGCCATCTTCTACGATGGATAACACGGCTTCAATGCATGCTCTGCCTACCATAATACCACCGTACCATTGTCCGAGGGTGTCATAAGCCACTCCATTGTGGACAACTGATATGATCTCTTCAGCCTTGGAAACGGGCATTCGGAAGATGAACCCCGTTTGGGGCTTCCTTCCACAACACATGACCTGGCCTTGCTCTCTATTCGCAAGGAGAAGCCAGATGCAACCAATCGGAAAATTTCGAGTACTATTTGGGTTATCCATCCCACTATACAGAATGGCCATCAGTCACTTCGTTATAGAAGAGTATTCGCCCGATGGATACCCCATGCCCTACGGGCTACCCAGACGGAGACCCGTGTGACCAGTGGTCAGTCTCATCTCTCCTGCTTCCACCAAACGAAGTTTCTGGTGGGACTAATGTTTGGAAATGATAGTTGGAGACCGTACAACAACGCCACACATATAATGATCTGGATAGACAAAGGAGAGGAGCTGCTAGTGCAACCGAAACCGGACTTGCATTACATGAGCATTTCATTGTTTTGCTTTTGAAAGCAAAGATATCGATTTCAATACACTACTACCAAAAGGATGAATGGTCACTCTATCCGTATATATACGGTAATTTGGACAACTTGCGTATTTAGTCATGGAAAACAGGCTCAGAAGGGCAAAAACCCCCTTCTCCAATGCACAATGCAAACTTCCATTGAGGAGGAAGAGAGAGGCACAATGCGCCAATGCACGATGCGGCCTTGCTCTAAGCTATGCGAACTGAGTTGGGAAACCGGAACCCACTCACCTTATTTAGCTGACAGTAGCCTCTTTCACTACCATTTATTGCTAGACCTTACTTCGTCTACAGCCGAGAAAAGCTTCCTTGAAATAGGTACCCGAAAATCACAGACAAATCAGTTCAGAGAGTCACAACTCCTTTCCTTCTTGAAGTAAGGTATCACCGAGATACCCAAAAGAAGGGGATAGGTTGGCGATAGAATAGGTGGCAACATTGAAGATTGAAATTATTTCCTGTTGAAGATAATTGAAGATAGGAAAAAAAATTAAAACAGCTGTTATTACTGCCCAAGAACTTTCTTGCCAACCTAATATGTATTATATGTATTACATTAGTATTATATTGCCGATTGACATTCGTGGTGCAACAATATCTGCTGATTGTGACTTAGATAGAGAAAGTCCGGCAAGCGGCGCATAAACAGCTATTTATGCATAGATCTTTCTAAGAAAATACGGAGCATTAAAATGGAATTAATCCAATTGAAAACTGTATAATTAGATGAATTATAATTAAACAAGGAAATTCTTTTGTCCTACTTTTTACTTTTTCGTATTCCAACAATATCTAAGACTCACCAGAAACGTAGCGCTTTTCACGTGAATCGAACGGGTCGTAGTTGAGGCTGAGGTACGGGTTCATATCCTGAAATTGGTAGGTGATCTTTGATCCTTAAACTTTGATCTTTGATCTTTAACTTATGACCTGGTCTAGTTGCTCCGAGAGGTTGACCCTCGACAGGTCGTACACCCAGTCCGCGATTACGATCGGGCATTCCTGAAGACGTAAGGGGATTACGGTAGGTGAGTAAAAAACGAGCAAGTTATCTTATTTCTATGCATAAAATATTATGAGGGGACTAAGATTTCTTAAATTAGACATATTAGCGAATAAATCATAATCATAATAACCTGTGAATCGAACGGCCACCGGGCAAAATCGAAGAGGCATGTGACGTGGAAGGAGAACGAGCCGGTCACTTCGACGTGACCCTGGATAGCATAATCTTTACACTTTTTGCCAATATAGCTTGGAAATGTTACAATAATATATTATTGATATAGAAATAGATATCTTGATAAATTAGTTTGCTGAGATAGATCGCCATACCGTCGGTTTGACGCTGGCTGGAGCACCGGACAAGTACAGTTGCCACTGGTTGCCTCGAGCACTGCAAGGCACGGACAATTTCGGCGTCACAAAAATTTCCCTAACCGGCCACAGAAACATTCTTCAGCGTCACGCCTTGTGTAACTATTAGGGACATTTCGCTATCAACGACTGTGACAAGACTATTGTCCTCCTGTCTATTGCATAGAGCATGTGATTTCTTTTTGATGAATATGCCTCACCCTCAAGAGGATAATGAGAACTGGGCTCACTATTATTGATCGTGCAACATAAGGAAAGTAGTGTTCTGGGAAAAATCAATACTATTATATAATTCGCTAAGCGTGTGTGCACTTCACCGAAGAACGCTCAAATAGGCGTTTTCCAAACTTGCAAAACCTCCAGCACCAAGCGGGGTTCGAACCCGCTATGTGCCGCGCATCAACCGGGCAGCTTTCCAATTGAGCTATACAGGCAACATTACCGTGGGTGCGGGGTTCGCCCATAAAGGAAACTGTCGCGGCGCGGCCTATTCGCGCTTTTTTCGTACTCCAAAGAAAACTCATCGTTCAGATTATGGATATTCAAAGGTATTATACATAGTTCAGATCGATGTGATGTATTCATTTATTTAACAGGGGGTTGTGCTGCATTCGGGAAGAGAGGGGGAAGCTTTTGAGAAAGCAAACTGTGGCGGAAATAGTTTCTACAACTGAAAGTTGAAGCAAAATGAATATCTAACTGCCTGTTCGGAAATGGTCAGCTTTTTAAGGGGCTTAGAATGCGTGGTGCATAGGTCCCTATCCCATAGGAGAACTCAATAAGCTCCGAAAATTTAGTGTAGACTGTTTGAGCTTTTGAGAGAAAGGAGAATAGTTTTCAATTTGCTATTAGAAACATTCTCAACCGGGTGGAATGCTGTGGTCAGATATTCTTTAACGAAAACCGAAGCGATATAAAGGAAGTGCAAAAGAATTAGGAAGGAAGGAACTGACGCCTTTTCGTCGGTTTAGGCAATGCAAATGGGAAAGGAGAGGGAACCTTCAAAAATGTTTTAAAGGGAGGAAGCAGCCTCTAACCAAAAGTTTTAAAATTCGATGAAAATTCTTCTAAGGTCTTAAAATGTGAGAAAAAACATAGTGACAACAAAAAAAATCGAAGGAAAAACTCGAAAATCGCATGTTTTATTTTTTTTCCCGGGCTTCCGTCGTTTTCCTTTTGGTTTTATACTAATTACGACAAAATCTTTCATATAAGTTTCACTTGAAAATCACTTCCATGTCTCTTTAAAATTCAGTATAGATGAATTTTATTCGATGTGCTAAAGAGTAAGTAGGCAGAGAAGAAGTTCTAAAAGATTCCAAGAGTGTAGAGCAGTGATAAGATCAAGACATAAAAGAAAAAAAGAAATTGGTTGGGGAAAAGGGTAGGAAAATAAAAAAAGAAAGATCGCGAATATGTTGATGTGAGGTTGTGAATGAGGGGGGAGGGATCAAAACGTCAGTTATTCTTTTTTTTAAGATTATTGCATTTTTCCACTTTAGTTAGTGCATAATGTAGGGCTAGGCAGATAATGCACTTGGGACTCGCCAGTCGGGCGAAGCGCCGCGAAGCGGCGCTTAACCCGGCTGGTAATTGATATAAAAATCACTCCAATCAGTCGAGGGTCGAAAACACTAATGGCAATCATTCGCTTGTTTCAAAACACCGAGGAAAAGATCGGGCAAAACACCGAGATTAATTCAATTATGTCAGAAATGAGTGGGGAGGATGAGGGGAAAGGGGAAAACACAGCATTCCGCCCGGCGAAAAATTTGTCTAATAGCGAAATGACCACTATTTTTGAATTTTCTCAAGGATCAATGAACGAATGTACACCAAATTTTCGGAGCTTGTTGAGTTCATAGATGTGAACTTAAGTTTTTAAATTCATAAATATTTGATGATTGGTTCGCATACAGGATCGGATCCTATGCGCGAAAACCGCCATTCGCTATTATGACGCTTGGAATGCTGTGAAAATGATTGGAGTGAGCTACCGCAATCAATTAATTGCTTAACACGAATGATGAGAGAGACTCTCAATCTCATATTACTGTTTAGTGGATTGAAGGTGGTTTGAGGGCCAAATCCGAATGATTCAATATCATTTACCGGAACGCTAAAGGAAAGACACAACTTTCATGCTCTCCCGCTGTTGTGTCTAGCACGATCTGCATTATTGATCTACGCAGTTCCACTCCTTCCGGTAATACCTATTGTACAGCGACAAGGCCGGCTGCCATATCTTCCACGTATCGATCGGCAGGCTCTGCGTATTGTTGTAGTCGGCGGGATTCCATCTGCAAAACGTGCTACCGTAATCCGCGGCGGGAAATTCGAATTTAGCGCGAATTCAAAAATAATTACTTGAGGTACTCGTCCACCCAGCGTGCCCACAGTGTTCCGTGCAGCTGGATCGTCTGATCCTCCTCGCTCTGAGGAAATACATAGTTTACATACATTTTTTTTTGAAATTATAAATGCATCACAAGGTTTCACTGGCCCGAATTAGTCCGGTCTCCTTCTCTCAACTTTTCATGTGAAGCAGAATCTGAATTGTCATCAGAAGATTTCAGAAGATCATTTTAGATCTCTCTGGTTTTTTATTTAGAAGCAATACGAGCAAATAGATCACGCGGTACCCGATCTTCTCTACAGAAATAGGCCACGGCCTCACCACTTTCTCGATATGCGTCACGGCAATCAGCACAGCAACGTTGACGGTGGTTCCCTCGTCCTTCACCGGTCGATGCTTCTTATTATATCCCTTGAGCAGCGCCGGCTCCAGACGCGCGTCGGGCTGAGAGTGAAAGAATTGCGCTTTGTAATTATGAAACATCACTAAGCGTTATTTATTTATTGACCGCATTCTCGCTTAAGGTCGCGTAATACTGGATCAAATGCGGAGAGCGGGTGCAGTGGTTTCCCACGTATTTTAGGGAATTTCTAGCCCCTTTAATATTAGGATAATTTCAGATTGATGTTTTTTTGTCAAATAGCTAGGTATGTAAAGGTACCGCGATGATCTTCTGCGGAATCACCGGTCCCGTGAAGAGCACGACAACTGTAACAGAAAAAAGATCACTACCACTGTAGAAGTGAACATATATTTTTGTTTCAATAATGCTATGCAGACTATAAATTTTCCTAGTTCGGGAAAGTAATAGCTAATAAAAAGCGTGAAAAGGTACTGACTTGCCAGCGTACGGAGCAGCATCGCAATCATGAGCGGGACTGCGTAGTTTAGATAAACACCTCCCTTCCCCTCCCTAACCTCCCCCCCCCTCTCAGGATACAGTATACACTAGAGATGGAGAAGCGGCGAGATAGTATTGTATACAATGGAGAAAAGGGGAGAGCATATACCAGCTCTTGCTAGCTCGCTTTCTGTATATATGACGCTCTTCGCTCTGGGAAAGATAAACCGTCCGTTGACGTGATAAATTGCCGAGCTCGCATCCTATGAAAGGAAAGAGAATGTGTATAGGAACGATATTCCTACATTATTTTTATATTGTGGATCTGAATTCATCAACAGGATTTGATATTCCCTAATCGAACATTATTTTCTTGTTTTGTTGTTAGAGGAGTGACAATGATATCCGGTTAGTATCTAACCATTCCCCAAGCCCGATGCATGGTCTCAGCTCTCGAACAGGGAAGTTTGCGCGTCAACGAACAACCGCGTAACGAAGGAATCTTCTCCCGCATTGCATACCACAAGAACGGATAAACTATCCAAATTACCTATGTTTATTAGAATTCAAAAAATGAAGCCTTGTTGCTGAACAAGGCTTCATTGTTTGGTTGGGACTTCATCTCATTCACTCATTTCTCCTTATGCTCGGTTTACCAAAGTTTTGCCTTTGGGGGTATAGTAAACTACTTTTATCTAATTTGTAGGTAGTTGCTCTGGTTCATGCTCGTTCTTTATTCGTTCTCTCAATCCACTCCTCCTTATTCATCTTCCTTCTGCTCAATAGCCGGCAACGGGAAGATATCTTTCTCGCACGAAACTTGAATGTGGTCGAACTTCTCCTTCTCGTTGAAATCGAACAGCGATACGGCTGGAAGTTTCGCATTATCCCGAGCTTACATAAAGAGATAATGCAATTATTATGCAATAGAGGTCCGATGAAAGTAAACTAAGTGTATCACATATGTTCCTAGAACTATTTGAGAGTTATCGAAGGCTCGAAAAGCTAAAGTAACGGATAGATTAGAATAAAAAGGTAAATCTCACCGTGCCACTTATGGCTCTCATGCCAGATCTGTTGGTATCTCTCGATGGATTCCTCCTCCTCCTCCACACCTCCCTTTCCTCCTCTTCCATGACCGTGTCTTCCTCTTCCTCTGTGACCCCTTCGTCCCCAGAATCTCCATCGGTGAGGTCCACGGTGGTGTCCGCCTCCACGATGACGAGGTCCGCCTCGACTGGGCTTCGACTTGGGTCCCGCCTGGAAATCGGATACCATTAGCTTGGATACGATATTATTGTAAAAAAAAGAAACGACATTATTGTAAGACATAACGATATGGTGTTCAAAAACACTAAATAATCTTTGCAATGATTTACGCAAAGTGCATTGATGAAGCGGGCGATTTTATGGAGTGAAAGTACGCGCCAGCTGCCTGGTCGCTTCCCTAGGTTCTCTCTCCTCTAATGTAAGTTAATGTTAATAAAGTTGTAAGGTATCCTCGTTAGTGTCTCGGGACATGATCATAGGAGTAACATCATAGGTGTAACACTGACTTGAAACCGTTATGGCCTCGAGTTAGACCACTCGGGCACACACACGCAGTGAATGTGGGTACGATGGGTCATAGAAGTATACAGAGCGTCGTAATAACGTTCGACGGTCATGATAGCGTTCCGAAACCATTGTTGTTATGTATGCTCGATGTACACCCTAAAGACAACCAAGTTACACTCCGTACTCACCACGAGTCTCCATCCAGGCTTGCATCTGAGCTGGCATCCGGCGAAGACGTAGACTTCGACCAGCTGGTCGCTGTCGAACCCTTCTCCCTCCAGTAGATCGTAGTCCTCCTTGCAATCTGCAAGACACAATTCATAAATACAACGTTTTTGTTATAGAGCGCCAGTCTTTCACAATCTTAAGCGTATCCGGTACAGGAAAAATGTAGTTTACACAGTGTTCTGACAACAGTCAAAATGTTAAGCGAACGAGATGCCGAAAAATAACCCTGATTTCGGTAGAAACTCTCGCACGGAAAACACCGTATCCTAAGCAATTTGGCTCGTTCGCTTAACATTTAGAAGACTGTGCTTACTCGGCTTCTTTCCTCGTCCACACTGGACATAGGGGTTCTTGAACGTTCCGATCGTAGCGGTACGGCCTGCAAGCAGCTTTATTCTTATCTTTCCTTACAGTTATTACAAAATTCAAGTCTCATTGTTAGTCCACAATACAACAGCATAAAAATTTCTAGCACGGCTTTCGCCTATCGCAGCTCTCCATTTGGCTTGCCGTGAAACTCTGTTAGAACATTTTGCTTGTGGAACTGTACATGTGATGACCAATACGCTGATGTTATTATGTTTGGCGAATTACAATAACTATGTGACCTGTTAGCCATTACGAACAAAGTGTAACTCGTTCCGGTAAGAAAACAGTTTTTTTTCTGGCTTTTTTGGCTAAAATTTGGCTTTCCTATATGCCAAAAATAGTTTACAAATAGGAATGAAGCCAGCTCACCCTTCCACACTTTGTCGATGCAGATGAGAATGGAGTAGCTCTTCGCCTTCTTGTTGCGGCTCTCGCTGACCTATAATCACAAAAATTTCTTCCATGCATGCCGACCGTTAGCTGATCTAGCCTCCACGCTCTAGCACAGTGCAAAGATCAAAGATCAAAGATCAAAGATCAAGGAATACCTCGAGTCTCCTATCCTCGGGACAGGCCAGCTCGCAGTAGTCTGGCTTGCCATTCGTCGACCGTACGAAGAGGTACTTGTCGTTCGCCTCGTATGGACAGTCGCAAGCTGCACCAGGCATTTCAGACTTTTCAAAACTTTTTTCTCGTTTAAGCTCTACTGTGGCTTCTGCTAGCATTCTATGCTATTCATATAGGACAGCGACATTGACGAAAGAACAACGACTACAGTTATCGTTGTGAACGTCCGACTCACTGGTCTTGCTGGGATCCCACTTGGCCAATCCGGTCTCCTCACGATCCGCCTTGTCGCCCTTCTCTGAACGAATTAAGCTTGAGGACCTTAGGTAAGGGCCTTAGTTAAAGGAGCCGTACCACGAGTTTCTGACCCTATTCGCTCTTTACGTCATTCTTTAGATCTAATCATCCTGATTGGGTATTCCGAGTTTTATGCGATTTCATTCACTCTCCGCGGAGTACTGAAGATGCAAAGAGCAACGAGCTTTTCACAAAATCGAATATATTAGTTGACTGAGATGTGATACACCTCTGATTCATTGACGAAACGATTTTTCACATTGTTCTGATCATTTTAACAAAAAGAACGACCAGAAAAGATGAGCGGAAAGGCCTAAATTGCATATCAGGGTAGCCCGCGAATTCAAAATGCTACCGTACTCGTGGGCCGGCTCCTAGTCTTAAGTAAACACTTATCACGGTGACTTACTGAAGCAGCCAACCACGAGTCCGACCTTGTAGGGAACTTGATGATAGCCATCCGTGAACTGAAAGAGGAATATTGCAATACAGTGCATTAATGTGACTGGTACATATATGTAATACTATTGCAGCAATAGTATAGAAATAGTATTAATAAGAAATATAATATATTATACTTGCTGTAATGGTATTATATGTCTGTTTGCTATCAGCATCACGGCGAATCGAGAAAAAAGTTCACCGTCTCTTATATTTCAGGTGTGAAACATATTTACATATATGTTTCACACACACCTGAAATATAAGAGACGGTGCAGATAGCATACAGACATATAATACCATTACAGCAAGTATAATATATTATAGATATTTCGTATTAATACTATTTCTATACTATTGCTGCAATAGTATTATGATTGCTCTAACGGTGTTATCATAAGCAATCCTACTGCGAATCGAGACGAAAGATTCACTGTTGTAGTACTATCCCATTACTACACTATTTCTTACTTCTTACTGCTTCCCACTAATACTGCTGTGGTATTACGTACCGTAACCCCGCCCTTCCCTTATCTACCGTACCATCCATCCCGTTCCATCGCAAACCATCGTCCAAGGACGAAGTGCAAACTTGTCCGAATCGGCACTCCAGTAAGCGAACTTTTCCGCGCATTTCACAATCTGCAACACAATTCATTTTATTTTTAAATAAATATTTATCATTTTCCTGACAAATAAGGCCACTATAGGAAATAACATCGCGAAAAAACGCCCACCTTCTTTGCTCCCTCAAATGAGATCTCCGTCTTGTCCAGAGCCCATCCCTTGGCTATATTCGTGTCCTCTTTCGCGGCAAAAGTAGGCACGCGCGAGCACAGATCCGTACGAGCCACGGTGGCCGGGACTGAAATCTAAGATTATGCTTAATTTTAGCCATTGCTAATCCGGTATATGGGATGATGTTGTCTGTTTTCAGTAAGCCATATCGATAAGCGTCACTCACCCAAGGCGGCCAACAACAAGGCCTGCCAGCCCATCGCGAAACAGAGAGCAAGGGGGAAGATTGGGAGTTCAGCAGCCTTTTTATGCCCTCCCCTTCCCGGGGTTCCACTTCGCCCCCTCAACATCCCCTCCCCTCCTCCATCTCCTCTTCTGCTCCTCTTCCCAACCTCAGAACCATCTCGAGAAAACTGCGCGCGTCGACGAAAGTCACGCTTTTACAGGCGAATTAACGAGTTTTTGGCGCCGTTTGGACACTTTCTTTGCTATGCCATAGTTACAGGGGGATGTTACCAGTAATAATGAATGAGAATCTGATCTTCAATATAAAAGTGGGTCCAGAAGTGCTGAACTTTTAGGCTAGAGAAATTGAAAGGTCCAGGGTATAGATATTTTGGTCTCATTGGTCTCATTGTGAACAAAGCAATACCGTGGATCTGAATAGAACGCAATACGGAATGCAGATGCCTCGCTACAGGAGACTCTTCACGCAATATCGACAATGGTAAAGATTCCAACGAACCGAACCAATTTTCCAGGTCCTATTTTGGAGCATGAAATGGCCAGTTATTCCAGATTCTGTAACCAATTTTTTGTTCCTTCGAGATCCAGAAATTCAGATCTTTGGTGTCTTTTCCTTATGAACGCAGAAGTTGAGGTGAGATTGTCGCTTCGTGGAAAGTGGAACCTATCGGGGGAGAGATGAGTACTGAACGAGTAAACCGGCTTTAGCAGTTAGGCTTTAGCAGGAAATATAAAGAAGCAGTAGAATGAGATGAAGATAAAGGTGGCATAGTAGATCTTGATAATGCATGGGTGATATCTGACAGGGGCACAGCTTCGATGAAATTTGTATCAAGATGCTCACTGAACTGAAATACTAGACGGCATTCGATGGATCATCTTTATTCGTTCTCTCAATAATTATCTTATTCCTCATCCTTATCCTCGATAGCAGGCAACGGGAAGATATCTTTCTCGCACGAAACTTGAATGTGGTCGAACTTCTCCTTCTCGTTGAAGTCCAACAACGACACGACTGCAAGAGGAACATATCAGAATATCTAAGCAAACCATCTAGAGATTATATCCGTCTCCATCTAGGGATATCCAATGCATAAATAATTAATATAATGTAAGTACTGATATGCTCTTAATTCATTCGGAAAGGTCGTGTGAGCGCGATGTGGAGGCATATTGTTATGTCCATTTCGGTCGCAGGAGCCGTCCCAGGAGTATGGTAGCATTTTGAATTCGCGGGCTACCCTGATATGCAATAAAAGCCTTTCCACTCATCTTTTCAGGTCGTTCTTTTACATAAAATTATCGGAACAATGTGAAAAATCGTTTTGCCAATGAATCAGAGCAGTATCTCATCTGTGTAAGCTAATATATCCGATTTTGTGAAAAGCGCGTTGGTCTTTGAATCTTCAGTACTCAATTTCAAGATAGATGTCTATACATTGAATAATGCACATGTCTAGAAATCGAAACAACTAAATAAAGTAATCTACCATTTTATAAAGAATACGTCCTGTCCGTCTAGATATCTCAGCCTATACTAAAAGGTCGCCTATCATCACGAAAACCCACAGTGTAGTCAGCTCCTCGATCCGTTTCGTCCATCTTCATATTAAAATAATCTTCTCGACTCGTCTTCGCTCCTTGGGTCTTCTCCGTTGCATCTTCGGCTGACTGGAGGGGCCATGTAAATCAGTTTTTCATCTCCTCTTGACCGCCTCCTCTCCTTTGTCCCCCGTGTCATTCCTTCATTTATCTCTCTGTCCAAGTCGAAAGCGGCAGCGAGTTTATACCCTCCTACAATGGTAAGCCCCACTGAAAAAAATTTTCAAAAAAATTGCAAAAAATTTCATTGCAATCTTACCTTGGCCCAATCCATGTCTACCGTAATCCATTGCAATCCTACCTTGGCTCAATCCATGTCTACCGTAATCCATTGCAATCCTACCTTGGCTCAATCCATGTCAACCGTAATCCATTGCAATCCTACCTTGGCCCAATCCATGTCTACCGTAATCCATTGCAATCCTACCTTGGTTCAATCCATGTCTATCGTAATCCATTGCAATCCTACCTTGGTTCAATCCATGTCTACCGTAATCCATTGCAATCCTACCTTGGTCCAATCCATGTCTACCGTAATCCATTGCAATCCTACCTTGGCCCAATCCATGTCTACCGTAATCCATTGCAATCCTACCTTGGCCCAATCCATGTCTACCGTAATCCATTGCAATCCTACCTTGGCCCAATCCATGTCTACCGTAATCCATTGCAATCCTACCCTGGCCCAATCCATGTCTACCGTAATCCATTGCAATCCTACCCTGGCCCAATCCATGTCTACCGTAACACTCCTCAAATATTTTTCATTTTGCATAAAGTGCAATAATCAGAACAGATGCCTTTATCATTATAGTGTATATTTACTTATGCTTATCGCAATACAAATTTGCAAGGCTATACTCCAACAACGGAAAATGTTGAAGCCAGAAACTGCACATAATTGCCGATTGAAACGTGAATAGCCCTCCCTCTCCCCTATTTTAAAGGAGAACCATTCAATGCCGTACTGAAACTCAGACTAGTTTGTGAGACAACGCCAGTTCGCGGATACGAAAAGGAGACATCCTTCTCAAAGGTTTTCAGCCATTTTACCAAATATACGCAAATTGGCTAAATTGCTTGTTCAATCATGGATTACACGTTAATTCTAGATTCTTCAATTTATGATGTTTTGCAGAAAAAATCTGCGAAGGAAGCGAATGCAGCAGCTACAAAGAAGGCCGCAAGCATGAGGAGCGAAGCCGAACCTGCTGCAGCAGGGCCCATCGATGTGGACAAGATTCGTGTAATATGTAGATGGAGATTGAATACGCATTCAAACATGGGCCATACTGACATGTTGTGCACAAAGGAAGCGGAGTCGAAAAATTCATATAAATACAGAAAATAAAAAAAACAATAAATCTTTTAAAAACTCAATAAATGTATTTTGCAGGCTGACATTACAAATGAAATAATGTCGACTCTACAGACTCAAATTCAGACGATGATCGGTGTACAGGGCAAGGTAATCACGGTATTCTGCCGTAGTGCAAGACGAAAAGTCATTGTGTCATTTTCCAGTTTGGTAGACAATTCATTCTTTCCTCCGAGGTAATAAGTGTTAAGCCTGCGATGAGGGAACAGCCTCCTGAAGGGAAGACGGTAGCTAAACCGAAAGGCAAGGCTGTCATGCGACTGGTAATTCTTATGGCGTAAAATTTCATTTTATATTACCTTCGAAACCGAAATCTTGGACGCATTTTTTCGTATTGCTAAACATAGCTATTTTGAGCAATCGACAAGAGTCATGACATGCATTTACAGGGAAAGAGTGCGTTCCGAGTCCAAATTCGGGTCATTTTTAACAACATTTTTTCCTTTTCTGATCTTAGTAAATGATGAAGGTTCGAAATTGAATCAACACTTTTTATCTGCAGGAGTTGTGGCGAGAGGTGCTCACCGTTTCCATAGTAGACACGGTCCCGCTTGATCACATAACTGCATTCTTCACGGAAACGTATGGATCTGCTATGTAAGTTGATTCTGGAATCACAAAGATGTTCAATACTTTCTTTGCACGTTTGAACAAATTTTGCGAAAAAAGAAAGAGTGAACGGATACAGTGTATCCACAAACGATGTTTGTCTGTCAGCGCCGTGGGCGGGACTAAGTCCCGGGGCATGCGCCTGCTTCGAGTTCTTCTTCCAAAAGAGGTAGGCTGCTACGTCTTGTCTGCTCTTCCTCCGTATTCATTCATAGCCTATGTACATGCAGAGCGAAAATTGACCACAAACTTAATAATGATATGATCTTAGTGAATACATACAACCCTCCGGTGCCCCCTCTCTGTCCCTTTCCCCCAAAAAGTGAAATTTCTCCAGCCGGCTGATGAATTATTCACTAGGTCGCAGAGTGTACCTAGTCGTTAGCGGATTCGGAGGATTATTAATGGATCAAGTGATGTGGATAACTGATTGCGAGAGACAATGAAGGGACGCAGACAACGGGAGAAATATTTGCACAGCTTTTTCTAAGATTTGGCGAAATTTCAAGTAAAATGAGATTCAGAATACTATCCCACTAAAGAGATATCCAATGGGGGCAAAACCGTATATGGTAGGTATTTATTTAGTGGAGGGGCCCTTTAGAAGTTGCATGGAAGTATTATTGACGAAAAAGTTCCGTCAGGCGACTCATTCCTACTTTCTCTGCACTCTCTTCATACCGCTTCGCTCTCTCGTCGGAAGTAGGAATTAGACGACGGACGGAACATTTTCCTCAACCATAATCGCAACGATATATAGTCATGTCATATTTTAAAGGGACATGTATAAAGCCAAAAGGAAAAATAATAAAAATAAATGGTATTCGGGACGTCGTACTGGATTTAGCAGACAGGGGCCAAGTCAAACGGAATCATTACACTGTGCTACCGTCCCTTGGAACGAAAAAAAATTCGTACTCCGATTATGTTTTTTCAAGTTCAAGTTTTACGCTCTTTATCAAGATCAGCAGGGCAGGGACCAGGTGTTGGGGGTCACTGAACCTGAAGCTTATTCCTTTATGTTTCTTATTATTCCTAAAGGTAAAATAAAATGTTTTATTGAAATTGGATGAATATTTTTTATTTATCACTTCCTACTTCCTTTAAGAGGAATCAGACAAATAATTCGCAGTTGCAGAAAATGGAGGTTGCCAAGAAAAGAGACCGTGTTTTTATCGACCAACAAATCGGAACGGTGCACGCAACTAGAATGAGGGGTAAGTTTTAGATTTCATATCTATCCAGATTTGGAGACTTCTCTTCATCTTGAGGGGTGAACACCACCCTCTAGTGATCATCCCTCACAGCATTCCTAGCGTTCGATTATCGAATGGCGGATTCCTGATCTATCACCACTGCGGACAAAACAATTGAGGGCGCTCGATAGCGCACTCACCTGACAAGAATGCTAATTTTAAGCAAGCAAGAGGCCAAAAAAATGTCGACCCTCCGTCCTGCACAGATAGCACCATTCTTGGATCGTAGCATACCTATTTATGATCCACGAACAATATGAAAAGATCCTTAGAGTGAGTTAATAGATCAGTCTTTTTCAGTCAGTCACACGGACCTGTTCCTAAGCGGATTTGCGGCAAACACGAAGCCTCAGGAGATCAGGGCTATTCTTGGTTCGAATTGCGTGTTCGTCCGCACGACGGGAAAGGTGACTCAGCATAACTTTTTCCTATAATCGTGAAATAATGGAATAAAACAAGAGTTTGATAGATAGATAATTCTGTGCCTTAATAAACTGCCCCTGTAGCTAAATAGACCGCCTTAAGACTTGTAGCTTTCAGAGCTCCATCAGCGCACGTGTAACGATGAAGGACGAGCAATCTTGCTCAGAAGTCACAGACTTCCGCGTCGGAGATCGATTGATCACCGTTATCCCATGGCTTTACAACGCCGAGGAGTGAATTCGCACACGATGCACCTCTCCTACTGACAATAGACCGAATTTCAGAATGGAATTCGTCGCTCGATAAATATGTGATTTTCGAAATAACATTTGAGTTTCGATGGTGCACTAATATTTTTGAACGTAGCACTTGCAAGTTCTTCTGAAGTTCTTGATCTCACCCCTTTGTCTTTTCGAAATTACATTATCAGTATTTACACTACAAAATTACATTACCTTTCCAGCCAAAAATATTGAGCAAGTGCGAATCGTGTCTATGCTACAATTGTGCGACTTGGAGATTAGAGTTCTCAGACTTTCTTTCTTTAGACGTTCTCAGACTTTAGACTTTCTCCCCCCACTTGAACCATTAGAGGCCACAGTTTCAAGTAAATCGTTAAACTTCCGCTTTCGCAATCTCTTCACTTGGCTACTCCCCTCGTACGCCAAGTCTTCAGAGGGGAGGATTCTTCTTTCTGATCCTTGGTTGAAATTGCGTGGGATGACTCTTGGTTGAGAGACGAGAAACGAATGAGGGAGCGAACGGCACGCGAGGGGGGAACAGAGAGGAAGAATGTGGAAACAGAGAGGAAGAATGTCAACAATAGTGCCGTCGAACCCGAACCGATCCCTCTTCCTCAATCGAGTCCGAATGAGAATGAGGGGGAGGAATCGATTCCTCGCAAGGAATGAATGGAGGAATCGTTTGAATCGAGTCCTGAATCGATTCCTGGTCGTTTTTCGGCGAAATAAAAGCCCTAATGCTTTAATTTTTTGATGATTGTTAGTATGCGGACCAGTGCCTTATCTTACTAATTAGAGGTCTGGCAATGTGTTTTTTTTCTTACAGTAATGATGCGTTTACGTTCTAAATGAGCTTGAGTTGATTACTATAATCGTGAAATCGTGTTTATGTTATCCTGTGCTTTTGAGATACGGGGACCATACTTCGCAAGCGTATTCAAGAACGGGTCTGACATAAGTTACAAAGAGACGAGTATACAGTTTAGGACTTCGAGAAGAGAAAGCTCGGAAAATATAAGAACATCGCGAGGTGGCCCTACATACTATTTGATTAATATGAGAAGTGAACATAAGCTTATTAAATATCATACGTAACTCCAAGATCCGTAAAATGAGTAACTACAGGTAGGGGGGGGGGGGAATTGTCAATGTACAGAATTGGAATAGGGACAGATATGCGAAGGCTTCCTATATGCATGACAGAGGATTTGGGAACAGATATCTGGAGGCGCCAGACTCTAATCAATAGACTGTTCGACACTATGGCGAATGGAGAGCTCGCTAAGGTAATGGATCAGGTCAGTTTCCATAGGTTTCCGGCGGATAAGCCCCCCCCCCCCGATAGGAAACATCAGCGCATTATCAAGATTCAGTTCCCTGACACTTCCTCCCGCAACCTCTTTTTCTAGATGAATGTATTCGCATTAAAGCTGTTCAGGTGACGGGTTGCAAGAAGGCCTTTGTCCGCCCGGATTATACAGCGGATCAACTGCAGCTCGATCGTGAGTTAAGAGCACAGGCATAGATATGCCTTGAATCAGGATTGCGGTAAGCTGAAATATCTTGTGAGGGACCTCAGAATGATCAAAGTGCGTTACGCTAAACCTCTTCCATCAAAGAACCGATCTCCTAAGGTCTCTTCACCTGCTATTCCCCCCTCTAATCCTGCCCCTTCTCTCTCTTCTCTTGTTCAATTCCCTCCCATCAACAAGCCCCCCCCCCGTGTACAATCCTTCTATCGAACGAATCGTTTCTCAGGATACGGTAGTCATATGAATCACGGTCCTTCTAAGCCCTCGCAAGGTCGCAGCCGGTCGGGCACTAGAGGTCGATCACGAAGCCAGACCGAGACGTCGGAGAGGGGCAGTGTGTCGAGGAAGAGGACGAACAAGGACGGCGTGGACAGCAGCGGAAAGAGGTCTCTCCTTTCTCTCTCCCCCACATTCAAACCTCTTGTTCCTCCCTCCTCTCTTGTCTCTTCGAATTCTCGTCCTCCCTCTACACCTCGCAACACTGTATCAACAACTCTTGCGTAAGCCATCGTCTACCATTTCCTGTTGCCTCCTCAACACTCGCAGCATATTCTCCTATAAGTTCCCTATCCTTGGGCACTACATTAACGAGCATTCTCTCGACCTCATTTTCTATACCGAAACATGCGCCTCTCCTTCTACCATAACTGACGCTCTTTTATCTCTCGATAACAAGTATGCCGGTATACCGCACCGATCGTATCTCTGCCAAGTGGCATAGCCCGGCTGGCCCGCTCTCACTATTCCTCTCTTCTCAAGGCCTCCATATCTTTCTCCTCTTATTGCCAACTTTTAATATGTGAACTCTCCCTCCCTCAATCATCAGTTGTTCTTGCACTTGTTTACCGTAGTCCTTCTTGCGAACCCTCCTCTTTTTCACAATGCCTTGAACACATCTCCGAACGCATAAATCCTCCTGTTCACTTCCCTTTTTGTTGCTTGGTCACTTCAACTGTAGTGATATACCTAGACTGGCCTACCCTGTCTACTTCTTCGTCCCCCTCCAATCACTGTAGCCTACTTCTCAACTTTTCCTTATCCCACTCCCTCCACCAACATGTTTCTCAACCCACACGTCTCGACAACCTCTTAGATCTGGTCTTCTCTAGTCCTCCTCAATTAGTTTCTTTGTGCACTGTATCGCCTCCTCTTCCCTCATTGGATCGATGTCTTGTTTCTTTTCCCCTATCTCTGACTCCCCTTTCTGCCCCCTCTAAGCAGCCGACTCTTAATTATTCTAAAGCTGATTGGTCTTCTATTAATAATATTCTATGTCGTATTAATTGGGATGCCACATTCTCCAATACACCTCATTACTAGATTTGTTCCCTTGCGTTCAGTCAACCCTAAGGTAGCCAAATTTTCCCCTCGTCACAATGTTCTAAATGTTAAGCGAACGAGCCGAAATGCTTAGCATACGGTGTTTTCCGTGCGAGAGTTCCTACCGAAATCGGGACTATTTTTCGTCGTCTCGTTCGCTTAACATTTTCACTGCTGTCAGAACACTGTGTCGTACCCGTACCCTCCTTGCTCGTTGTCGCAGACTATACCGTAATCGTCATTCGATAGGTCTTTCCCCTTTCCTCGTCGCTTCTCGTCTCCTCCGTAAATCGTTCTCCGCTACTCGTCGTAATCGTCAACGTGCTCTCCTCAATTCCCCCCATTTACGTGCCTTTTATTCTCATGCGAGTTCTACAATTAGAGACACCACCCCTTCCATTCCTTCTCTTGTCAACTCCAATGGCATCCCCTGTTCTGATGACCTATCCAAAAGTCAAGCACTAGCCGACCATTTCCAGTCCTCATACAATAATCAATCCCTCCCTATTCCTCCCTCACCTTCATCTCCTTTCACATCCTCTCGTTTAGACTTCATCGATATTTATCCGTCTCTTGTATGTAAATACCTTGATCGTCTCCCCTGTAGGAACTTTACTTCTCCCGACTCTATCCCCTATGTCTTCCTTAAACGTACCTACATCCACTGCAATTGCCCTTCAGCTATCCATCCTGTTCAACTCTTTTCAATTACATGGTAACGTTCCCGATATCTGGCGCACTTCTATTGTACCTACGTCCAATATATAAACGCAAAGGAAAAAAAGAATGATCCTTCTTCTTATCGCCCCATCTCGCTTACCTGTGCTATCGTAGTGTCAAAAATTTCGACCCATTTTTCAAAACATTTCAAAAAATTTCAAATTTGTTGAAACTTTTGCTCTGGCGAGCTTTAGAGCCCGTTTCTGCATTGACGAAAAACACAGTCTCAGACTAATGCAAGAAAATAGCTCTGGTTTGTCATTAAAGGAGGACTCCGCCGAGTTTGAATTCCTGCGCGATCCTGATCGAATCGATTAGTTTCTCTTCTAACCCCTTCGCTCTCTCGCTATGCAAATTAGGCCATCTTGATTAGCTTAAAGTTCGGCGGAGTCCTGTAAGTGGTGGAGGAATTATTGATCGATTTGAAAGTGTGCACGCGCGCCGCGAACGCTCCACTCTCTCGCATCAATGGATAACAACGGCTGATTCATCGGAACAAGGTTCAACGTGATCTACTCACCGCTGCTGACTCATCGATGACTCATACTCGACGCTGATTGGACGCTTACTGTACCCCGACCCCATTCTGTTACTATTAATAGCTTTTCTAGAATCGCTCGTTGTATTCCTAGAATTGCCCCCCACCTTTTCCTGGAATATTAGTCAATGTTGCGAAATACCTAGGGGTATATAAGGCGGTAGTTCCTGAGACCGAGGTCATTCGTTTCCTTTCCCCTTCCTGGGCGCTCTACTGCCTTCTACTACCCTTTCCTTGGTTTCATTAAACTCCTTCACCTCCATTGTACGTTCGCGTCCGGATAAACAGTTCATCAGAACTGGGTGTTGTGAGTCTGTGGGTGGGATAACTTCTATGCGCGGGGATGGGGAAACTCTGACTGATCACCAGGGTCCCCCAGCACTTGTCTCGTGTCGCTCCCTTTTCCCTTATACATTCTACTCCCTCTGGAGGATCGGCTCTCTCATATCAGAGACGTCCGAGTCCTCCGTCCTCTCCCTTACTGTCCTTCTCTAAAGGCCCCCGCTAGAGTGTGCCTAACGAATGGCATAACTCGATCACAATCTACGAGAGAGCGGAGAGGAATGAAGAGAAACATATACGGAGATTATGCTAATGCATTCGTTAGGCGCACTCTAGCCCCCACCGACCGCATTTTACCCTATGCTTTTTGACATCATTGGATAGCTCTCAGTCTCCTGTTCCGAGTAAAATGTTGAAACTATGAAACTTCGCCGTCGCTTAGAAAAAGCTGCGAAAAATTCCTCTCGCTTTCTGCGTCTCTTCATTCCTCTCTTGTCTCTCACAATCAATTAACCGCACGTTAATTCACAGCATTCCAAGCGTTCTAATAGCGAATCGCTGTTTTTTCATAGGATCCGATCCTGTGAGCCAACCAGTGAACGAAAAATTATGAATTTAAAAACTTAAGTTCTTCTCTACGCATTCTAACCCCTCTGAAAATTTGGTGTAGATTGGTGTAACCACTCTTGAGAAAATTCAAAAATTATGGTCGATTCGCTATTAGACACATTCTTTACTGGGCGGAATGCTGTAAATTGGATGCTCATCATCTCTCGCTCTTGGCTGTCCATGTTTCGTCCTCTCCTCGTCTTCTTTACTTCTCGATCTTTCTCGTTCTTAAAAAATTTGCATTCTTTCTTCGATATAAAAAATTTGCATTCTTTCTTCGATATGCACGATTTCTTAACTGTTTTCTTTCAGTTTTGACTAAATTTCCGTTTTTATTTTCTCGCAGCCTTGTTATGGCCTATGTTATTGCCAGCCCAGTGGGATTCTAATTGAACTAGTTCTCTTCTGCTCTCTTTTTTGTTTTAAGCCGCTTTTTCACTTTTGAGGCTTATTTTACTTTTCTTGCTCCCCTACTTTTTGCGCAATTCTTA
This sequence comes from Micoletzkya japonica, assembly GCA_900490955.1. Lineage (NCBI taxonomy): Eukaryota > Metazoa > Nematoda > Chromadorea > Rhabditida > Diplogasteridae > Micoletzkya > Micoletzkya japonica. Next base: position 396,560 of record LS900196.1, on the reverse strand, counting down.
CTTATTACCATGATTCTTACATGGGTTTCCTTGTTTTGTTGATTTCTTATACTTATTAGCGGACTTTACTCAATATCGGATTTCATACTTTATGCGCGATTACCTATAACCATGGTTCGTTACTTTTTTGACTTATCTTTGTCTTCCTGTCTTAGCATAGCGGCTATCTCTATTTGGCCTGTTCTTACTTATTATCGAGTCTTCTAAATTATCATAATGACGTCATTATTTCATGTTATTCGCGCTCTCTGTGCTCATTTATTTCATTCCTTCTGGCTCTTTTCAGTATTGACTGCGTACCGGTATCTCTTTTCAGATTAGGGAACTTATTATCATCTTATGAGTAGGGAGCTTGTCTATTCTCATTTGCTAACTTCTCTTTTCCGCGCATTCCTGCTAACTAGTTTTCAATGTTTTCTAAATTACTCGAGGTTTTCAATTTTAGGTATACCTGACTGTGTTCCTTGACAGCACTTCCACACGACTTCGTTTCATCTGCGCGCAGTTTCGACGTTTGACTGTGATTCCGGCCGGAATTTGTTACCTGACGAAACGATAAACAGTACAGTACCTAGTTTGACTCGCGAAAAAAGACAGTTGATCATCTCATTCACAATAAAGCTACGTCTGTCGATATACACGACTTTCTCCTACGACCCTATCTCTGTCTCATTTCGCAACACACTCTCGGTGGATCTCTCATTCACCAGGAATGAGAACGGAGCTGCTACCAGTGAAGCAAAGCTGGAGAATTCTTGGAGGGGAGATAGAATTCCGCTTGCTTTTGGGTAGTGTGTTTTGCGAGCGTCTGAGCCAGAGGTTTTACACTATAAGTTTATCACGACGAAACGCGAACTTATGCGAACATGAGGTCGAGATAGGGCATAATAACAACATAATAATATAGTAAAAGGGAGAAAGGTGAGGAGTCCAGCCCAGAGTCTTAGCTCAGTAGAAGGCTGGTCCTTTCGGGTGGGGTGTCCATGTGTGTCGGTGTGTCCAGAATGAAGATTCGCTCGGCTTTTATGCTTTTCCTTTTGGCTTGGCTTTTATACTTCTACAAAGAATAGAGCAAGTTTTTCGCCTTCCATTACCACTCGTACTACTGCTCCCGAAAGGCGGAGATTGCGGCCATCGTCCACGGACGGAGTGCGAACTTCTCCGCGCATTTCACAATCTGCAACACAAATTGTTGCATTTTTGATAAACAATATTCCGTCAGTAACCTCATTCCTATTCTGTCTGAACTCTCTTTATGTCTAGCTAAATAGCCTAGCACTTCCTTTACAATTATATTGCATCATATTCATGATCTCGACAACAAAGCAATCTACAACAAACCATCAACATGCGCCTTCTTGGCTCCCTCAAAGGAGATCTCCGTCTTGTCCAGAGCTCATCCCTTTGCAATATTTGTGTCCTCCTTCGCGGCAAAAGTCGGAACGCGCGAGCCCCAACTAAATTATTCGTCAGCTTGGTCTTATGTGGAATAAAACACAATTAACGAGCTTCTTTATCTCAAGACTCTACATGTAATACACTAGGCGGGGGGCAAATGTCAACATTAATACAGTCCGAGACTATAACACAACTATAAAACTTTTCGCGAGCAAACTACGATATGTGCGAAAAGGGGGTGCATATAATCATGTTGGGCTTTGGAAACTAGCTCATTAAACGACTATTGTATAGCAATGATTAAAGATCTAGGTATAGTGTTCGAAGCATATCCAAAGCATAAAGTCCCGACATAAAAGAATAACAAACGTCAAACAGGCAGATTTGGCAATGAAATTGAGGGATGACTACGGGTGAACTAATAAGCATGTTGCAACACACAAAACATGAAACGTAAGAACATCAAAGTGAACTGGTTTAGGCTTAATCCAAAATATTATACATACATGCTACCCCGGCCAAATATGTAGTTTCAAAATCCGAGATAGAATCACGTCGGTCAAATTGCCTAGCACGCATATACACAACATGGGTAGGAAAGAACATGCAACTTTCAATATTCTACGTAGTTGAACGGTTGACTATTACAGTGCTTATTACGCTACAACGGGCTTAGGGCCGCGTACTACCAAAAGGTCAAGTTACACAATATTCTGACAACAGTGAAAATGTTACGCGAACGAGATGCCGAAAAATAACCCTTATTTCAGTAGGAACTCTCGCACGGAAAACACCGTATTCTAAGCATTTTGGCTCGTTTGCATAACATTTAGAACATTGTGGTTAATAACGCGAGCAAATCCAGGGCAAAACAACAAAAAAAGAGAAATTACTGCGGGGGGCTGAAAGATACGGCATTTCTGCATAATACCAGTTGGCGTAATACGGTAACAAACAGTTTGGGTTACTGTAATTGGGTACGTGGGAAGCTGAAGCAACCGGGTTTCTGGGGAGAGCGGAGAGTCTCTTGCTAATGTAATTTGGCTTGAACTTCATTGTTACTTTCTATTGCAGAGTCTTGTCTAAAGTTGTCTTTTTGATGATACAGCAGAGTTCTGCGGACGCGTTCGGCTATTGCAAAGGTATCGACTAAAGCGACACGTCTGCACAGCTCTTCTTAACAGATCCCGATAGATACTCTAGGCCATTCCATTGCTCGAGTTGGACAGGGCCAGTCGGGACCACTGTACGTCGAAGGGGTCGGCGCAGGGCGGCTGTCCGCCTGCCGCGACCGCCACCGGAGCGGACGGGAAGGCGGACGGGGGCGCGGACGAGTCGGGGGAGAAGGTGGTGGGGAAGGGAGAGGGCTTGGGACTGGGGACGGAGGAGGAGGTCCCGTTGGAAGTCGACCACGACGGGTTGATGTTCTCCTGCAATCGAGCCATTTCTTTAGCTTATGTTTAAAGATTTGAAAATAAGCTGGCATTTACCACATTTTCAACGTAGTGCCTCCATATCCCTCATAAGCGCACTCTATCTGGTGGCAAGATTGATTGCATAAATAGTTCTAGGCACCCTAGTCCTTGCCCATCCCCACTGCAAAAGAGCTCTTCTCAGAGTGCAGTCTCCGCCCGTCCTCCACTGTCTCCAGAAGGAAGGACACGCCCCTTTGCAACTCTTCGCCTCTCGCCCCGTTTCATGCACCGTAACCGGCTATAGCGAGAGCCGGTCGGCAGATAATAACGGGCTTGGCAATCGCCGGCCGGCAAAAGACCCGGCGCCCCGGGACTCGAACCCGGCCCCCCAGGGCAGGCCTGCCGCCTGGCCGGCAGCTGCCTATCGCCCTAGGCTACGGGCGAGCCTCCGAGGAGCGAGGGCAGACTGGGGCTTCTTCCTCACTCTGACTCTCGCTCGATAGAGTGAAGCTCGGCGGGTTGAGATAGAAGGGGAGTGCCGAGAGTGCAGCCTACTCGTAGCCTCTTATCGCGCACTAGGGTTTTAAAAATGATTTGCGTATTTATCGCCTGACTCTCTTCATTATTCTTCCATGCTTCTCATCACTCTCTCGGTCTCATAATAAAAGGCTTGGTTTTCAAGCCCTATAGCGCACCATAAGAAAAGCGCAACGTCACAGTTACATTACAAGAAGCCCTCATTCAATCGCTTTTACACCTTTCTGTGTGTCTTTTTTCAATAGAAAATTTGTGCAAAAAAGTGATCCCATGAAAAGCAGCGCAGTACTCCAACTATGTTAACTGACTACGACATCCCTCATAAAACGAAGCCTCTTACCGTCTGCCGCTCAAAGAGCCGCTCGCCGACGGACGCGTCCGGCGACGCGAGCAACGCGGCCGGCGGAAGCGGAGGAGGCGGATGGGAGGGGGGCGGACCGGAGGACGGCGTGCCTGCAATATTACAACACTCATTTGGGTGAGAGTCTCGCAAACCAGTCCACCTCATTGTTATGGTTGAGAAAAAAAGTTCCGTCCGTCGTCTCATTCCTACTTTTGACGAGAGAGCGAAGCGGTACGAAGAAAATCCAGGCAAAGTAGGCATTAGGTTACTGACGGAACTTTTTCGTCAATAATATGTAGTAGTAATTGTACTCAAGCTGTGCGTGCCGATCAGCTTCTCTACGTACGCAGGACTAGCTATTCAAGCAGACTGTTTGATGTGTCACCAACAAATAATATATTGTGAAAGTCTCAAAAAAAACAAAGTTATCTTTCAACCAACCCGGCCCGGCCTCTGCCTGTATCGCGTACGACGGACTCATCATCGCCGACGGTGAAGCCTTAATAATCTTTTGTGTTTCCATTTCGAAAACCTTTCGCTCACAACACCATTCAAAGTAATGATATTCACGGTTTTAGCAATAAAGTAAGCCAAATGAAAACAATATACTGAATCTCTCATCTCTCACCGAGGCGGGCGGACTGGCCAGCGACAGGCTGCCCTGCAACGCGGTCTCCAGCCACTCGTCCGCCCGCGACCGCGCGGACGATTGGGGCGAGGAGTGCGCGGA